>JAQPZY010001546.1:0-372500 GCA_029931535.1 Margaritifera margaritifera | reverse complement strand
TATTGCCGATAATGTATTAAACGTGATGTTAGAAGCAACAAAAGCAGTTTCAACCAACACTATAATTCATTCCTATTTCCTCGGCATGATATTGCCGATAATGTATTAAACGTGATGTTAGAAGCAACAAAAGCAGTTTCAAACCAACACTATAATTCATTCCTATTTCCTCGGCATGATATTGCCGATAATGTATTAAACGTGATGTTAGAAGCAACAAAAGCAGTTTCAACCAACACTATAATTCATTCCTATTTCCTCGGCATGATATTGCCGATAATGTATTAAACGTGATGTTAGAAGCAAAAAAAGCAGTTTCAACCAACACTATAATTCATTCCTATTTCCTCGGCATGATATTGCCGATAATGTATTAAACGTGATGTTAGAAGCAACAAAAGCAGTTTCAACCAACACTATAATTCATTCCTATTTCCTCGGCATGATATTGCCGATAATGTATTAAACGTGATGTTAGAAGCAACAAAAGCAGTTTCAACCAACACTATAATTCATTCCTATTTCCTCGGCATGATATTGCCGATAATGTATTAAACGTGATGTTAGAAGCAACAAAAGCAGTTTCAACCAACACTATAATTCATTCCTATTTCCTCGGCATGATATTGCCGATAATGTATTAAACGTGATGTTAGAAGCAACAAAAGCAGTTTCAACCAACACTATAATTCATTCCTGTTTCCTCGGCATGGTATTGCCGATAATGTATTAAACGTGATGTTAGAAGCAACAAAAGCAGTTTCAACCAACACTATAATTCATTCCTGTTTCCTCGGCATGATATTGCCGATAATGTATTAAACGTGATGTTAGAAGCAACAAAAGCAGTTTCAACCAACACTATAATTCATTCCTATTTCCTCGGCATGGTATTGCCGATAATGTATTAAACGTGATGTTAGAAGCAACAAAAGCAGTTTCAACCAACACTATAATTCATTCCTATTTCCTCGGCATGGTATTGCCGATAATGTATTAAACGTGATGTTAGAAGCAACAAAAGCAGTTTCAACCAACACTATAATTCATTCCTGTTTCCTCGGCATGGTATTGCCGATAATGTATTAAACGTGATGTTAGAAGCAACAAAAGCAGTTTCAACCAACACTATAATTCATTCCTGTTTCCTCGGCATGGTATTGCCGATAATGTATTAAACGTGATGTTAGAAGCAACAAAAGCAGTTTCAACCAACACTATAATTCATTCCTGTTTCCTCGGCATGGTATTGCCGATAATGTATTAAACGTGATGTTAGAAGCAACAAAAGCAGTTTCAACCAACACTATAATTCATTCCTGTTTCCTCGGCATGATATTGCCGATAATGTATTAAACGTGATGTTAGAAGCAACAAAAGCAGTTTCAACCAACACTATAATTCATTCCTGTTTCCTCGGCATGGTATTGCCGATAATGTATTAAACGTGATGTTAGAAGCAACAAAAGCAGTTTCAACCAACACTATAATTCATTCCTGTTTCCTCGGCATGGTATTGCCGATAATGTATTAAACGTGATGTTAGAAGCAACAAAAGCAGTTTCAACCAACACTATAATTCATTCCTGTTTCCTCGGCATGGTATTGCCGATAATGTATTAAACGTGATGTTAGAAGCAACAAAAGCAGTTTCAACCAACACTATAATTCATTCCTGTTTCCTCGGCATGGTATTGCCGATAATGTATTAAACGTGATGTTAGAAGCAACAAAAGCAGTTTCAACCAACACTATAATTCATTCCTGTTTCCTCGGCATGATATTGCCGATAATGTATTAAACGTGATGTTAGAAGCAACAAAAGCAGTTTCAACCAACACTATAATTCATTCCTGTTTCCTCGGCATGATATTGCCGATAATGTATTAAACGTGATGTTAGAAGCAACAAAAGCAGTTTCAACCAACACTATAATTCATTCCTATTTCCTCGGCATGATATTGCCGATAATGTATTAAACGTGATGTTAGAAGCAACAAAAGCAGTTTCAACCAACACTATAATTCATTCCTATTTCCTCGGCATGGTATTGCCGATAATGTATTAAACGTGATGTTAGAAGCAACAAAAGCAGTTTCAACCAACACTATAATTCATTCCTATTTCCTCGGCATGATATTGCCGATAATGTATTAAACGTGATGTTAGAAGCAACAAAAGCAGTTTCAACCAACACTATAATTCATTCCTATTTCCTCGGCATGATATTGCCGATAATGTATTAAACGTGATGTTAGAAGCAACAAAAGCAGTTTCAACCAACACTATAATTCATTCCTATTTCCTCGGCATGGTATTGCCGATAATGTATTAAACGTGATGTTAGAAGCAACAAAAGAAGTTTCAACCAACACTATAATTCATTCCTGTTTCCTCGGCATGATATTGCCGATAATGTATTAAACGTGATGTTAGAAGCAACAAAAGCAGTTTCAACCAACACTATAATTCATTCCTATTTCCTCGGCATGATATTGCCGATAATGTATTAAACGTGATGTTAGAAGCAACAAAAGCAGTTTCAACCAACACTATAATTCATTCCTATTTCCTCGGCATGGTATTGCCGATAATGTATTAAACGTGATGTTAGAAGCAACAAAAGCAGTTTCAACCAACACTATAATTCATTCCTATTTCCTCGGCATGATATTGCCGATAATGTATTAAACGTGATGTTAGAAGCAACAAAAGCAGTTTCAACCAACACTATAATTCATTCCTATTTCCTCGGCATGATATTGCCGATAATGTATTAAACGTGATGTTAGAAGCAACAAAAGCAGTTTCAACCAACACTATAATTCATTCCTATTTCCTCGGCATGGTATTGCCGATAATGTATTAAACGTGATGTTAGAAGCAACAAAAGCAGTTTCAACCAACACTATAATTCATTCCTATTTCCTCGGCATGATATTGCCGATAATGTATTAAACGTGATGTTGGAAGCAACAAAAGCAGTTTCAACCAACACTATAATTCATTCCTATTTCCTCGGCATGATATTGCCGATAATGTATTAAACGTGATGTTAGAAGCAACAAAAGCAGTTTCAACCAACACTATAATTCATTCCTATTTCCTCGGCATGATATTGCCGATAATGTATTAAACGTGATGTTAGAAGCAACAAAAGCAGTTTCAACCAACACTATAATTCATTCCTATTTCCTCGGCATGGTATTGCCGATAATGTATTAAACGTGATGTTAGAAGCAACAAAAGCAGTTTCAACCAACACTATAATTCATTCCTATTTCCTCGGCATGATATTGCCGATAATGTATTAAACGTGATGTTGGAAGCAACAAAAGCAGTTTCAACCAACACTATAATTCATTCCTATTTCCTCGGCATGATATTGCCGATAATGTATTAAACGTGATGTTAGAAGCAACAAAAGCAGTTTCAACCAACACTATAATTCATTTCAGATTAAAATAATTTATAAGAACAAACCAAAATCGTGTGATGCTTTTTAGCACATAACATCAAGAACTTCTATGAATAATTATGTAACACTAAGTTTGACAGAAATCAATACTTATAGTCACTAATAAGTAGAAGCAAAGGGAATAAACTGTAGTCTATATGTCACTCTGTCTAAATCCAACAGTCATTGATCTTCAGTTGCTAAGTAAAGCACACAATTGTGTTCGCTACAAGATGTATTACTTAGTCAAATTAATTAAACTCAGTGTCCCTTTAGATTTTATCTGATGTTCTTCCGTGTGTTTTTTGCATAACATTACCAATTTGTATGGAATGTGGTTTTGCAAATATATTACCTATGCAAATTACAGTTATGCAAATCAGCCGTCAAATTTAATGATATACAAAAATATAGGACTTGTTCAATTAACGCATATAAACAGGATAATATTCATAAATAACATGAAATCTCACGTAAATCAAACATTTTCTAGGAATTGAATGAAAAGACTTGATATTATACCAAAACACTAAGGATAATAAATGTTGCTATTTTTAGCGTAGTGGGATTTAAATTGAGGCAGTATTTGTTATTAATTTACTAGCGAAATTTATGACTTTGTTGTGTGTTAACAAAAAATTAATTTTAAATTAGTTACATTTGTAAAACTATAAACATCAATTCAGCATTATCTGTCAAATGTGATTATATGGAATTTCACGCGATGCAATAATTTCTCATATTTACCGGGGATTTCTTAAAGTTTCTATGTATTACATGAAAACTCTAGGTATTTATAAAAAATGTCACTTTCTGTCAATGAATAAATATATTATTTTTTTCTTAAGTTTCAACATACTTACATCAATAATGGTGAAACGCAACAAGAGAATGGAATGCAACGCACGTACTGTTTAATATAAAATTCTTCTTCTCTTTGATAATTTTTCAAAGTGAGTTTATATATATATATATATATATATATATATATATATATATATATATATACATACATACATACATACGAATAAATAATATTATCATACAGGTTAGAGAATTTCAATTCGTACTCTACGGAGATTCGAACCCCGATCCGCGGGTTACAGCACACATCGCCTTGTCTATAAGCAACAACCACCATACCATCTCGACCGTGCACACATCACCAAAAAAATGATGCTACAAAGTAGGTGGTACAGGCAGGGACAGCACTTTCTGCTCTGTTTAGTGTATATTTGTAACTCTCTCTCTCTCTCTTTCTCTCTCTCCCTCTCTCTCTCTCTCTCTCTCTCTCTCTCTCTCTCTCTCTCTCTCTCTCTCTCTCTCTATATATATATATATATATATATATATATATATATATAAGCCATGATACCAAGAATTCACTTATAATTTGTTGAAATGTATCTATTTTGAGCATCTTCGTGAGAAAAAAATTACGTTTTATAATATTTTATAATATCTGTCAACAACACGTATTTATTCTAGCTAAACAAGGAAAATCTTTCTTTTTGTAATTTTTTATTTTAAAGACGCCTGTTACTGGGACAGTTTCATACCTGCAAGACAGTAAATTACACCAAGAAGTTCGAAAATTTGCATTGTACAGCTTTAGAATCATGCTTTGTTTGCATTTATTATTGTTAAAAAAAATCCCAGATTTATATTTGCCCGTAGCCTGTCCTCATAGTCGCGACGGTTATATATTCCATTCTCCCAAAGACACGTGTTCCTGTCATTCGTGTATCATACTGAATTTGTTCGACTTGTTCTAAGTTCTTCTTAACAACGACCCTTTGATATCATTGAGCTATAACATGTCAACCTCAATGTTCTACGGTTACATACGGATACAACTCTGGATTTAGCAGTACAAACGGTAATTTTACAAAGTAGTGAGTTATTAATAGATATATATTATTGTTACTATTATCACTTTGCGCTCGGTACAACCCAAAATGTGCGATGAACGGAACGCTCGTAAGGTGTTTTACGTGTATAATACATCATGGTTAATTGAGCTAAAGTATTTCTTTAAGTATCATGGCACACCCACGCGAATATTCCACTAATGAAAATATTATAAAAAGCTGACTTCATGTTATGTCAACAACGATAATGATGTCAAAGAAACCCTTTGTTATAAACTGTATCATGTTTTGTATGCTTGCAGTTTGTAAAACTAAATCGAAACAAATATTAGAGTGTGTAAGATACCAAGAAAGAAAGTGTATTACAATCGCCACATCCAACCGTTCACACACCGATAGCTGGACTCTCATACTAGTCCTTGAGAAAGACGTTTGGATCTGGGCTGCATTAACATACATAGATCCACACTCTGCATACCAAATAAGGTCTGCATTAACATATATAGGTCCACACTCTGCATATCAAATAAAGTCTGCATTAACATATATAGGTCCACACTCTGCATACCAAATAAGGTCTGCATTAACATACGTAGGACAACACTCTGCATACCTAATAAGGTCTGCATTAACATACATAGGTACACACTCTGCATACCAAATAAGGTCTGCATTAACATACGTAGGACAACACTCTGCATACCTAATAAGGTCTGCATTAACATACATAGGTACACACTCTGCATACCAAATAAGGTCTGCATTAACATACGTAGGACAACACTCTGCATACCTAATAAGGTCTGCATTAACATACATAGGTACACACTCTGCATACCAAATAAGGTCTGCATTAACATACGTAGGACAACACTCTGCATACCTAATAAGGTCTGCATTAACATACATAGATCCACACTCTGCATACCAAATAAGGTCTGCATTAACATATATAGGTCCACACTCTGCATATCAAATAAAGTCTGCATTAACATATATAGGTCCACACTCTGCATACCAAATAAGGTCTGCATTAACATACGCAGGACAACACTCTGCATACCTAATAAGGTCTGCATTAACATACATAGGTACACACTCTGCATACCAGATAAGGTCTGCATTAACATGCGTAGGACCACATTCTGCATACAAAATCTGGTCTAAATTAACACACGTTGGTCCACACTCTGCATACCTAATAAGGTCTGCATTAACATGTATAGGACCACGCTCTGCATACAAAATCTGGTCTGTATTAACAAACGTAGGTCCATACTCTGTATACCCAACCTGGTCTGCATTAACATACACAGGACCGCAGTCTACCAAATCGCTAAAATTGTCAACACCTGATGATGAACCAATGCCAGAGACAGTCTGCAGTATTATGCAGTGAAAATTACAATTACGGAGCGCTGCAGAACATAAGTTACGTCAGGGGCTCGAACTTCAGCCGTAAGTTGCAGATCTTTTCCTCCGTCGTTGTCATTTTAATACTCCATGATATTGCGTGTTCCCTATGACGTTGAAATTTTTTTTATCTCAATTGGCATGCAGTGTCCGAGGTCCCACCATAGGTTTCTGATAAATATTTCTACCAGAGACGCCACTCTATTTATGATTATGGAAAGTGTTTTATTTATACACAAAATGTGTCGTGCAATTATAGGAGATTGGGTACTTTGTTTGATGAGACATTGATATTGGAGCACAGGTCTTTTTGAGTTGCCATGTGTAAGTGTCAATTTTCAAGTGTTTTCGTCTATTGTTGTGTGGTTTTCTGTAGCGGTCTGTGCAACAACACAACGAGTAGCAAACATCCTTCTGTATCATATGATAATAATAATAATAATAATAATAATAATAATAATAATAATAAAGTCTTTATTGCATGAGGGTGACACAATTAGTAAAAAAACTAATTTCTCGTGTGACCCTCAATTATTTACATATGTAAAAATACATATATCAAATGCAGCAGGATAACAAGTATCATGCAAAACAGGTATTACTGATAAGTGTACAGAGAAGCAGTATAACATGGATTCGGCACACAAAGCATTGTGTACACAAACTTGCATGATTGCAAACGTCTGTCTGTCTGTCTGTCTGTCACACACACACACACACACACACCACCATGTGGTCATTTTGCAGAATTTGTTTAAAAGATCTGAGTCAGGTAGATAAAAATATGTTTCAGCTTCAGATTAAAACGTAACTGACCTATATGCATCCTTAAGTGCTGGTGACGTGGAAACTAAAAAGGTAGTTACTCTCATGAAATTTTAATGTGATTAATTTATACGTGCAGTTAAAGACGAACTAACTCTTTGCGAACATTGTGAAAAAACTTGTGCATTGGAGTCCCAACCCAGACCCGACCTCTCTCTTAAGGCAGCTAAATTGTCTTTCAAATATCAAATATAAACCAGATCGTATTTGACCATGTCGGTCTATCGAAATCACATTAAAACTATAATGTAACTCTTTTAACATCACGCATAACAATAATATATAATTTGTCTTTGAGTCATTTGTGTTTACTGCTTAAAATTTCATTATTTGACCGAAATGTGGAAAATGGATTTTAAAAAATTAACATTTTAGACACTAACGGATGAAAATAAGGTAACATTTTAACATCTTCTATTTGACCGCAAAGTCGCAAACTGTCAAAGCTTGGCATGAAGATTATTGTGTCACTGTACACCCTGCATCGAAACGTCTTTATTTATGGTTTCAACGCCGTCTTCGTTAGAATTATTGTAATTCAACAGTGTCACAATCATTAGGAACTTTATATCACAGCACTGACAAAACACCAGTGCATGTGCACAAAAGCAACACTCCTGCATCACAATTATTGATAGATGCAACATCTCTTGCAATAAAACATTTAACGCTGCAATATCAATATTGTACCACAGCAGCAACAAGTATCATAACCATCGTATCACAGCAACAGCACCAATGCATCACAGCTACCGTATCACAGTAACATTCCTGCATTTTTGTGTGTAAGTAACATCCCCTGCATCAGAGTTATTGTATTACAGCGACACCCCATGCATCCTAGCTATTATATGGCAGAAAAATTCAATGCATCATAGGTAATGTATCACAGAAACATTCAATGTATCATAGCTAATGTATCACAGAAAAACCTTTTCAATCAGAGTTAGTGTATCTTGCCCCTGCCCCACCCCGATTCAGAGTTATTTCATTGCCGAAAATTATAGCAGAAACATCATTGCATCTGCGATATTGTAACACAGTAAAAACACCTGCATTGGAGTTATTATATTACAAATGCTCTTGCTTTAAAGCTTTTGTATGCCAGCGATAAACCCTGCACAACTCCTGCATCAGAGTCATTGAATAAAAGCTTTTTAGTAGAAGCTGGTGTCCAGGCTTGGTTGAATCCTGATGGGGTACCATTAATCACAAGAGCGAATGCTCGTCTCAATCTTGCCTATTGAAGGCAGAAGTTGGTGTCATAGGTAAGCTGATTATAAAACTCCATTTCTTCAAGTCTAACATAATTATTAGTAGCTCATTCATTGTCTAATTAGTTTAATATTGTCAAGAAGTGAATTAAATTGTCTGAGGTAGGCTTTTGCCATATTTATAGATCATTTAATGATGTTGATTGATAATAATATTTTGGCAGAAAGCAGTATCTACGACATATATATTACTCAAAATTATAGGAAATTACGAATTTTAGGCATGCGCATTTTTAATATCTACCCAGCTTCTAATATTGCAATGCAACCTCTTTGATTGTAGTTTAGAAATAGAACTGCATCTTGGTTACTGAAACTTTCAAGCTTTTCAAAGGCTACTGTTTGTGGAAAAATGATAAATCAAAAGGACTAAGAATACTATAGAACATACATTCGTATTTGCATTTTAATTTACATTACTGTGACTGGCAGAAAATATTAGCTACTCTTGTGCATAAAGAAGCAATTATTCTATATTTCTTCATAGTAGAAAATATCTTATCGTTAGAGCCATAAAAAGGGCATGGTTAAAGGTGTCTTCGAGAGATAGCGTCAGTTTTGAGTCTTATGATACAGAATAAATGCTTTGAAAATACTTTTTTAAAACAATATCTCGTGTGTAACAACATTTAATTAATGTTTATCAATTTAACAGTTTTAATTTTACCGAAAATTGCAAAAGAATGCTGAGACTTCCTTAAAAGCCACCATCATATAAAGCATTTATCATCCCTACTTATTACCATATTGACATATTGATAGGGTCACTTGCACAGCTCTTTGAAGAAGCCTGTGCTTGACAACATCACCCGAAAGTATTGGTTGAACCGTGCTGCATTTTGTTTTTCAGTTGCATGAAATAAATTCCAAATACATAAATGCAACACTATGTACAGTCATTTATCATTGCCACGGAACTGTATACATCAAGTTGCTATTGCGCTGTATTATAACGTAAATATAGCGTGAATTCTGTTGTCCACTTGGTAATTACGCTTACAGTACTACCCATGGTGGCTGTTTTGGTACTATAGAACTACCACGTCGTATGTTAGTATTTCCCACTCACTTGACCGACTTACTGTGGAAAGTGCAAGTTGTCGGCATCATAATCTCACTTACCTCACTGCATGTTTTTTCCTCTGTGGTTCAAGCCATGTTCGTGTATAAATTGGCTTGAATCTTATAGTATAGCCATATACTTTGATGCTTTGTCGGGATGATGTCTCCTTTACGACAGTGTGTATCTTTCAGCTGTAAAGCTGACGTCCTGGAGCGTTTGGCCCAAATATAATGGTTGTGTAACCAGTAGCTTTGTGTTGGCTGTGTGGAAGCCATATTCGACCCAGTCTGGCGTCGTGCAAGTTGATGGGTCAACGTTTGATGACAGACATGTTCCAGACTTCGTCTGCTCAGATGTGAGACTCCGTTGGCGTTCTCTGGTAGATGTGAATAAGTGATGTGTTTCTGCTTATATTTTCATGCATGTTATGTGAACAGCATAATTGCATAATTTTACGTCTGTTATATGAACATAATAAGTTTGTATATGTTGTGTCAATGTAACAATTTAAATATGCTGTGTGTTAATATCAGTTTCATTCCTGTTGTGTGAAAAGAACAAATGAATATGTTTTCTGTGCAAGATTATTTTATATCTGTCAGATCTACAGTATAATCTTTTACCGGTGTATGTACAGAATTATCTTTTACTAGTGTGTGTACAGAATTATCTTTTACTAGTGTGTGTACAGAATTATCTTTTACTAGTGTGTGTACAGAATTATCTTTAACTAGTGTATGTACAGAATTATCTTTTACTAGTATGTGTACAGAATTATCTTTTACTAGTGTGTATACAGAATTATCTTTTACTAGTGTGTGTACAGAATTATCTTTTACCAGTGTGTGTACAGAATTATCTTTTACCAGTGTATGTACAGAATTATATTTTACTAGTGTGTGTACAGAATTATCTTTTACTAGTGTGTACAGAATTATCTTTTACTAGTGTGTGTACAGAATTATCTTTTACTAGTGTGTGACAGAATTATCTTTTACTAGTGTGTGTACAGATTTATCTTTTACTAGTGTGTGTACAAGATAAATATATCATGTTGAATAGACAACAACGTATAGTTGTTCTGTTAAATTGTGGATAATTTAGCAGTTGAATCTGGTTAACGTTCAATACTTCTTTGTGTAGGTGTCAGAAATTGCTGATGATACAGTATTTATCATTTTGTTTATATTATTTTGTGAATAAATCTGTTATTTGGTAACAGGTCTTCGTTTTGTTTTCTGATCTGACGCTGCTCTGTTCATACTTGTGACTTCTTTGTTAATCATATTCACTGTTCGTCAATGTCAGTCTGTATCAAATATTTGCTTTCAAGTTGACTCATGACACATGCAATTTAAGGGCATCTGCAGCAAGTATAAAGATTTTTTTACTGTGATAAAGAGGCTATACCCTTCACTTGTAGGGACTGCTCTCCAAAAAAACCACAAGGTGTCGCTGGCATTCATCAGGCATAGCATGCCCCTCCTCCCAAGACTGCTCATACTTGCTGTCGGGTTACGAGATTTTTTATAGAAATTTCTGCATCATATTTATTAGCTTATATTTAAATATTTGGGTACAGGCTAATCTTTCGCATTTGTTTCGGTACGATCATCATATCCAGCTGTTTTATTGTTTATGTGTGCTTATATGTGTGCGGAACTTATTACATTAGAATATCAGACAAAATGTGGTATGTCTCAGTGCACATGCACTCGTTTGAGAATGCCATACGTGTTTTCCGGTGCTGTTTCTGTTTGTATTATAATCTGAATGCAAAAGTGACGTGAACAGCTCGAAAGTTCCTCTTTACACATATATTTATTCTTTAAATGATATATGCTAATATGTATGACAAGCATACCATGATGTCTTTCTCTTACATTAGGGTAACTGAAAAAATTATTTGTACCATTTGCGGTTCTTTAATTTTTCTCGTTTACTTCGGAAAATGAAATAGTTCTTAAAACTTTGAAAAAGCAGTATACATGTTAGAGTTCCGTTTCCTAAATCAAATCGAAAGGTTGGCATACAAATATTTCAGACTGGAAAAGTATCTCTCATCTTTTCCTCTTTTAGTGCAGCATAGATAGTTACATCGGTTCCTGTTCTTCATGATACCAACTGAGCATCTGTTCTTCATGAGGATCTGATCAGGCATGAATGTCAGCTTCTACTAAAAATAAAATCCACCAAGAGTCGAAGTGACGCCGACAGACGGACAAACAAGTGATTTTACATTTTCACCTTCAGTAACCTATTCCTATTAATTCATTAAAGATTCTTGTCAAAATTGTAGAAGTTTTGTGTTATAAGATTGTTATGTTATTTCGAAGACTCATTTTACAGTGTATTGCTACCTAATTATGACCCTTTCGGAACAAAATTCGAATGTCATCCACCCAGACCATAATCAAGACACTTTAAGCAACAAGAGGAAGTTTTGATTATGTTTCTACTAAAAAATGACATCAAATAAAAACCATGAGACTTTTTAACCCTATTGTGTCTGTATAATACAAAATAACGGCCTATTGTGTCTGTATAATACAAAATAACGGCCTATTGTGTCTGTATAATACAAAATAACGGCCTATTGTGTCTGTATAATACAAAATAACGGCCTATTGTGTCTGTATAATACAAAATAACGGCCTATTGTGTCCTGTATAATACAAAATAACGGCCTATTGTGTCCTGTATAATACAAAATAACGGCCTATTGTGTCTGTATAATACAAAATAACGGCCTATTGTGTCTGTATAATACAAAATAACGGCCTATTGTGTCTGTATAATACAAAATAACGGCCTATTGTGTCTGTATAATACAAAATAACGGCCTATTGTGTCCTGTATAATACAAAATAACGGCCTATTGTGTCCTGTATAATACAAAATAACGGCCTATTGTGTCTGTATAACACAAAATAACGGCTTATTGTGTCTGTATAATACAAAATAACGGCCTATTGTGTCTGTATAATACAAAATAACGGCCTATTGTGTCTGTATAATACAAAATAACGGCTTATTGTGTCCTGTATAATACAAAATAACGGCCTATTGTGTCCTGTATAATACAAAATAACGGCCTATTGTGTCCTGTATAATACAAAATAACGGCCTATTGTGTCCTGTATAATACAAAATAACGGCCTATTGTGTCTGTATAATACAAAATAACGGCCTATTGTGTCTGTATAATACAAAATAACGGCCTATTGTGTCCTGTATAATACAAAATAACGGCCTATTGTGTCTGTATAATACAGAACAAATGTATATTTCTCACAGATCTCGAAGTGATTGAGGCCAGAAGAACACATCATGTAATCGGACCCACCTATAAAAAAACCCCAAAAAAACAACAACAACAAATCCCAAATCCCAAAAAACAACAAGAGAATGTATACATTATACAATATTAAATGCTATCCTAACATATGGCAGATGCAGAACAAATGTCATTAATTCGCATATCGCCATAAAGTGGTGTTTTGTGGAAAAACAAGGTCATGGTACCGGTCTATATATCCAACAGCTGGTATACACATTTTCGATGCTAGGACACATTTGTATAAATTAAGAATAATTTTGTTTCATTGAACCTGATGTGCAGTTCATTTATAGTATCATTTTGCCCACTTTAATTAGGCAAATAAGAGTGTATTTTGATAGGATATACATCCATTTAAACACCGTTTTGCATGAAAATAATAATAATAATAATAATAATAATAATAAAAGTATGCCTGCAGTTTACGATGTAAGAAGTACCTATATATTTATCTTTCTAGCTAACTATCTACAGTCAAGCCTGTCTCAAACAACCACCTTCAGGACTTGATATAATTAGCTTCTGAATACATGTGGTTGCTTAACAGAGGTTCATTACCACCGTTATTTAGTTAAGTGACCTTAAAAGAGTGTGCATTTTTAAGATAATTATTTGCCGTTTACTGTAATATCTTAAACCCGATCTTTGATGTATTGTGGATAATTGCAATTGCATTAGTTTGCAAACGTAACAAGGATTTTCATTGGTTAGAATGTAACCGTGTGATCAGGTTGTGTAGCGTTTATTTCTATATAAACTATGCGGAGAACTACTTTTACTTAAACTAGTATTCATACACTTAATGAGGAATCTTAAAATGATGCTAGATATTAAAATAAAAGCAAAATGAAAATAAAAGAATGAATAAAATTAATAAAAATTTAAAAAACTCCAATTATAAGAGTTTAATGTTGTTGTTCTTTTCTGCGTTTATCGTGATTAAATCTGTCAGTTGCCAAATCACAGGGCAAATAACGCTTGCTGTGTGACTCGGCAACTTACAGTTTATACCACGATAAACGCAGAAAAACATCATTAAACTCTTAAATATCTGTTTAGTAGGAGTGGTGTGTAAGACATGTTGATAATTTTTCTCATTAGCTACAATTAGTTACAATGATAACGAGAACATTCTCCATGTGATGCAGTTATTAAGTCAGCTTGCCGTGGCACCAGACTAATGACCTCCTTCCGGTGTGTTATGACTGCGCATCTCCACCAAGGCGTATATTTCAAGAAACTCATACACCTTCATCTAGCATCCGTACAATTTAATGATTTTTCATGTAATCGAAGATTGCCGACATCTCTTTGTTCGAAAAATATTCGATTTAATGTATGCAACATGCCTCAAGTTCTTGTTTCTTTCGCGCAACAAACAAACAAGCCAACAAATAAACATTGAAATTTCGATTAAAAAATATGAAAAAAGGAAATAAAACACACGAATATTAATGGGTTCACGGTTAGGTATTTAAATATTGGAATTCCAATAAAAGCAAAGAAATTAAAGATTATTTTTCCTCCAGAGGTGTGCTGCAATGAAGTTAGTTCGGTATGTAACAACGTATTACATATGTTTCCTATCACAACACTGAATATTGTATGGAGTCGACAATTTAATTACATATGTTTTTAAGTGATTTTATGTCATCATACTATCTTGTTTTTATATTGCAAAGGTATGCATAATATAAAGAGAAGTTAATTACAGGTGAAATATAGTCCTTGTGTTCGCAATATCAAACGGTAAAATCTTGATTGCACATTTTGGTATCTGACAATATAGGGACAGGATGGTGTCTGCCAATAAAGATAGGAGTGGTGTCTGACAATAGGAGTGGTGTGTGACAATATATGGATAGGAGTGGTGTGTGACAATATAGGGATAAGAGTGGTGTAGACAATATAGGGATAGGAGTGGTGTCTGACATTATAGGGATAAGAGTGGTGTCTGACAATATAGGGATAGGATGGTGTCTGACAAAATAGGGATAGGGGTGGTATCTGACAATATAGGGATAGGATGGTGTCTGACAATATAGGGATAGGATGGTGTCTGACAATATAGGGATAGGAGTGGTGTCTGACAATATAGGATTAGGAGTCATATAGCTGAAGATGTAAAGACATTAAATGATTTTACTGCCGCAAACTTAATTTTACAGGCGATGCGTCGACATTGCCAGTTTGCCTGGCAGGGCCCAACATTAATGCTAGAGATCAATTATACTTTATTTTGGAGCGGGAAAATGGTTAGCAATTGAGTTATTATCTTATATTTTCTCTTAGTCTAATTATTTAGCTACTTGTTTAAAATCGGGACTGCAGGCCATATAAATTATGTATTGTTTCACGCCAGAAGCAATCAAACATAAAACAACACAAGATAATGTCGCTTATGCGCCGGTTGATCAGTTTACAAGTTTTTAAAACATGAGTGTAATAAGTATGTAATTATTTAGTCCAACATCAGCTTCTTATATTTCTCTTTCTTTATCATCTAAGTTGTGATGAAATTGAATCTCGGTTAATGGGGAAGATAAGACATTTGTGGAATACATTAGGACATCATAACAGATGGATTCGACTGACATAATGGGGATGAAAGAGGAAGGTTGAATGCTGCAAGAATCTGCATATACAGAAAATAAGCGTACACAGAAAATAAACACACATGGGCCTCCGGTATTTTTGTAGCCAATGTGCATCCATGTGCAAATGAAAAGCAATGGCTAAGATGTGAAATTCGCTTTACAGACGACTATTCTGTCTACATTACCGGATTCATCTGACTATTTATCTAGTTTTATTATATCTTATTTCTTTGTTAATTAATAATATGTATTTAATTTCCTGTAAAATCTGGTCTTGCGTTAATATCAAAATCTAACATACACCTGTATCGTGACGCATTTCACTGTCGATGAGCACGTATACAAATAATTGCATACTATCTCCACTAATTAAAAAAACAAACAACCCCAAACTATTATAAATATTTTACAGGATCATATACAGTTTAACCTGTGAAATCCAGCACTTAGCGGGATATAAAATATTATGTCTGATTGGGCAGTGAGACAGAATACTTAGGCTCTATTAAGTCTAATTTGGCCATGAGCTAGAATACTTAGGCTCTATTAAGTCTAATTTGGCAGTGAGCCAGAATACTTAGGTTCTATTAAGTCTAATTTGGCAGTGAGCCAGAATACTTAGGCTCTATTAAGTCTAATTTGGCAGTGAGCCAGAATACTTAGGCTCTATTAAGTCTAATTTGGCCATGAGCCAGAATACTTAGGCTCTATTAAGTCTAATTTGGCCATGAGCCAGAATACTTAGGCTCTATTAAGTCTAATTTGGCCATGAGCCAGAATACTTAGGCTCTATTAAGTCTAATTTGGCCATGAGCTAGAATACTTAGGCTCTATTAAGTCTAATTTGGCAGTGAGCTAGAATACTTAGGCTCTATTAAGTATAATTTGGCCATGAGCCAGAATACTTAGGCTCTATTAAGTCGAATTTGGCCATGAGCCAGAATACTTAGGCTCTATTAAGTCTAATTAGGCCATGAGCCAGAATACTTAGGCTCTATTAAGTCGAATTTGGCCATTAGCCAGAATACTTAGGCTCTATTAAGTCTAATTTGGCCATGAGCTAGAATACTTAGGCTCTATTAAGTCTAATTTGGCAGTGAGCCAGAATACTTAGGCTCTATTAAGTCTAACTTGGCCATGAGCTAGAATACTTAGGCTCTATTAAGTCTAATTTGGCCATGAGCCAGAATACTTAAGGTCTATTAAGTCGAATTTGGCCATGAGCCAGAATACTTAGGTTCTATTAAGTCTAATTTGGCCATGAGCCAGAATACTTAAGGTCTATTAAGTCGAATTTGGCCATGAGCCAGAATACTTAAGGTCTATTAAGTCTAATTTGGCTATGAGCCAGAATGTTTAGGTTCTATTAAGTCTAATTTGGCTATGAGCCAGAATACTTAGGGTCAAATATAATGAAAAAGAAAGTAGTGTCAATTATAAACTGCGACAAATCAAAAATGGCAAGGCCCCAGTTTTAATGAACATTTGGAATTTTGTTGTTAAAATTGAGATTTTTGAATAAATGTATTGTGTTTTATTTGATTTTCTTTTTTTTAAATGAAAAATGTATACAACTCGTGGTATATCAAAGATACAGCACACATACTATGCATATATTCCATATACAGTATATATATATATATATATATATATATATATATATATATATATATATATATATATATATATATATATATATATATGATACACACGCAATGCAACTTCCGCTATTCACTTACAGTAAGCATATAGTAATTATTATAAGAGCTTACTGGGTTAGTCCTGTAATGAAATATAACTCTTTTTTTAGGACAGCCCGTTGTAACAGATTCATCACAAAAGATGATACCAAGAACAAAAATTTTTTAAATTGTAATTTTTAAATTGCACAATACACATGACAGGGTACATTGCTGTAATTCAACTCAAATTAGCATGCAAATTAGATTTGTTTATTAATTTTAATCTATTTCAATTTTATGGTCAGTGAAGGTGAATGAAACAGACTATAGCTGACATCGACATGTGTTATGGTATAAGAGATGTAGGCACCGTAAACTTATTAGAAATATTGCGTGGCCTTTTTAGTAACGAAAGATATTACATTTGTCAATTACTTTAAGGGCAGAAATATCTAAGAAGAGGACCTAAGCAGGAAATTCCGTGTCATCTTTTAGTATGTGACGTAGGTCACGGTGACATATTCTGTACTGGTTCACTACTCTTCAAGATTTATTAACAAATAAAGAACTAACGTCTGGAAATTTTAAAATGAATCTGACACAACTCCACACATACATATTTATACTGTTAGAATCTGACACAACTCCACACATACATATTTATACTGTTAGAATCTGACACAACTCCACACATACATATTTATACTGTTAGAATCTGACACAACTCCACACATACATATTTATACTGTTAGAATCTGACACAACTCCACACATACATATTTATACTGTTAGAATCTGACACAACTCCACACATACATATTTACACTGTTAGAATCTGACACAACTCCACACATACATATTTATACTGTTAGAATCTGACACAACTCCACACATACATATTTTATACTGTTAGAATCTGACACAACTCCACACATACATATTTATACTGTTTGAATCTGACACAACTCCACACATACATATATATACTGTTAGAATCTGACACAACTCCACACATACATATTTTATACTGTTAGAATCTGACACAACTCCACACATACATATTTATACTGTTACAAACAGCTAGAGCAGCAGACTTTTGCAATAAATAGGGCGTACTCTTTTAGGCTAAATATTAATCAAATACGGGATAAAAATGAATATTTATTTTTGTCTGGTCACTTTATTATATATATATATATATATATATATATATATATATATATATATATATATATATATATATATATTTATTTATTTATTGATACAAGAATTTATTGGAATGATGCGATTTACTATATTTAATCAAAAATAAATGATTCAAGACATTTTTTCACCCAACTATCCATCCATCCAGCAAACCATCAAATATCCGTTTGTCCTTTCAGCTATCTATCTAATTAATGTAAATGACATAGAAGACTTATGTTGCATATATATATATATATATATATATATATATATATATATATATATATATATATATATATATATATATATATATATATTTATATATATATATATATATATATATATATATATATATATATATATATATATATATATATATATATATATGTAATAAAGTGTCCAGACAAAAATAAATATTCAGTCTCTAATTGCATCGAAAACAAGAATCAAATCATTTCTTTTCTCAGATTATAAAAACAAACAAGCAAAATTTGCAGAACGGGGCCATATGTACAAAATAAACCAGTAAACCGATTGTGTAATGCAACACCATCTCCGGAAACAGTTGTTTCCTTGAGTTGAAAGACTAATTGAGACTTGAATTTAAAAGGCTCATTTTCTTGGCGATGCTTTTAGGAATATTATATTGTCTTGGTCTGAATTAGGACATCCTTAAGTTTGTTTTATACAGCTGAAATTTTGAAAAGACAGAATTCAATTTAGTAGTTCGGCACCAATGGGCTGTTTGAGAAGTGCTCTAGAAACTTGCTATCGGCATATTTTGTTGTTATTGCGTATATATATATATATATATATATATATATATATATATATATATATATATATATATATATATATATATATATAAAATTTCGATTGTGACAACATAGTTAAAACTGTTGTTGTTTTCTTCTTTAAGTCAATCATATTTTAAAGATTTACAGGGCTTTTTTAATTTCAATATGTAAGCGTTGCTACTTCCAGATTACATATTAATAGATAAATACTATCAAGATTACACATTGATAGATAAATACTACCAAGATTACACATTGATAGATACATATTATCAAGATTACACATTAATAGATAAATACTATCAAGATTACACATTAATAGATAAATACTATCAAGATTACACATTAATATATAAATACTATCAAGATTACACATTGATAGATAAATACTATCAAGATTACACATTGATAGATAAATACTATCAAGATTACACATTGATAGATAAATAATATCAAGATTACATATTAATATATAAATACTATCAAGATTACACATTAATAGTTAAATACTATCAAGATTACACATTAATAGATAAATACTATCAAGATTACACATTAATAGATAAATACTATCAAGATTACACATTAATAGATAAATACTATCAAGATTACACATTAATAGATAAATACTATCAAGATTACACATTGATAGATAAATAATATCAAGATTACACATTAATATATAAATACTATCAAGATTACACAATAATAGTTAAATACTATCAAGATTACACATTAATAGATAAATACTATCAAGATTACACATTAATAGATAAATACTATCAAGATTACACATTAATAGATAAATACTATCAAGATTACACATGAATAGATAAATACTATCAAGATTACACATTAATATATAAATAATATCAAGATTACACATTAATAGATAAATACTATCAAGATTACACATTAATAGATAAATACTATCAAGATTACACATTGATAGATAAATAATATCAAGATTACACATTAATAGATAAATACTATCAAGATTACACATTGATAGATAAATAATATCAAGATTACACATTAATAGATAAATACTATCAAGATTACACATTGATAGATAAATAATATCAAGATTACACATTAATAGATAAATACTATCAAGATTACACATTAATAGTTAAATACTATCAAGATTACACCTTAATAGATAAATACTATCAAGATTACACATTAATAGATAAATACTATCAAGATTACACCTTAATAGATAAATACTATCAAGATTACACATTAATAGATAAATAATATCTAGATTACCGAATATACTCGCGTATAAATCAGGTCCAAATGCAAACAACATAAACCCTGATCTGCCGTCGCATAATGTGACGGCAGATCAGGGTCTATGTTGTTTGTTCTACTGATTAGTCCTTGCAAACATTATGCACCGGCAGATCTGGGTCTATGCAGTTTGCAGTTGGTAATGAATTATACGCGAGTATATACGGTATATAGAAAGAAAAACTCTCAGTTTTTCAGGGTATGCAAAAGTATTAAGACACTACTTCTGGTCGACAAGTTCTTTTGAGTTTGAAAGAATATGTATATTATCACAAATTTAAGAGTTGTCACTTCCAGATGTTATGGCTCAATATACACTGAAGAAACTACAAAGAGAGCCTGTATGATGTTTTGTATGTTACTATTGTATTTGACTTTAGTATCATTTATTCTTCTTATTGGCTTTTACTTTCAATGTGAAATATGTATGCTATCTTTCAACATGACTAAATAAATCACATACTGCCGAACATTGTGAAGATTATAGACTATCCATATCTCTCGTTCTCACACTGAACAAGATTATTACGCCCCAAACGACATTTTACTCATTTATAAGAAATTCCTTATAAATGTATTCCAGTAAGATTTATCTCCCTAGATAACTCTTACTGCAAGAGAGGTGCAGCGTTCTCTTTTGCAAAGGTTGCTCTCAATATTTAACTTTAATTGATATGAAAGACAAGCGATAATTTCGAAATAATAATTTCACTTAATTCCTATGCAAAGAAATTTCAACTCAGCTATTGTTGCTATATTATTGTCTGTTACTAATGGAAACTTTGTTGCATATATCCAATCAGAACGACGGGTACATAGGTACATTAACGGGCGCACTGAGTCTGACCAGTTGCCCTTTTAAAGTACAATTTTCGTCATTTAAAAAAAAATTACATTTGGAATATATATATATATATATATATATATATATATATATATATATATATATATATATATATATATGTATATATATATATATATGTGTGTGTGTGTGTGTGTGTGTGTGTGTGTGTGTGTGTGTGTATAACCAAGTATTTTGTACTTACTTGAGCTATAATGGTCGCCAGAAACAAATTGATTAGCGCTGAGCGGACAATGAACGACAGTCCTTTGAGCGGAGAAGATTTGGTCTTGAAAATCAAATAAGGCATTGTCTCCAGGCACATGCGTGCGTGCTTCCGTGCTGGTGGGTTTCGAATCATCAGTCAGTTGGTACGTGGGAAAGTCTATTTTGTAATAAATCGCTGTCCTCAATAATTCCAGGAGTATGATACACTCTAACTGCAATATAAATAATCAATATTTCATGGAACACACTTACTCCTTCTATCCTTTCGGAATTCAATATAATGTGGATGCCATTAATATGTAGCATTTGATAAGAAAAACGATTGTATTGCATTCCATATGGATAAATTCTGAATTTATTTTCATTTGGACAATACCTAGGTTCTTACGTCTTGATATTGTGAGGCTATTCTTCGTTTTTTACCAGGTTAAACTTGGTATTTATCTCTATATCAAACATCAGGTAAAATCCTTAATTTGTAACACATAACGTATCATATGCTAATTTGGAGCACATAACGTATCTGATGCTAATTTGTGACACATAACGTATCATATGCTTAGAGAATTTGCTTTACGTATATCAAAAAGGCAAACTTTTCATAATTATAACAGACACGAGATTAATGAGGTCAGCCTTTACGTTCAGAAAATAACAAACAAATGGTGCAGCAAGTCGTACAAAATTGAAATTGTGGTGCGGCCCCATCCCTTCATCATGAGCACATACTGTATAAACCAATACCAACTGCAAACTGCATAGACCCAGATCATAATGCGCCAGCAGATCTGGGTCTATGCAGTTTGTAAGGACTAATCAGTAGAACAAACAACATATACCCTGATCTGCCGGCGCATTATGCGACGGCAGATCAGGGTCTATGTTGTTTGCATTTGGACACGGATTATACGGTATATGAAATGCAAATGTTACGTCAATCTCCTCGTGAAAACTCTAGTGACGTGCACTATAACAGTCAAAACTCTGGTGACTTGTACTATGACAGTAAAAACTCTAGATACGTGACTATGACAGTGAGGTGACCAGAATTAAGTATTGACAAGATGATATTGACAAAAAATTCATAACAACGGCTGATAACGAGTCCCCCTATAGCTATAATGAACTAGAACTGAACTAGAAACGGAACAGTTGTAACATCTGCATGCTATATATGTGCAGTCCACAATTTAACAATTATTGTGCTGGACGGTGTGGGAAGGATGTATTGCTAGCAGAAGAAAAGTCCCATTTTCAAACATAAAGAAAGAAGAGAAAATAATGAAAAAGAATAAAGAAATAAAATTCCCTGGTATCACAAAACGATGATTGTAATTACCGAAAGTTCACGGTTAGAGTACCAAACCCAATATAAATCAGGCGCATATCTCTGCTGAATACACTATTTCGAGGAACTTTTATCAGACCGTGGGAGTATTTTGAAATTTTATCACGAGAAGAATGCGTAATACAGCCAAATTTCCACGACCATCTTCCTCCGATTTGGTTAACCTACACCTGCGTTAGTGAAATGCGATGACAGAAAATACCAGAAAAGAAAGATTGATTAACACACCTGATGGTAAACATTTCTAGGGATACAAACATAAACGTATTTAAAAATGTATCAATCTCTCGCACCTTGCATAACGAACTATAAAATGTAGGATTTCTCGAACGATTTTTTGGGGGTGTGGGTGGGGGTGGGGTTGGATGGGGGTGGTGAAACTTGATCATGCAAATGTTGTTAAAGATTGAAATAAAATCGGTTGCAGTGAATTTACAAATTTAAACAGCAATTGTCTTTAATAAAATAGTTACACTCAACACTTAACTTTAAGGACACGACTTTTACTTTTACAGACTGTCAATATTAATACCCAAACTGACAATCATGGAGGGAATGAAAAAATCAGTTTTAGGAAATTTTTGGCATTGTTGCGATCAAAGTGTTACCTGCCTTAATAGACTCTGTGAGATCTTACTGATAAGCAGACAATTAACAGAAGTAAAGAAATAGTAACCTTGATTACTATAGTTTTGGTACGTTTGACACAAATAATAATACTGGGAGGATGACATCATTGTAGATTTGGTAGATCATTGAACGCAATACTTAAAGCACCGTGGCTAATGGATATAAAAAGCACAGTGGCTAATGGATATCAAAAGCACAGTGTCTAATGGATATCAAAGCACCGTGTCTAATGGATATCAAAAGCACCGCGTCTAATGGATATCAAAAGCACCGTGGGTAATGGATATCAAAAGCACCGTGGATAATGGATATCAAAAGTACCGTGTCTAAAGGATATAAAAAGCACCGTGTCTAAAGGATATCAAAAGCACCGCGTCTAATGGATATCAAAAGCACCGTGTCTAATGGATATCAAAAGCAACGTGTCTAATGGATATCAAAAGCACCGTGTCTAATGGATATTAAAAGCACCGTGGCTAATGGATATCAAATTCTGGATCTGTAAATGAGATAACTTCGAAATTTAGATATATGTAGTAGAAAGATTAACACATTTTATTCCAGATATACTCGGCGTCGTCAATTTTTGAAATCGATTGTGTAGAACCAGATCTGTTCTATGAAGTCAAAACTAGTATAAATCCACAATCATCAGGGGGTGCATTCGAAGTGCCAATTATCTCAGGCACGTGACAGCTGTTGCTAATCAAAGGCCAAGAACAAGCATTGAGAAGGTGTATGTATCTCACTGACCCATGTGTCTAGCTGTTTCAAAATGGCGATTTTTGGAGCAAATACTTCACTTTTCTTGCAGTTATTAGAGGACGATATCAGACACAGGTATTTAAAAGGCCGTTTTTTTTCTTTTTTTTTTCTTGAAGCTAAGTCTTACTTCCTTATTGAACAGCCTTTCCCAGCATCATACAAGAAAGGTTGACAATAATTAGAGACTGGTGTACTTAGCACACCCTCTATATAAATGAAGAGAAAGGTTGACTATAATCTGATAATGGTTTACCCGGCAAGCATGATGTAAAGTGGATAGTGTACCCGACAAGGATATATTTTTATCAGTGATAGTATGTACATTTTCGAGATATATTAATAGACAACAAAATAATGTCCCTTTTCCGCTCTCTTTGCATGCGTACCTAAGGGGGTAGGGCTGATCGACCAAATCGTGCAAAACAGCAGTTTGAAAACAAAATTCGTGCTCTAAAAAGAAATGAACAATAATTTCCTTCAAATAATTCATAAAATCTGCTTCTTGACCGGCACAAGTCAGACGTGGAGTTTATAGAGCGTGCACACATTCATCCGACATAGCCGACACATTATAGGTTTGACACGATTTGTGGACGTTGTTTTAAATATTAACTCCGAGATTTGGGGGCGATACACGTGCAAAACATTTTAAAACCATACTGTAGTTAGGTTTATATAACGATTATAATTCCTTTGGCGGTGCGCAGATACAACGACTGCACAGTATCGTATCGCATATGCGAAATGCCATATATATATATATATATATATATATATATATATATATATATATATATATATATATATATATATATATATACACACACATACATACATACCTATAAACAGTCATGAAATTTGATGGATGTGTTCACATTTTGAAATCACTACAGTTAAAAGGTACATGTAGATGGAAGTGGCATACACGTACGTTTCTTGTCCGAGTTTCCTCTGACCTTTCCCACCCCATTCTGTCGATAAGAAGACCAATTTTAATCAGACTAGCTTCTCAAAGAGACGAAATACGTTTTAATTTTTACGAATCAGAAGATATATATTTTACTTATCGATTTCAGTTAGGTAGGATTCAATACAATATTGCTTAAGTTTGCTAGCCTCTGTTTAAAGCAACTACCGTATGCCGCTACCGCGTGGAGAATTCATATTTTCGATAGGGAATGACTTCCCACCAAAACATAACAGTCCAAATATCTCAGACAGGTTGCGAATATCTAGAGAAAACTCGGACTAGTACTTTTCAGGCGCCATATATTTTATTTTCATTTACATGTATCACGGCTTCCTAGACACTGTTGCATACATGGTCATGAAACTTGATCTTTGCATTCACTCGTGTCACTTACGTTATAAAAAATAAATTATTGTTGCAATGACCTACTTTTCGTGCTATAGTAGCTATGCTAAGTATTTCGAACATGTACGAAGCAGGCGAGACATGTCATTCAAAAAAGAAATCCTGTTGGTTCATTTTTAGCACAGATCTTAAAAGTGTCATCAATTATAAGCGTGAAAGAAGAGAAATCTTTAATTTTGATTGATTGAGTTACGTTCTTTGAGGGTAGAAAAATTCAGACTTAGCAAAATTAACACGACACCTGCAACAGAGCTATTATATCGCAAAAACGCCACTGTATAAGACTGTTGCCATGGATTTTCAGATCTGATTGAAAGTTCTTGTACATAAATTGCAGCAACCCCTCTAACACTAGGGCCATCTTATCAAGGCAACTATCACCTCCTGCATCTGAGTTATTTGTAGTGAACAACACTCAATGCACCAGATTTATTTTAATTAGCAACACCCCAAGTTTCAGATCAGTCGTTTGGAAAAAGGTCATTCCGTATCACGGATGTTGTTTTGCAGGAACAACCCCTGCACAGCTAAAATAGTATTGCAGCAGCGTTCCTTGAATCATTGATTGTATATCGCAGGACCAACTTCTCCATGAAAACCTCTTCGCAGCAATCCCAAAATGCAAGATCTTTTGTATTGAAGCCTTGCATCAGAGCCGTTATATCGCAGCAACTAATCCTGTATCAGATGCATTGTACTGAAGCAACCCTTTCTGATCACGGCATTAGTTTTATTTACCGCAATAACTCTAACCTTTATTAGCGTCATGACATCACACAAACATTATCGTCCGCTTACGGTAACACTTAGCACCGTTAAATTGCAACGTCATCAAGTAATGCAAAACCATTAACGTTATATTATATATAGAATCTGATAACCTTTTTAATTTGACATGATATTTATGAAATCTGCTGAATAATAAATATGCCACTGACATGATATATATGAAATTTGCTGAATAATAAATATGACATTGACATTATATTTATGAAATGTGCTGAATATTAAATATACCATTCACGTGATATTTATGAAATGTGCTGAATAATAAATATGCCATTGATTGTTAACTGGTTATTTATATGTTTTGTATCACATTCCCTTCCTGAGGACTTGATTATTTATAAAAGTTAAAAGTTCGAAGTATTTTTGTCATAATCCTCACAACGGGTTACTTCCCCTTGGTAGAATAATGACCACTGCCACAATACTTTAAATTTTGTTTTTAAAAAATACCACTTTTAAGAAACAATAATCTTTGATAACTTTATGACATTTTATTTAAATGAATTTGCTGTGATATTTTTTCTTACGTGGATTTGGTGCAGAATGTAGAGATTTTTATAATAAGTTGGATGGAAAAAAACCCTTTGGATTCTTTGAGAGCGATGATGGAACACAAGACCAATGACGTTATAAGGTAGTATATGAGTAAATGGCAGGATGGAACGCAAGACCATTGACGTTATAAGGTAGTACATAAGCAAATGACATGATGGAACATAAGACCAATGACGTTATAAGATATTACATTAGTAAATGGCAGGATGCAACACAAGGCCAATGACGTTATAAGGTAGTACATGAGTAAATGGCATACTGGAACACATGGCCAATGACGTTATAAGATAGTACATCAGTAAATGGCATAATATACCAACAACATTACAATGTAATGCGTATGATTCACCACATTTGTCTGCCTCGTGTTCACTGGTTCTTAATTGGATTTAAATATATGCCAGGGAAGCGATAGTAGAAACAGTTAGGTTCTCGCGAACAAATCCGCGTAGACGATGAACTAAAGTTTAGATGACTGGGGTCAAATCATCGTTCCAGCAGCAAAATGCTCTGAAAGAGTATGAGCTGTGAGGAGCATGTACTTTTGCGTATTATTATGTCATTAAATGTGTGCCCAAATAACGCATTGGTAGCGCGCTTGCTTTGGACTTTGCGATCCCGGGTTCGATACACGATATCGGATCGTGCAGAGATACCGGATCTTTTATCCAAGATTCGTGGCTTCCTACAGGTTCTTCGATTTTCAACCAAAGGTATTTAGCCAACATGTAAGTTGTCATTAGTATTTTGTGTAAGCTGTTACAACCTGTACGATCAACGTGCTTTGCTTTTTACCCTGGCTTTTTACCCTGGATTGAAACAAATCAGTCTATCGGGGCCACAAGAGTGCTCGGTTCTTACGATCTTAGGCATTTTCCTCCCATCTTCAGATCTTTCACATTATTATAGGTGGAGTAGGACGAGGGTACTTGAAAATGTCATCAGCAAAGTAAAACCAAGTACACAATATATCACACAGATATATACTAAGTGGCTGCTGTAAATAATGAACAATATACTTTTGCTTGATACTGATTAAAAAAATTCTATAGTTTAAATGTTTATTCAAATTATCAATATTGTTCCTCCATGTTTAAATATATAGGTCCTTAAGTACCTGTTTTACATTTTGGCTATGAGATCTCAAGTCAGAATACTTATCGTGATTTCACTAAACAATTCTGTCAGTAAACAGTATTGTAGATTAGTTCTAAACAATTCTGTCAGTACACAGTATTGTAGATTAGTTCTAAACAATTCTGTCAGTACACATTATTGTAGATTAGTTCTAAAAAATTATGTCAATCCATAGTGTTGAAGATTAGTTCTAAACAATTCTGTCAGTACACAGTATTGTAGATTAGTTCTAAACAATTCTGTCAGTCCACAGTGTTGTAGATTAGTTCTTAACAATTCTGTCAGTCCACAGTGTTGTAGATTAGTTCTAAACAATTCTGTCAGTCCACAGTATTGTAGATTTGTTCTAAACAATTCTGTCACTACACAGTATTGTAGATTAGTTCTAAACAATTTTCAGTCCATAGCGTTGTAGATTAGTTCTAAACAATTCTGTCAGTACACAGTGTTGTAGATTAGTTCTAAACAGTTCTGTCAGTCCACAGTCTGGTAGATTAGTTCTAAACAATTCTGTCAGTCCACAGTGTTGTAGATTAGTTCTAAACAATTCTGTCAGTCCACAGTGTTGTAGATTAGTTCTAAACAAATATGTCAGTCCACAGTGTTGCAGATTAGTTCTAAACAATTATGTCAGTCCACAGTGTTGTAGATTAGTTCTAATGCAGTTTAACCGTTGTAGAAAAGCCCTTGAGGAGTCCATAGGTAACAATACTTTACACAAAATATGTGCAATTTATATTTTTTACCACAGACAATTTTGCCACAGAAAATCACCATCCGTGATCTAATGAAATATGAAATCAAACACTTCACAATTAACATTAACCCATTACATTTGGGATTGAAGCTTGAGTTTTAGAATAGATTTACAGAATTTAGTATGAAATGATTCAATCCAGTCTGTGTTTTCATAACCCCAGACCTCTGAGCTGTATACTAGAATGGGTAGAACCAAAGAATCAAAAAAGTTCAATTGGATATCTACTGGCAATCTTAATTGTCGAGAATTCCTAAGAAAAGAAAAGGTTGTCTTTTTAGCCTGTTCAACAAGTTAATGTCTAGCTCTGAAAAAATTCTCCAGTAGTTGAAATTAATCCCAAGAGGATTAAACTAAGTCTCAAATTTCAGCTGCTAGTTACAGTATGTAAAAAGTGATGTATTGGCAATTTTATATTTTCTAAAAATAAATATTTTGGTTTTAGTGGGATTAAGAGTTAAATTCCTATTCTTGCAATTCATAACCATGGCATTCAAACCTAGCATCAATTGTTCATGAAATTCAGAGCACACAAAAACAATATCATCTGCATACGAAAGCAAATATAACCTGAAAAAATATTTAAAATCAACAGCATATTTGACATCACCCATGATGTTCACTGAATGCAATGCAAGAGACTTGTTAAAATTCGACTACAGTGACTATGGATTTATTCTGTGTATATTTTAAAGCAATCAACAGTCTTCGACCTGATCAAATTTGATGATTTTTTTGTACTCATTCAGCTTTTATTTTAGTAACAGATGGTGGCAGGGTACTGTTTCCTATATATTTATATATAAATTCTTGCTTGAGAATTTATATGTAGTGCAAAAAATGCATGCTAACCTGTAAATGTGTTGTGATTTTGGATAGCTGAGACACTTAAATGTTGAAAACTATCTACCTTTCCAAGGGGTAGATACTACAACATTCAACCAGAAATCATCCTTTAAGTACAGTTATTACAACTGGCGAATGTATTAATGCTTTTCTTGAAAAGCCTTTCATTTTTTGTGTTTGTTACAATTCCTACTTTAATTTGCCATTGGATATTTATTTTTTAAAATTGACTCCACCATGTACAATAGCCATTGATGAGCCAATTGACTCCAACGTGTAAAATAGCCATGGATGAGCCAATAATCTCCACCATGTAAAATAGCCAAAGGATGAGCCAATGGACTCCACCATGTAAAATAGCCATGGATGAGCCAATCTTAATTTTTTTTTCTTCTCGTGCGTAACCAAGGTATACATAGAGGTTTTTGTACTTCGTACGTAGCATTGAAATGGTTACACAACGAAGCATGATTCAATAAGTTAACTGTCAAATACATATCTGATGAAACTTATTGCTTTTATTATAGAATGAAAAGTGCTGATTTGTTATTTTTTGTGCTTACATAGAATATTTATAACTCTAATGTTTTTTTTTTGTTGTTTTTTTCGGGCAACTCAAGCACATACTAGTATTTGTATTAGATCTGATTTTCTGATAGTTTCAGCCCTAGATTCATGTCAGCATGTATTTAAAAGCCTATTTTATGTCACAGTTTCGATAAACATAAATGAAGGACTTCAAACTGATAAAGCAATAGAGTTGTCGTCAGAAGCATAGCTCTAGGAGACTGAAGGAATATTATGTTCTTTAAAGATTAACCCGATTCTCTGTTCCTTAAAGACTAACCCGATTCTCTGTAAATAAATGCACTTAGAAGGAAAACAAAATACATCAAAAAGGATTCTTAGTTTATCCCTGATTTTTTTAAAATAAATAAATCTAGAACTTGAGGTCTACAAAAAGGAAATTTGATTGGCGAAACTAAAGTAAAACTTACTTTTTCATTTATTTAAATGTCGGATTCACGTTTCAAGGGTTTATCTCATAGAAATGTGTCGTTGGGCCAATACAGATCAGAACGATGAACAGGGATAAAAGACCAGAAGCGACATCTTTAAGAATTTTAAAATAATATACCTCGCTCCTAATTTGAAAGTCATTTTTCTGAGAGTATCACTATACATACATACATACATACATACATACATACATACATACATACATACATACATACATACATACATACATACATACATACATACATATATAGTTAGTATCTTTTGTCCCGTAGCCTAATATCAGTTGCGGCGCGAGGGGGGTTGGTCGGTAGAGGTCAATGGCCACCGGGTGTCGGGCGAGGGGGGGGGGCGCCGTTGGAAGTTTTTCTTTTGCAACTGTAACCGGGGCATAGATTGGGGTTGGGGGTGATTTGAGGTGGGTAACTGACATAAAACTGTTCTCTGTGGCAAAGTAGGGGCGCCACTAAAGAACATTGGCCCCGGGCGCCTCGGAAGGGGCGCCACTACAGAACATTTCCCCCGGGGGCCTCGAACCCTCGCGTCGCCACCGCATACTATACCAATATATACCAATATTGTTGATAAGAGTAGAGATTCACCCTCGGACATTGATTTACATTTTATAAGAATGTACGTAGGTCACAGTTGTATCGATGTAAGAATGTTTAGTATTAAATTTAGCATAAAATTATGTTTCTCAGCGTGTATGCTTTTTTGTGAATCGCCAACGTACTAAGGTAATTTTCGTTGATAGTTAACCCAATAGATTTGGAATTTGTGAGCGCTAATTTGACTTACGGGAGCTTGAGAATAGAATGCAAATTTATTGCTCAAAAACATCTACATTTTGCTCAATCTGAACTATTTGCATTGTGGATTTTTCTTGGTCTTTTTGTTAATTTTGTGTAAATATTTACGAAAAAGCACTAAAAGGGATTCTTTGTTTTTTGTCGATTTTTTTTAACGCTTCTAAGGAATCATTTAGTCATGAAAATGACGCATGACAATGTTTACGTTATTTTTTACTTGTCTAGACATTCATCGGTGTTAGTATTTTCTACTTTTGGAACAAAATACAGTGCAAAATATCTGGGCCTTTTTCCCCATTTACAGGGATCATAAACCAACATGGGTAAGAACACACTCCATGTGATACAGTTATGATTTATGAAGAGTCATTGCCGTAGTACTAGACTTACTTCCGCGTAAGGTCAATTTACACGGTATAAAAAAATCACATCTGATGCATCACATGTCGTAAAACAAACCTATAAATAATAAACAGACTTTATGGCAGTCAGATTTATCAGACAGACGGAATGCAATCTGTTCTATTTCCGGATGACAGATTCTGTCCGGCTGTCAAGACATACGGTATAAACCAATGACATGATGAATGAATGAACTTTATTTGCATTTAGCCAATTGGCCATCAGCAAGTATATACATATACATATAAGTTTGTTACAAACATTGATGGTGACACGTTTAATACATAAAGGAAAACAAGTCTATCGAATTTACAAACATTCGATAAATACTAAGATATATACTTACGTATGCATACCCACATTCCCAAGCACACTCATACATGCATATATCCACGTGCACATTATATATTTATATACATATACATATACACACCTTTACATAAACCTACACTCATATATGCACATACATACATATTCACCAAGAAAGTGAGATAGGCGCGCACATAAACATACATACCTCTATTCATGTGTGACCTGTCAACTACTCCAGACTATTTTTGTTGAATCACATGCGCGCGCTTAAATACAAGCTCCTTCGGGAGAAGACATAAAAAGTATTATCAATATATAAGTAGTATTCACAATGATTTTCTTATTAGTATTATAAGAACGTTATACATGAAATATGAGAGATAGTAATGCATGTATTATTCAATGAAATGTAGATGAGACGAAGAAAAAAAAATATTAATAATTAATATCGAAATAATTAAATCAATGACAAGATGTCTGCGAGTGTCTGTCGAGCCGCACGATTAAATATAGGCGTCGGTTTACTTCCGGTTTCCGTAAAGATACTACCTTTAGGTTATAGATCTGCATACGTCTGAAGAGTTGTATTTATACAGTCACCTACAGACCAGGAAATATAACCTTCGACGTATTTATGCGTGGTATATGTCCTCTGAGCTATTGCGCCAAATAGACCAAAATGCAACACAACTGTCGTCAATATGACGACAACAGCTACAGCAAGAAAATCAACAAAATAACACCAATATTCACATCCTGCATGTTTACACTTTAACAACTAGCAGAAAGCAACCTTTCGTTCTTGGGAAGTAGGTTATATGATGACACGAGATTCAGCATGATTATCATCATTATCAACAACAACAATACCAATAGAAATATTAACGTCTTCATGATCTGCAAATAAATTAAAATAACGGGATGCAAATTGTCCTCCTTGGCAGGAGATCTGTTTTGAAGGTTTGCGATTAGGGTGGAATATTGGCAGAATAATTTATACATGTAGAATGTTCGATAACTGTTCGTAGACAAGGGGTCCAAGCTGTAGACCATGAAAAGAGCTAGCTGGCCGGCTATATTTCTTCATTCCGGTGTAAATTTTATATATATATATATATATATATATATATATATATATATATATATATATCCACACGCACATATATATATATATATATATATATATATATATATATATATCCATTTTGTTTCAGAAACTCTTCTTTGTGCAATTATTGCTTTATTTCAGAAAATGTGATATACAAAAGAATTCTGATAATGCAGAGAAAATTGAAGCTAAATAAACATATATGTGTATGATATCATGAAACGTTGGATTGACCTTGCAGCCCTTACAAATACTTCATGAAACGCAATACATTATTTGCATGGTAACAAAGTTATCAATGTTAGATAATCCAAGTAATTCTTTTTTTTTTTTTTTTTTTTTACAAAAGATGATACGTAATTGTGCTGAAAAGCCAGATTCTTGAAACTCGTAGGGTACTATAGCTTATTTAGCTACTAGAGAGATAAATCACGGAGCGTCTCTAAGAAGAATCTCGAAATGTAATTTTGTGATTGCGGATCAACAAAGTTACAAAGTAATTTCTCAGCTCATAATAGAATGTAATGATAATACTGACTTTTTTTCTCAGGGACTATGCCAATTATAAAGTATACAGCGCAAGGAACTTATTGTTTATTATTTTATTCATAAGAACATTGTAGATCGACATTACATTGTTCGCAGACACACATCGAAGGAAAGTGCCAAGGAATTTAGACTTAACGCATGCGTGACGTCATGCTAATTAACGAATCGGAAAGCGTAAAGCTCTATACGAAGTAAACAATATGGCGGCTTCCACGAAGGACTAGACGTGTATACAAATATAAGGATTAAACAAAATTAGGCAAGTAACCATAGACCAAACTATGCATCTATCGGATTATTGTAGCTCAATAAACGATGTATGGAAATGACAATCCTTATGCCCAAAATAGTACACGTGACCATTGCATGTATAGCACGTGACCATTGCATGTATAGCACGTGACCATTGCATGTATAGCACGTGACCATTGCATGTATAGCACGTGACCATTGCATGTACAGCCATTATAAGCGTTTGAGATTTATTTACTTTTCCGATTTTACACACTGTTGACCAGATGGGTTGGTACCCCAAATTGACGGTAGATGGTCATCTACTCGGAATATTTGTGTATTAGCATCTACCCTAATCGCATCTGTCTGTTTTTTTTTTGATTTATAGGTTTCAAAATATACGTTTAAAGGTGTATATTCTCTTTAAATATTTTTCTAGTGAATATATGATTAAATAATTGGTATATTTAGAAGAATGTTATAAATTTATGTTATTTTTTTCAATTCAATCATCTGTAGTTCTTTAAGTAATTAGAGAGGTTTTGTTTCGCTTGCATTATTTAAATATCTGCATGTTTTTATATTTGTTTTTCGCCACAATCATTGAACTCTAATTAATATTTAAATGGTTAAAACATTAGTTTTTTTTATATTAATGCAACCTTTTTATATCTTCCTTTCCTCCTTGTTCCATTTATTTTCTTCCTGTCTTGTACGTCTTTCTTTCTCTTTCTTTAGTCCTCCTTGCTGCTTTTCTATTTGTTTGCAAAATTAAATTATGTCAACATATTTATCATGTCTTTAGTTATTTAGTGCCATTTCCCTTAAAATTGTTTTTCATTCTTGTTTCCAATGATGAATAATGAACTGAAATCATTTGCGCACAGTCGCAAATTTTGTATTTAAAAAGAAACAAAAACAAACATGCGATACATATTACGTTGAAGCAAAATTGTTTGGTCACATGTCTTAAACAAGATCTTTATACAACTACAATTCCCTGATCTCCCTTGAATCTACGTGAAGCAATGACATTAATGCAATAACGACTTTCTTGAGTATTTCCCAGATATATTATGCTTTAATCCCTAATTGCTACTTGTGGTAACCTATGTATTAAATCAAGAGACAAAATAAAACCAAATTATCTCTGTGAGTATTCATTCTTATGTGATTATTTAGTATTTAAAACATACGAGATAATATTAATTGTTCAATGACATAGCATATATAATTATAATTACCAGTGACTCTACTGTGAGACTTATTTTTGGGCAGAAAAGAATAATGGGATGTGACATTTCGTCTTCGCAAAAGAAACGGGCTACCAAATACTAGAATTTTCGTTAAAAGCAAAGTCCATTATGCAGTGTCTTGGAGAAATCCATTATGCAGTGTCTTGGAGAAATCAATGCGCAGTGAACATCAAGCAAAGCCCTCTCAGACAAAAAAGTCCTTTCGTCCGGACTTTGAGCACTCTATGAGATTACAGAATAGAGACTGAAATTGACTGTTATACACTTGTAAGATTATGATTTGGGTTTGTTTGGAAATCCAATATTAGAGGTGAATATGTTTTAATGCCACTAACTTTTTTGCGAACAAGGGCAGAATTCAATTTTTTTGGTCAACATCCTGAAATTGAATACTTAAAGTAAGTTAGAACTTGCGACAATATGTAATAAGTAACTGCTAACTGCGGACATTTATTGTATGTACATTTATAATACCTACTATACAGAACACCAAACGGACATTTATTTTATGTACATTTATAATACCTACTATACAGAACACCAAAACGGACATTTATTTTATGTACAGTTATAATGCCTACTATACAGAACACCAAAACGGACATTTATTTTATGTACAGTTATAATGCATACTATACAGAACACCAAAACGGAAATTTATTTTATGTACAGTTATAATGCCTACTATACAGAACACCAAACGGACATTTATTTTATGTACATTTATAATGCCTATGTACATTTATAATGCCTACTACATAGAACACCAAAACGGAAATTTATTGTATGTACATTTATAATACCTACCAAACGGACATTTATTTTATGTACAGTTATAATACCTATGTACATTTATAATGTCTACTATACAGAACACCAAACGGACATTTATTTTATGTACATTTATAATACCTACTATACAGAACACCAAAATGGACATTTATTTTATGTACATTTATAATACATACTATACAGAACACCAAACGGACATTTATTTTATGTACAGTTATTATGCCTACTATACAGAACACCAAACGGACATTTATTTTATGTACATTTATAATACATACTATACAGAACACCAAACGGACATTTATTTTATGTACATTTATAATGCCTACTATACAGAACACCAAACGGACATTTATTTTATGTACATTTATAATACATACTATACAGAACACCAAACGGACATTTATTTTATGTACAGTTATAATGCCTACTATACAGAACACCAAACGGACATTTATTTTATGTACAGTTATAATACCTATGTACAGAACACCAAACGGACATTTATATTATGTACATTTATAATACATACTATACAGAACACCAAACGGACATTCTTAGAGATAAATTGAAATTTTGTGTCTGGATGACAAAAACTCTACTTTCTGCTGCAGTCACGAACGATTTTGGAGCTTCGGAGGTAGGGTTGATGCTGTTTTGATCTTACGGTTGTTTGAAGTATGATTTCAGAAACTAAGAAAGATGCGAATTCTTTAGAAATTCAAAGCGTTGTATTTATTTAAAATTGTTTAGGTTGTTATTTTCAGTAAATAGTACCAGCCAGTAAGACATGAATAAAGAGTTCTTCAAGTGGCTGGGAATGAGGCACCATAATTAGGTGACAATTTCTTTGACAAAATGAGAAATCTGCGTTTGTTTATAAAATGTAAGTTTCGTCATTCCAAGTGTCATAGCTCGCTAAATACGTTCCGTACAAGAGAGAGAGAGAGAGAGAGAGAGAGAGAGAGAGAGATGGTAATGGTGTTTCCTATTTTCCCTAAGCATTTCGGAGTTCGCGAAAACAAGAGTGGGTGCCTTTTTCATTATTTATTAACATCCATCATTCATTTGGTTGGTAAAATATACAATCGACAGCTTAAACCATACAACTTACTCGATGGCATGGAACAAAATGAGTTTCTTCCATGTTAGGTGGTACAATATATGAATCTCGTAGATAAGATATTGCAGGTCAGTAGCACACAGTTTGAATCTCAGAGAAGATATTGCAGGCCAGTAGCACACGGTTTGAATCTCGTAGAGAAGATATTGCAGGCCAGTTGCACACAGTTTGAATCTCGTAGATAAGATATTGCAGGCCAGTAGCACACAGTTTGAATCTCGTAGATAAGATATTGCAGGCCAGTAGCACACGGTTTGAATCTCGTAGATAAGATATTGCAGGCCAGTAGCACACAGTTTGAATCTCGTAGATAAGATAATGCAGGCCAGTAGCACACAGTTTGAATCTCGTAGATAAGATATTGCAGGCCAGTAGCACACAGTTTGAATCTCGTAGATAATATATTGCAGTCCAGTAGCACACGGTTTGAATCTTGTAGATAAGATATTGCAGTCCAGTAGCACACAGTTTGAATCTCGTAGATAAGATATTGCAGGTCAGTAGCACACAGTTTGAATCTCGTAGATAAGATAATTGCAGGCCAGTAGCACACAGTTTGAATCTCGTAGATAAGATATTGCAGACCAGTAGCACACAGTTTGAATCTCGTTGATAAGATATTGCAGTCCAGTAGCACACAGTTTGAATCTCGTAGATAAGATATTGCAGGTCAGTAGCACACAGTTTGAATCTCGTAGATAAGATATTGCAGTCCAGTAGCACACAGTTTTGAATCTCGTAGATAAGATATTGCAGTCCAGTAGCACACAGTTTGAATCTCGTAGATAAGATATTACAGGCCAGTAGCACACAGTTTGAATCTCGTTGATAAGATATTGCAGGCCAGTAGCACACAGTTTGAATCTCGTAGATAAGATATTGCAGTCCTGTAGCACGCAGTTTGAATCTCGTAGATAAGATATTGCAGTCCTGTAGCACGCAGTTTGAATCTCGTAGATAAGATATTGCAGGCCAGTAGCACACAGTTTGAATCTCGTAGATAAGATATTGCAGGCCAGTAGCACGCAGTTTGAATCTTGTAGATAAGATATTGCAGTCCTGTAGCACACAGTTTGAATCTCGTAGATAAGATATTGCAGGCCAGTAGCACACAGTTTGAATCTCGTAGATAAGATAATTGCAGGCCAGTAGCACACAGTTTGAATCTCGTAGATAATATATTGCAGTCCAGTAGCACACAGTTTGAATCTCGTTGATAAGATATTGCAGTCCAATAGCACACAGTTTGAATCTCGTAGATAAGATATTGCAGGTCAGTAGCACACAGTTTGAATCTCGTAGATAAGATATTGCAGTCCAGTAGCACACAGTTTGAATCTCGTAGATAAGATATTGCAGTCCAGTAGCACACAGCTTGAATCTCGTAGATAAGATATTGCAGTCCTGTAGCACACAGTTTGAATCTCGTAGATAAGATATTGCAGGCCAGTAGCACACAGTTTGAATCTCTTAGATAAGATATTGCAGTCCTGTAGCACGCAGTTTGAATCTCGTAGATAAGATATTGCAGGCCAGTAGCACACAGTTTGAATCTCGTAGATAAGATATTGCAGGCCAGTAGCACACAGTTTGAATCTCGTAGATAAGATATTGCAGTCCTGTAGCACACAGTTTGAATCTCGTAGATAAGATATTGCAGGCCAGTAGCACACGGTTTGAATCTCGTAGAGAAGATATTGCAGGCCAGTTGCACACAGTTTGAATCTCGTAGATAAGATATTGCAGGCCAGTAGCACACAGTTTGAATCTCGTAGATAAGATATTGCAGGTCAGTAGCACACAGTTTGAATCTCGTAGATAAGATATTGCAGGCCAGCAGCACACAGTTTGAATCTCGTAGATAAGATAATGCAGGCCAGTAGCACACAGTTTGAATCTCGTAGATAAGATATTGCAGGCCAGTAGCACACAGTTTGAATCTCGTAGATAATATATTGCAGTCCAGTAGCACACGGTTTGAATCTTGTAGATAAGATATTGCAGTCCAGTAGCACACAGTTTGAATCTCGTAGATAAGATATTGCAGGTCAGTAGCACACAGTTTGAATCTCGTAGATAAGATAATTGCAGGCCAGTAGCACACAGTTTGAATCTCGTAGATAAGATATTGCAGACCAGTAGCACACAGTTTGAATCTCGTTGATAAGATATTGCAGTCCAATAGCACACAGTTTGAATCTCGTAGATAAGATATTGCAGGTCAGTAGCACACAGTTTGAATCTCGTAGATAAGATATTGCAGTCCAGTAGCACACAGTTTTGAATCTCGTAGATAAGATATTGCAGTCCAGTAGCACACAGTTTGAATCTCGTAGATAAGATATTACAGGCCAGTAGCACACAGTTTGAATCTCGTTGATAAGATATTGCAGGCCAGTAGCACACAGTTTGAATCTCTTAGATAAGATATTGCAGTCCTGTGGCACGCAGTTTGAATCTCGTAGATAAGATATTGCAGTCCTGTAGCACGCAGTTTGAATCTCGTAGATAAGATATTGCAGGCCAGTAGCACACAGTTTGAATCTCGTAGATAAGATATTGCAGGCCAGTAGCACGCAGTTTGAATCTTGTAGATAAGATATTGCAGTCCTGTAGCACACAGTTTGAATCTCGTAGATAAGATATTGCAGGCCAGTAGCACACAGTTTGAATCTCGTAGATAAGATAATTGCAGGCCAGTAGCACACAGTTTGAATCTCGTAGATAATATATTGCAGTCCAGTAGCACACAGTTTGAATCTCGTTGATAAGATATTGCAGTCCAATAGCACACAGTTTGAATCTCGTAGATAAGATATTGCAGGTCAGTAGCACACAGTTTGAATCTCGTAGATAAGATATTGCAGTCCAGTAGCACACAGTTTGAATCTCGTAGATAAGATATTGCAGTCCAGTAGCACACAGCTTGAATCTCGTAGATAAGATATTGCAGGCCAGTAGCACACAGTTTGAATCTCGTAGATAAGATATTGCAGGCCAGTAGCACACAGTTTGAATCTCTTAGATAAGATATTGCAGTCCTGTAGCACGCAGTTTGAATCTCGTAGATAAGATATTGCAGGCCAGTAGCACACAGTTTGAATCTCGTAGATAAGATATTGCAGTCCTGTAGCACGCAGTTTGAATCTCGTAGATAAGATATTGCAAGCCAGTAGCACACAGTTTGTATCTTAAGATATTTGTTCAGATAATTAGATCCGATGTACTATAATCAAAATATACCACAGCACGTTTTATTTAGAACTAAATTAAAAAAATGAGGTCTCTGAATCAGAATATATTCATGAGTTAAGTGTGAAAATCAACGGCTGCGGATATTTAAATTTATTTTTCTCTACAGTAAGCGTTTATTGTATTGCTTGACCTTTTTTATTACACGAAAACTTTACAACCACAATTTACCATTTATTTCAAAAATGTCTTACAGACATTGCCGTGATTTTATTTTGTTCAGAGCGGTACTCAAGATTCATATTTTAATGTTTTCTCTGCTTAGTATGATGACTGCTATAGAGTCGATAATGAAATGACAGCAGACTCATAGATCCAATTGGTGGTTCCGATGATAAAGAGTTGCCGTCCATTGATGTGCGTGCGTCGATGCGTGCACGTATGTTGATTAAATTATTTCCATTTAGCTAATGATTAATGAGTCGATCTATAAGACATAGATAGTAAAAGGTTTTGGCAGTGCTATATACTTCAGCAAATTACGTTGATTGCATAAAATAATGAACTACAAGCGGAAGACATAATTTTACTAACTACTTCAATCTCTTCTTAATCCATAATGCACCCAACGATATGAACTCTTGACTGTGATTGAAGATTTATTATTACTAATTCGCTTCAAGGAAAATAAGGTATATCACGTGTTCCATATAAATATGCATGCAAATGAAAAAACAGATAAGTGCGTGGAAAAAGGACTTTTGACTTGAGATAAGAAATCTTTAGTCTTATAATAATCTAATACAATAGCATTTTAACACGTTGAGAGATCTGAAAAATCTCTCGTTTTATAATAATCTAATACAATAGCATTTTAACACGTTTAGAGATCTGAGAAATCTCTCGTTTTATAATAATAATCTATTACAATAGCATTTTAACACGTTGAGAGATCTGACAATTGTTGGGTATATTATTCCAGAAATAAAGAAGTTTGACACACCAAAAAAAAAAAAAAAAGTATTTACTAAAACATTTTAATTAATGTATTTTTCCAGGTTTGGACTGTAGGCTATAATTTCGAGTTAGCTATCCGCAACGCATCAAACCCTAAACATAAGTAAATCAACCGGAAACAGTGGCGTACTAAGGGTCAATGGCGCCAGGGGCGACGATGATGGCCCAAAGGGCCAGAATACAAGTCCCGAATTTATATCAGCTTTTTTGGCGCCCCAAGACCTCTGGCGCCCGGGGCAACCGCCCCGTTCCTCCCCCTCCCCACCCGTCAGTACGCAACTGGCCGGAAATTGTTTGTAGGCTACATACTACTCTTTCAAATGCATCATTTTTATTTCCCTTATATAATCCAAATCTTCTGTGGACAATTTCATTACATGTCTAAATGTACAACACAAATTATTTCTAACTGCGAACAAGAAACTCATTTTATCAATCTTTTTTTTTTTAAAGGCTTATAATATTTGTTGCCGCATTTTTGTGACTAGGGTGTAATAGCATTTAAATTAACGAACTCAAACTTTTGCATGCAGCAACTTTAGAATCACGTTTGTAAGCTTTGCACACGTTTAGAATCTATTCAGAATAGTTGTTGTCCTTTAGCCCGTCGTTGGACAACTCCCACGAAGACACGAGTATCAGTCAATTGTGTATTAGTATAGGTTTGCTACCGTTGTTTTGGTTTGTTTTGACAAGACTCATTTGATCGCATCATAACATTCCTCACTGAATGCTGTACGATTATTATGACAAACCGTGAAAACATGTATCAACAGCAATTGTATCTAAATATAGCACTGTGTTATTGATCAAAATACACTATCAATAATTATCGTTTATTTTTTTTAAGAGTACAGAGTGAAAGATCACAAATACGAAACTTTTGGTGGGTGTTTACTGGGCTTGTTTAACTTGTCGAAAACATTATAGTGTTTCGGTCTGAGTTACTTTGTTTTGTATACAAATCCACCCACGCAAAAGTTCCGCAAATGTAAACGCCATCAAATGCTATGTTAATATGATGTCGAACATTGCAATGGTGATAAAACAACCCTTGGTCATAATTTGATGAAGATGTAAAAAGTAAAAACAAAATTGCTGTTTGTAAAATTACGTCGAAATAAACATTAGTAAGTACTAAAGATTAATAAACATTAGAAAGTACTAAAGATTAATAAACATTGGTAAGTACTAAAGATTAATAAACATTAGTAAGTACTACAGAATAATAAACATTAGTAAGTACTAAAGATTAATAAACATTAGAAAGTACTAAAGATTAATAAACATTGGATAGTACTAAAGATTAATAAACATTAGTAAGTACTACAGATTAATAAACATTAGTAAGTACTAAAGATTAATAAACATTAGTAAAAGTACTAATGATTAATAAACATTAGTAAGAACAACAGATTAATAAACATTAGTAAGTACTAAAGATTAATAAACATTAGTAGGTACTACAGAGTAATAAACATTAGTAAGTACTTCAAATTAATAAACATTAGTAAGTACTACAGATTAATAAACATTAGTAGGTACTAAAGAGTAATAAGCATTAGTAAGTACTACAAATTAATAAACATTAGTAAGTACTACAGATTAATAAACATTAGTAAGTATTAAAGATTAATAAACATTAGAAAGTACTACAGTTTAAGAAATATTAGTAAGTACTAAAGATTAATAAACATTGGAAAGTTCTAAAGATTAATAAACATTAGTAAGTACTACAGATTAATAAATATTAGTAAGTACTAAAGATTAATAAACATTAGTAAGTACTACAGATTAATAAACATTAGTAAGTACTAAAGATTAATAAACATTAGAAAGTACTACAGTTTAAGAAATATTAGTAAGTACTAAAGATTAATAAACATTAGAAAGTACTACAGATTAATAAACATTAGTAAGTACTAAAGATTAATAAACATTGGAAAGTTCTAAAGATTAATAAACATTAGTAAGTACTACAGATTAATAAATATTAGTAAGTACTAAAGATTAATAAACATTAGAAAGTACTACAGAGTAATAAACATTAGTAAGTACTACAGATTAATAAACATTAGAAAGTACTACAGATTAATAAACATTAGTACGTACTAAAGATTAATAAACATTGGAAAGTACTACAGAGTAATAAATATTAGTAAGTACTACAGATTAATAAACATTAGAAAGTACTACAGATTAATAAACATTAGTAAGTACTACAGATTAATAAACATTAGTAAGTACTAAAGATTAATAAACATTAGTAAGTACTAAAGAGTAATAAACATTAGAAAGTACTAATGATTAAACAACTAAGTATATAACTTTCCATTCTTTTTACTCATAAACAGAAAATATTCATAAAATATTTAATCCTTCCCTCATGCTACATCTATAGACTTTCATGGATTATCTCACAGTAGTACTCATTTAAAATGAAATTTATAAATAAATTTAAATGATTTAAAGCAAAAGATTGAAATCAATTAACGTGTGTCATAATGTTTTTGTTTGAGTGAGCCAAAATATTTTAATAGGGAATAACAGCTTTGTACTTAAGGATTTGAGGACGTAATGGTAGTTTTACTGTCACAAATTGAGTTTTACCGGCGACGCGTCGGCGAAGCTGGTAAAGAGGATATTTGTAACAGTAAAACTGCCATTAACGTCCTCAAATGCTCCATTAACGTCCTCACATGCTCAAACACAAGACTGTTATCACCATTCTAACATGATGTTGAATATTTTGTCGTTAAATAGTAAAATATGTAATTCTCCTTGGCACTACTTCACATAGGGAGTCGTGACATCAAAATGATGTAAACATTTCGGACAGTTTGTGGTGGATTTTACTGCCGCAAATTTTGACGTTGGACCAGTCAGAAATTGTGTTACATATGCTGGTGTGTTAGAATATAAGATTATGTTTAGCATACGACGAACAATACTGAATTTATTAAATAAAACTTCATAAATGTGTAATGAATAGACTTTGAAAGACATTCGGATGACGTTATGAGATGGAATATGACACCAATACGATATTTAGTGGATAACAGAATTGTATTTGAGGATCTGAGGAAGTTAATTATGGTTTCACTGTCGCAAATTGAATCTGAGTCAAACTTGTCGACATTTCACCGCTGATTTTACTGCCGCGAGTTTTGATGTGCGACCAACCAGAAATTGCGCTATATACGCCGGTGTGTTAGAATGAGTTAGGAAAATAAATAACACAGAAGTCATGTGATACAATAGTTAATTTCACGATGTTCATTAAACCAAATTATTTTTTTGTTAGTGGACAGTAACTGACACATTTTTGTTGCATGCAGTTTTATTAACAAACTGTCAACAACGAATAAGTCATACTGTCGTTCAGGTACCGAATATTTCATTTCCTTAACATTCTTCAGAAAAGAAACATATTTTCTCTAAAGGACATGGACTGTTGTACCTGATGATACGGGTCATATGGACCAATATGAGTAGCAGATTTAAACAAAATATTTGTGTAGGAAAAGAACAGACAAAAGCAAACAAAAAACCAGTCACCCCTCCTCAGGATTAAATGGTCAGTCCGTTAGAGACCTCAAGTCAAAGCTGTAACTGCATTGAAATAATATCAAATGATAAGTACCACGGCCTTTCAGTGTGTGGTTACAGTAGTTTCCACAATTAATTAAAGAAAGCGTCGTTTTAAAAGCTTTATTTGCATTATTCGAAACCTTTTGTAGCTTTCATGCCTTGCCACATCGATATATATATATATATATATATATATAAATAAATAAAGTCGGTTACTTTCCATGATTTATGAAGTTGAGTGATATGTGCAAGATGACTTGAAAAGTAATATTTTAAGATAAAAACTTACAGGAATGTGGTCAAATATAACATTGTATTTTATGCTTAAAATACTGATGAGAAATAATATAATTGTTATATTCTCCAGTTATTGCTTACGCTGGTATGCGTGATGATAATACGTCATCGTGTGTGTGTGATAACGTTTCTGACATCACAAATATCGATAGCGATAATAACAACTATGGGTATGAGACGAGTCCAAAATGGACAATATTTGCATCCATAAACTTTTCCAAGCACGGGATAAAAAATGAAGCGGACGTTCCGCTTGCCTATCGACCTATGCCGGTGGCACTTTCGCTCTGTCTGTCAAATAGGTTAAAGGATTAACGGTCATAGTCAACTGGTCATAGGATTAACGGTCATAGTCAACTGGTCATAGGACGTATGTTCGAAGTCATATGGTCATAAGAACTATTGGTCATAAGGACTATTGGTCATAGGTATCAGTCATATGTAATAATAAATAAGTATGTTAGTTCTTTATTTCACTGACTGACAGCTGTCAGATGCAAGCATTTAACAATTCCAATACAAGAAGTAACATTTATTTACCGTAAACAGTATCAAGCATAATAATTCTGAAACTATAAACTATAATAATAAAGAATTACTAGGATATGTATGTAGCGATTATATTCTATTTCAGGCATTATAGTCTATTTCAGGCATTATAGTCCATTTCAGGCATTATAGTCTATTTCAGGCATTATAGTCTATTTTAGGCATTATAGTCCATTTCAGGCATTATAGTCTATTTCAGGCATTATAGTCCATTTCAGGCATTATAGTCTATTTCAGGCATTATAGTCTATTTCAGGCATTATAGTCTATTTCAGGCATTATAGTCCATTTCAGGCATTATAGTCTATTTCAGGCATTATAGTTTCTACCGAGAATTGTTTCCACGCGTAGAAGTTCCATACATACCTTGTACTTCCATTTTCCAAACTTATCACAAGTGCGTAAAATTCAATCCTTTTATACATGATCTCAAATTTCGATATTTTACCGTGATTTAGACATAAACCCAGTCAAACGAAACCAACACTTGTTTTTAATTAACTCAAGCAGAGTTAGTTATTACAGTGACTTAGAACTAAAACGAAGCCAATACTTGTTTTGAATGATCTCGCAGAAAATCAGTCACACGAAACCAAAATAAAATACTTTGTAGTATCATCAATTTTCGCGGGGGACCAATTTTCGTGGTTTTCGTTGTTGCCCCGAACCACGAATTTAAATACCCAACGAAAAATTAGCCACGTATGATGATGACGCCCCCCCCCCCCCCGCTCATTTTCGTACTGTGTGTCGTTCCTAGAGATTAAGGAACCTACTAGTATTTCATAAATCAATGTCAATACTGTAATTTGAAATAAAATATTAGTTTTTATACGTGTTTATTTTATTTTAAACCTTTGAAAAAAGAATTAAAAAGAATTTTATATTAATTCAATGCACACGTGTCGATAAGATATCCGATAGCTGTAATTTCCACTCACTGCCTTAAATCGATATGCGAGATAAGGATAGAGAGAAACGAGAAAAAGCACAAGGTATTCAAACACTAGTAATGTTGAAAATGAAAAAAGAATAATAAAAAATACTAGTATATGAAAATCAAATTAAATACTTATTCAAATCGATCCTTCACTCGAGTACAACTGTTGTTGAACAATTTAAATCCTCCTGAAACCACATTTCATTTTATCCATGCATTTTTAATCCAAAAGAACAACAAGCCTGTAAAATACTAGAACTTTTGCTTGAAGCACTATTATTAATGAAACACTACGTATATACACTAATTACAGCAGAGTATTAAAGCTCACACTTCGCTGATTTTCGGACAAAGCCACTGTATCAACATTTGTGTCAAACAAGGCTCAATGTACACACAAATGTTTGTCAGGTAAATAATCCCCAAATTGCAGAATTAAACAAGTCCAGCTTTCTCCAAACCACTGATAATTATGTCACATCTTTCACTCATTGTCGCGTGAGCTGCAATTATCCATTCAGCCCGAATTAGCTTGATTAATGAGGTTGCAATCAGTGATCGTCACCAGTAGCATTCTCTTTCTTTTTTATCGTGATGGTCTCCATGACCCGTGTAGCATACCAGTTGTGGAAGTGTGATTTTAATTATTTTTTGTACTCTTTATTTATTGTCAAGTCTAGTGGTTGAAGTTGGTCTGTACATGAGGCAGGCAAAAACAAACGCGTGATTCCACTGTCTTTCAATTTAGTTAGCATCTTCTCACATTGATGGGCTTTAGACACATCAAATATTGCAACTGATTGCATTGAGCAAAGGTCAGCCGGTCACGTGTTTTGTTCCCTTTATGGATAGTGGCTTAAGTTAGAGATCATACAGGTTACTTTAATAACCAATTGACTTAGTGTTGTCGTCTGCGTCGGCTTCCTTTAGTGTGAGCACTCAGACGAAAACACGGTGTAAGTGATTGACCTTGACATGTATGTTATTTGTGATCATAGAGGCGGTAGTATTGTTTTAGTGCTGTTTGCTGCGTCGGCTTCCATTGATGTTATTCACTTGGACAAAAACACGGTGTCAGTATTGAACTTGTCAGCTTTTGGATTTGTGCTCATACATGTGAAAGTATTGTTATAAACATTCAAGTGACCGCCGTTTACGTCGCCAGAGTTTTATTCTTTTTTATTCTTTATTTTGGATATTTGTAGAGGTTAAACCACGAAATTAAACACTTAGTAATATGCAAACTTTGACAGGCAAAACCACGAATTTAAGTACCCACGAAAATGTCTTTTTTTGCAAAACCACGAAAGTTGAGCACCACGAAAATAAATGATACTACAGTAATAGTTTTAACGTGATTAAGACAGAACCCAGTCAAACAAAATCAATACTAGTTTTTAATTAGCAGGGTCATTATTTTATAGTGATTTAGATAGAAAACGAAACCAATACTTGTTTTGAATGGTCTTGCAGAAAATCAGTCACACGAAACCAATATAATAATAGTTTCTGTATTTGGCATCCTATGACCGATAGTACTATGACCAATAGTCCTTATGACCAAACTTCCTTATGACCAAAAGTTCTTACGACCAAAAGTCTAGATGACCATATGAATATGACCATACGTCCTATGACCAAATGCCCTGTGACCATTAGTCCCATCACCGTCAAATAAAGGATGATAGCAAAAGATGGAACAAAGATCCACACATTCTTCGAACGAAAGATTGTAATGCTAAAGCACTGCCAATATTATGAAAATGTATATTCATCACAAAACTATTTTGGTTTTACCGGATGTCATTACTGGAAGTCTTTTAATTCGTGGCAATTAAAATAAATCATTTTCGACAAAAGCAAAACAAAAGTGATTGATACTAAAAAGGTAAAAGGCGCAAAGTCTCGATAACTAACATATAGATCTTTTGTCAGTCTGATTTCAAACGAAATATTTTACTAGTTAACATTTTTGAGTTTAGTGAGCTAAGAAAATCCTATAAAAATCCTTCACGTTTGTGCGGAACCGAATCGTATTCAGAATTTTTTTTCTGTAACACAGTGGGCTACTGAAAGATTGATAATCAGTTACGCGGACTTAACATGTTATTCTTCAGACAGTAAAAGAAGCAAAAACAGCAACAACAAATAAAGGAACATATTTTCTGGTTGATAAGTTAACTTCTATCAGCTGATGCGTGTGGTTACTCAAGAATCATGGTTGGATCAGGTAAATGAACGTGGTACCAGCATTATGTGACTTTTACCCCAAACATACCGGTACGTATTTCAGTTGTTGTACCAGTTTTAGTTCTACAGCTTTATAAGCGTATCTCAATGAGTATTATTTGTGTCTACAGCTTCATAAGCGTATCTCAATGAGTATTATTTGTGTCTACAGCTTTATAAGCGTATCTCAATGAGCATTATTTGTGTCTACAGCTTTATAAGCGTATCTCAATGAGCATTATTTGTGTCTACAGCTTTATAAGCGTATCTCAATGAGCATTATTTGTGTCTACAGCTTTATAAGCGTATCTCAATGAGCATTATTTGTGTCTACAGCTTTATAAGCGTATCTCAATGAGTATTATTTGTGTCTACAGCTTTACAAGCGTATCTCAATGGGCATTATTTGTGTCAACAGCTTTATAAGCGTATCTCAATGAGCATTATTTGTGTCTACAGCTTTATAAGCGTATCTCAATGAGCATTATTTGTGTCTACAGCTTTATAAGCGTATCTCAATGAGCGTTATTTGTGTCTACAGCTTTATAAGCGTATCTCAATGGGCATTATTTGTGTCTACAGGTTTATAAGCGTATCTCAATGGGCATTATTTGTGTAAGGATAAATATCAGTAAACACTAAATAAAAGCAATAAACTGATAAAGAAATAAATCATTTCTACAGGACGAGTTTCAAGGGAAAAATGTCTATTTTCAATAGCTTGGTTATTTACACACAAATTGAATATATAGGGCAAAACCAGACAACAAGAGTTCTTAAGTATAATTTAAAGACAATCAAGTTGTACTGTTTGACTCAAAGACATCTTTTGGAAGTCAATCTTTATTGCAGAATTAATTATCTTTATTTCTTATGTTCTTGGATGCTATATTACCTCAGAATGTAGTCAGCGCTTAACAACGGGTACGTTTTACTCAGAGAATGTTGCATACGTACAAGTCTAGTATTCAGCACTTAACATATGGTACGTTTGACATGGATAATGTTTCATATGTACAAGGCTAGTCAGCACTTAACATATGCTACGTTTTACTCGGAGAATGTTTCATACGTACAAGGCTAGTATTCAACACTTAACATAGGGTACGTTGTATTAGAAGGATGTTTCATATGTACAAGGCTAGTATTAAACACTTAACATATGGTACATTTTACACGGACAGGGCTCGTCCCTGGGACGAGTGAGTTGCAAGAGTTACTCGTCTCTGTCCTTATTATACTCAACGCAGTACACATCTCCATTACACTGCATACGCTTTTACCAAAGAACAGTTAGTACCTGATCCAAGTGTTATACTAAAGTGGGTCAAAATCATGAAATTAGTATATTCTAATACATAGCTTCAAAGATAAACTTATAAAATGACACAGGGTTTGTAACTCGAGAAATTGCAGTTGCACATATAGCCCTTAATGTTTTCGTGGTATTCGCATTTACAGTGAAACCTTGCAGTAATGTAGGTGTGATAACTGCAGTAATGTAGGTGTCATAATTTTCCTTTTCAATGAGCTATCATACATCTTTAAGAGTTATATATGGGAGACGTTAAGAGACAGAAAATGTCGACATTTTATAATTTTCGTCGTGTCAGATATTGTTTCGCTTGTCCCAGATCACCAGTATTTTCAAGACTGTGTGGCTTTATTAATACACTGTCACGCCAAAGTATTAATACACTGTCACGCCAAAGTAAAGACACCCAGCATGTATATATATATATATCCTTTGCTGGATTTGAACCCGGTTTGCGAGTCGACCACCTTAACCTTTACACCACGCAAGCGTTTTACAAAACGATTGAAATTTCTTACTCATAATGTTATCAATATCTATTTGACGGCTGCAGTGAAATATCACAATTATTTCACTCGGAAAATCCAATAATTCACTGCCTAGCATAAAATAAAAGTATGTTATTACTTTTCACAAGACAAATGTCAGTAACGTGCATTTGAAAGAAGAATTTCAACCGTCTCAGTTTCCACCAGTTTTCGTACTAAATGATCCATTTTGGTCAAACCTCTGTTCTAGAGAGCTACACACGGGCGGCATAAAAAGGAAGATTGCTGATTGTCCAAAAGAATCGGAACATTTCTAAATCATTACCCTAACTAGATTTCGACCAATCGGCTCTTGTTTCGACATTACCTGCTTTATAAATAGATTACAACAGCATGCATTGTGTGAAAGTTGGTGGGAATCGTCTGAGACACTAAAAATACTGATTTCGTATGTAATTTGGCAACATTTGTCTTGTGAAAAGTAATTACATGCGTATGGAAATATATGCTGGCATCTTCCCTTTGGCATGACAATGTATCACTAAAGCTTCAGTCTTGAAAATATCGGTGACCTGCGGTAACGGTAACATTGCCTGACTAGATGAAAATTCACACATATTTTGACATTCTTTGTCTCTTAACTTCCCAGAGGTCTGACTCATAAAGATGTATGATAGCTCATTGAAAGGGAATCTTTCTCCACATCAAAATGACACCTAAATTACTGAAAAGTGTCACTGTAAATGCAAACACCATTAAGAAATAGAGGGCTAAGTGTAAAACGGCAACATAACATGTTTATATTACAATTTACCCAATGTTAGTATCAAACTTACATTGGGTACCTGTGTAAAAAAAAAAACAAAAGTCGTTCTCTTTACAACATGTTCTAGACTGACAACAGGGAGGCAGATTAGGCATAAGTTATTTGTAACTTGCCCAATGGTAAGCGATGTTAATTTAATGTTGTTCACTTACTATATAGTACGCTCAAAATTAGCTAATACCGGGTTTTTCCGCGAGAAATATGTATATAAGCTATTTTTGGAGTAATAAACATAACATACCTGAATAACATCAGCTATACAATATATTCACATATTAATGATCGTAAACCGAAAAGACAGACTTGGTAAGACTATACCACGTTTTTTTTTAAAATCGTCTACGAGAAAAAACAATGATGACAGATCGCATCCATGTTGGACTGTAAGGAATGTTTCTGTTGCATGTATTCTAGGTCTCGCAACCCACTGAGACCATACCTGCAACTCTCTGAAATGGCCGCCATTTTTGTACCGGCATCCATGGAAGCTCTTCGTACACCCTAATCATTTTGAAAAATGGCTTATTCTAATTATGCATATAATATCAGTCATTATATTGGAAAATACTCAAATTTAAGATTTATACAAGTTGTTTCCAAACGACAATTATTGTTTTCGATCAAATAAAACTGAAGAAAATAAAAGCCGCTGATATTAGTTCATCTTTAGAAACAAGGCTCTAAGCCGTATGCTGAAGGTGAAGATTCTTCCTGAACTATATCAATCCCAATGTTATATTTTCCTTGCAATATACTTTCATAAAACTGAGTAGAGCATTGTTAAAGTTACCATTCCAACAATCCTTGCTGAAGTGGGTTTTATTATCATAAAACAAAGAGTCATTACATTTCTCCCCCAGCTGAAAATATCACAAACGGCGATATACTGTTTCTGTTTCATTATATTATTCATCATTCGAAAATAAAAAAAGAAAAAAAAGACGGATTGCCATTAGTCGGAGGTATAAGTATTTATCAAAGGAAAGTTCTTGAAATGCGGCAATAAATCATCTTTTGTTGCATTTACAAAGACTTTTGTAAGAAGACATTTTTGTGATTCACACATTCGTTGGTATATAAACACGTTAGCATGCGAAAGAAAATTTGTCCTAAATATACACAAGTGTATATTATTGTTAAATGTGTTTAATATTCTGCTAAAAATGGAGAATAATGTTGGATCTTCTGTAATTAATCTTCAGCAAAGCTGATAAATTGAATTACATTGATTCCATTATCATTCATTTATGCATTTTAATACATCTATTTGCTGAGGTTAATCTTTATAACGGTCACACTTGGCCCTGTTTCACTTTACAACGGGCACACTTGGCTCTGGTTCAAGGCAGGTAATGAGGAAATTATTGATAAAGGGTGAGAACTCATATTAAATTTATACAGTAATTTAGCTCTTGAGATGGAGCCAACGCCTTAATAAACGATTTTCCATCCATGCCAAAGTCAGATGAAGCTTTTTCTCGAGGTGAAGACTTTCTGTTTTGCGTGTTTTGAGGAGCCAAGCCTTGAAATACTAGTAATTGGACAATTTTAAAAATTGTCATAAGATATAAGACATGAATAAAATATTTTATTAATGAATAATGTTATACGCTGAGTTATTACTTAATAAATTACTTATAAATGAATAATGTTATACACAGAGTTATTACTTAATAAATTACTTATAAATAAATAATGTTATACGCTGAGTTATTACTTAATAAACTGGAAACACTATAAAAAATTGCTTTCAAACGCTTCGGATGTCTCTATTCTACTTTTTTATGTCACTGCATGATACTGTACATTTGTGTGATATTGTATATGGAATATATGTATAGTATGTATATTGTATCTTTGATATACCATGAGATCTATACATTTCAAAATGTTCAATAAGTGGTATGTCAAATTTACATTTTACATACTATACATATATTATACGGTCTGTTTTAGAACATTGTTTTATATTTTTCTAAAAATAAAATTAAAAGCAAGAAACATCACATCACGTGACGCAGAAAACTAACATTTATTAGTTCAATACAGCAGGAATAAACTAAGTATGTATTCATGCGCCCTTCTTGTATGCTTTTACAATATTTCTATGCAAATGGTTCTAGTATAGTTCTTTTATTCATTTCTTGAGATTCGTTATTATTTTTCTAACTATTCGCTTCGGCCATGCAATGTGTATTTGATTTTCAAGCTTTATGAATTCATGAATCCTGCAAAATGTGAAGTTCAGTTGTTATATAACGACTCAGGTTCATGCAGGTTACTTTTTTCTCTCTCACTCCACATGTTTCTATGTAATTGTTGAGTATATCATGGTAAAGATCTAGTATTAAGAAGAGTTTAAAAAATCGTTCGGACCGAAAAAGTAACCTTCATTTGTCCTAAGTTAAGACAACTGTGAATGTTGATGCATATGTATTAGCTTCCGGATTATTGGAAAGAAATTAAGTGCATCTATATGCAATTGGGTTGAGCATTTACCATGTTTAGTTCACGCGATCCGTATATTACCTTTACGGCGAGGCAAAAATTGTACATGACGATTACGTTTTATATACCTGTTGTTCAATATCCATTGTAATTAAGCCTCTTCCAGGTAATAAACATGTACATATGCTTCTGACTGCCGCTGCAAACGATGTTCTCGTTTGTTTTCAAGAGCCGAATTTATGGGTAGGCGAACAGGCTACAGCATGGGGCGTATGGCTTAGGGGGCAACAAAAATTAAGGTATTCAAAAGTTCAACCAATAGAGGAGGGGGGGGGGGGACGCCAAAGACGCTCATGCCTGGGGTACCTTTTGGTCTAGGGCCGGCCCTGCTGGTTTGTTTATTTTTTTCCAATTGCATCTGCAGCAACCGCACACTCACCAACATCTTTATTCCGCCTAAGTCAGGACAAAAGAAAATTAATTTTGTATATCTTCTTGTTTTAAATTGACGTTATGCTCAACTGGGATACCAGATATATCGTAGGGTGTGGCAACGAAATGGGCATTATGAGAAAAATCGAGTCGCTTTGGCACTGAGTTTTTTCTATAAAATACCCTTTGAATCCCCCACCCTACAATATACCCGGTATCATACGAGAGAATAATATTTAATTGATTTATTGTATGACCGCTTTATTTCAAATTTGTATATGATCAGCTCTCTTATTTCCACCGAGTTACACATGCTTCGGTTATACGTCTCTTTCTCATCCCCCCCCCCCCCCAACCTTTTTTAAAATGTTGCGTCATTTATTAAGATAATGCGACTGCAGTCAATCATTTTAGACTGTTCATGTGATAATACTCGTGCCGCTTGTAAACTCATTAACCTCGTCATTTGTACATGTACGTTGGACAGTGATATGACATTCTTTGAACAAGACTAGTCTACACAATTTTGTCACGCGCTTTGAATCATTTTAAACGCATGACCGGAAGTGAAGATACATTCGATAGCTACTGATCTTGTCAAAGAAAATCCGTTGGGAACATAATGGAAATGCACGCTGTAATACAGCGAAGATTTTTGGACAGTTTGACGTGCACGTTTAGCTGCTTCTAGTTAACTTTTCGAACTTTCCGCCCCTGAAGGAAAACTGTTACTATTTCATCACACATTGCTTTTTTTCCCCGGGATATATTCATTTTGTGCTAAAATTAGTTAGTTTGGCAGAATTTATACCTTTAAAATGTTGTCCAAATATGTCAAAATGAATACGGACGACGTATTGGTAATTTCTAGATTTTCATCCGTGAAACAATGGTTACGAGGTTAGATGTTTTATTTTTCGTTTATTTGTTTTCGCCTTTTTACAGTTTTCTTTCATTCTCCATGTGCAGTATGGCACGATAAATGCAAACAATTTTGAATGGCGACCATTTTATTTTTTAAGAGTTATCGATTTCGAAAATTTACTTTCTCTCTCCCTCTCCCTCTCTCTCTCTCTCTCTCGATGTAACCTAGATTTTTCCTCGCGTTGATTCATTTTTGTTTTTTATGTTTTCTTTCATTGTTCATATACAAGATATCATGATATATACGAACAATTTACAATGTCTACTATTTAATTTTATGCACAAAGTTAAATCATTTCAAAATTCTCCCACTCTCTTACTGTAATGTAGATCTGTTCAACCGGAGACTGGACATAGCATCTTATGTGATTAATCAATATAGCACTTGATAACACCCATCAGTGGAATACCAGCTAAACTTAAAGCACGGCCTAGACGTCGGCTACAAGACTTTAGCACACGGGAAAGATCAAACAAGAAAGCCACCGTTATACAACAAAGAATAGAACCTTGCTACAATTCACTTTACCGCAGATCTCATAACTTTGTAACGATCGGGTGTTTTCTATCGATTTCTTTAGGTCTAAATTCAATAATAAATACATTAACAGTCCATTTAAAATCTGCACAGACTCAATATATGCTGTAAAGTTCTGCCACAAATACCACAATAACACAGCGGATTTCATTGCCTATATTAGGTCACATTGCCTTTCATCACAAATACCACAAGAACACAGCGGATTTCAATACCTATATTAAGTTACCCTGCCTTTCATCGCAGATGCTGCAAGAACACAGCGGATTTCAATGCCTGTATTAAGTTACCCTGCCTTTCATCGCAGATACTGCAAGAACACAGCGGATTTCAATGCCTATATTAAGTTACCCTGCCTTTCATTGTTGGTTCATTCAGCAAACTAGCCAAAACTCACAGGTTCCCATTTTTTTAAAAGAATCTTTCTAGTAAAGATGTACCCGAACAATCATAGTTTATAATGAAGAAATGATTTTATTTTTCTTCATAAATCCAGAAATATTTTCCCATTTTTCGTAAACAAGTCGCCTCAACTGAATCTTTGATTAACTTAATTATGCTGACCTTTAATTAATATGTAATCACATACTATTCTCATCAAATGCATGTTTTATTTTGGTTAAAACTGAGTGCATTTTTATATATGCGAAAAAGTGTTATATATATGCATGGAAAGCTTACTGTACCTTTCAATATAGTCTCTCCCTCCCTACCCACAAACAAAAAGAGCTTATGAAGGCTTACAAAAGATTTGTAAGTAGATACTTATAAATAGGTGTAAAAAAAGTAGTGCATTTAACTTGCAAACCGTAGTACACACATGCGCATACCGGCGATGTAAGAACTAGGTTTCAATTGACCACTCAGAGAAACGGAGAATGTTCCACCTACTCATTTACATCTGCATTTCTTTAAAACCAGTTTGTTTTGTCTTGACAGATGTCCAATGCTTGAAACAATACTTACTAGTATATTGTAAAAATTTCACGAAAGTGGGATGAAAAATGTCGAAATTCGAAAGAACTGAAGTTGTATATGCTATATCTCAAATCCATTCAATTTAGCCTACTTGGCTGGACACAGCTTTAGTAAATCCATTCAATTTGCCCTATTTGGCTGGGCAAGCTTTAGTAAATCCATTCAATTTGCCCTACTTGGTTGGTCAAGCTTTAGTCTGGTCACCCTATTATGCATTGATTCACACCTAACTGGCAACCGATCTGATTTTTGCTTGAATGGAATCTCTTTTTAAGATAGTTGATTGACAGATGCTATCCTCGGCTAAAGGGTCAATTACATAGGCAATGATAATGGTGATATTGTCCATGGGTTGCCGGTATGATACGTTGCATACAGTGGCGTAGCGAGGCAATGTGCCGTCCAGGGCTAACTACCAAAATTACCCCCCACTCCATTCGTATTATTTATGATATATACGGTACTCGTACCATATTGCCGCCCCCTAGAAAGTGCCGCCAGTTGCCACCGCGCCCGTCGCCCACCCCTCTCGCTACGTCACTGGTTGCATAACAAAATATTGACCGCCTTTTTGCAATGACCGCAAATGCTACCAAGATCTCGAAGACCAGATTCTAGTATCTTTAAATGCAAGTAAGTACACGAAGATCTGATTCCAGTATTCTTAAATGCAAGTAAGTATACGAAGACCAGATTCTAGTATCTTTAAATGCAAGTAAGTGGACTTAGACCAAATTCTAGTATCTTTAAATGCAAGTAAGTACACGAAGACCTGATTCCAGTATTCTTAAATGCAAGTAAGTACACGAAGACTTGATTCCAGTATTCTTAAATGCAAGTAAGTACACGAAGACCAAATTCTAGCATCTTTAAATGCAAGTAAGTACACAATGACCTGATTCCAGTATTGTTAAATGCTACCAAATACCAGAAAACCTGATTCCAGTATTCTTAAATGGTACCAAATACTAGAAGACCTGATCCGGTATTCTTAAATGATACAAAATACCAGAAGACCTGATTCCGGTATTCTTAAATGGTACCAAATACCAGAAGACCTGATCCGGTATTCTTAAATGGTACCAAATGCCAGAAGACCTGATTCCGGTATTTTTAAATGGTACCAAAAACCAGAAGACATGATCTGGTATTCTTAAATGGTACCAAATACCAGAAGACCTGATTCCGGTATTCTTACATGGTACCAAATACCAGAAGACCTGATCCGGTATTATTAAATGGCATCAAGTTTTCCCTGCATACTAGGACGTGTACATCCTCTGGGCAGTAGTTTTCTCATGAATTTAATTTTTTTTTAAAAATATCCTCTTTAACCTGAATGCTATATCTGGTTTTCTATTACGAAATAATTCACGCTGTGGACAAGACAGTAGCAGTCTATCAGCTTTCTTGTTTCATATCATTATTGGGGATAAGTATGATGAATATAATTATGGCAGAAACACGCTTTGGTTAGATTATCTTGTTATTTCTCAGACATAAATCATGTACAAAAACAAATGGGATAAAGTCTAGAAAAATTATGTTGTCGAAGGAAAGTCTGCTTGTTGTGTAGGACTGTTTTTGATAATATTTTGTTGTTGTAGGGAACGATGACAAAAAAACAAGTGACTTAATGACCATAAAACATTAATTTAAAGATTATTACGGCAGAATATAAATGGTACTCTCTAATTTCGTTTAGGCTTCTTTTCTTATTGTTATTCTTATTACATCTAATCTACATTAATTCTATGCTCAAATTCACCATTTTCCAGTCTTGTTCAAAGAATAGGTGCCAAACTGAACATTTCTTATGAAGCGAAACACTAGAGTGCCAGATGACCATACACATGATATATGGGAAGTAAATGATGAAGTTGGTAGAAACTCTAGAGAACAATAAAATTTCCGAAAACTGATATTGCACTAATATGGCATCAGTACATCGCATACGTGATCTTAATTAGAAAATTAGAGAAACGAAGAAATGAAGGATATAATGCAATTAATAAATCTGTCCCGCAATCGCGACACTCGCTTTGATGTTGCATCTCCTTTACTGGATAAGTACGGACAATGCATATAGTACACGTGCATCCTGGTGCCTCTGATTTTTCAGAAATCGGCCGGCATCTGGAGAGAGAGAGAGAGATGGGGGGGGGGGGGGGTATCTTTAACAACCATATACGTCCAAAGAACCTAATGGGGCAGTCAAAGCTGTTGTTTACACTTCTTACTCCACAGCAGTAAATGTAGCTTTTATGGAGAGAAATTGAGCCCGGACAAATGTAAAACTAGAACACCCTTTTTTTTCGAATTCGTTAAGTGCATACCAGTATAATAGTTTGAAAGGCATATCATGAAATATAACCTTCTTCCAAGCTATCAAATTCTACTTTTTCCAGCAAGAGGTAATATCAAGTATTAATTCAGTTAAGATTCCATAATTCAAGATCAGAGAGACTGGATTACGTCAGCGACTTCCATCTAGCTTCACTTAAAATCCGATAACGAGTTGACCTGGATGTGTTTGCCAACCTGTACGTATATTTATCTCATGTCATCTATCACAAGACATGGTAAGAAATGTGTCAATAAATACTCACATGTCTCACAAGAATGATTTAATATGATTGTTATCTAAACCTAAATTAGCTTCATATATCCGCACGTGCAAAAGACATATATGAAATGTTTTTAAGGAAAACAGTTATACTTTGCATGTTTGAAAATCGTATGAAATTAGGTAGACATTCCATGCATTTTATTTTACATGATATAGCATGACGAACTCCTATCTAACACATCTTTTCTTTTAAATGAAAATAAAGGTGTACCTTTGCACAGTAATGTAGATAATTTTCCTGTATTTTAAGAAGTATTTATGACATTAACATAAATCAAGCACAGCCAAAGATACTGGTTTAAAAACCTTACGTAGCTAATGTCATAAAAATGTTTCATAAGACGTGCCAATCATACAGGTGAATGATCCAATAGTTTCTGTCCTTATTTTTTTAATTCTTAAAGAAAATTGATTTGACAATATCAGTCTTCAGATTGGCTTTCATCAATCATCTGATCGTATTCACCCATATGACCTTCTATAGCAATGGGGCATTCATTTTTTTATTTTTTTTTTCTTTCAATTAATTTTCCTCTGTTTGACACACGCGCTTACATCTAGCAAAAATAAGTGCACGGTAAACAAAGACTACGAAAAATTCCAGGGGAGTAAGTCGAATGGACAAAATTGGTAACCAGACGTTTGATCATCCGACCTTTGATCACTAAATGCAGATCACTACCTGTTGATCACTACGACTTTTGATCACCGCGACGTTTGCTCATCACCATGTTTGATCATCGCGACATTTGCTCACCGCGACGAAATTTGTAAGTTTATATAGCTTCATAATGTTATTACGCAATTAATATGCGTTAAATATTTAGCACATTCACGTACTCATAGTCGGGCATGTAATCGGCGTGGTGTTCGAAAGCCTCTTCAAGGGCGCCAGAGTCGCAGAGGAGGAATCCAGTGAATGTCTGTGGGATACCAAAAGTTAAGTCCGTTGGATTTGGTGACAGCACGTCTCCTGCATTCTCGTTCATTTGCATCTTATTTCGGTGACGTTGCAGAGCCCGACTGATTGTCCAACGTTTTGGTAGAGCCATCCAAAAGTGGTCTGGCAGCGATGATGGAATGGCTCCTTGAGGGTAGCATTGATCTCCATCATCTTGGTCTTCATATCTAAGATCGCTTTGCGTGCAAGCGCGTTGGCAACTTTGCCGGCGTGAGTATGCTCTGGATCTTCTCTACCGAAATATGTGACCCTGAGGTCTAGTCCCGGGGTGGGGGTGGGGGTGTAAGAATAGAACCAGTGACCATTTTTAGTTGCATACATGAATTGGTCTTTTCATGCACAGTAAGTGTATGTAGTGTTGGGATCTCAAAAGTTTCCAAGTTAAGGCACAGTTGCTAAGCCCATGGGGGTTATTGATGGACCCCATGGCGATTGTCAGTTGTTAAGACCCAATGGCTAAGTTCCTAGAAACTACGGATGGACCCTAGAGCCAGTGTCAGTTGCTTGTAAAATATTGTATTGTCGTGTCCAATAAGAATATATGTGGGTTACAGGGTGGAGATCTCGATATTTGCTATCGTATGACCCCTGCGGTAAAGATAGACCCATTGGCAAAAGTCAGTTGCATATCTGAATTTGTCCTTTCACGCCCAAATAAGTATATATATATATATATATATATATATATATATATATATATATATATATATATATATATATATATATGTATATAGTTATGCATATTTAATCTATGATGTGTATTTAAATCTTGTCCATGTAGGTAAGTTGTACTTTAGATTCTGGTCACTTGTAAAGAGAACGTTTAGAAGCATTTGAGTTCAAGGCCAGTCTTGTTGACAATTAGACTGGTTTTTGTTTCATTTTATTGCTTCATATCCTGTTTTGATATAGGTCAAGTGAAAATGCGTATAAATAGGGATTTGGTAAACAAATAATTCATCCCTATTTTAGATTAGTGTGTGGGAATCCATTTGTTGTCAGATTTAATATTGTGCCGTTGAAATCAGATATAATTCGAGAGGAATTAATTATGTAATATATATTCATTGGAATTACTAAAGTGCTCATTGACTTTTGAATTAATACATTACAATCGATTTTTGTGAACTTATTCAAAGACATTCTGGATTGTATCATTGTGTTATATAAGGACTTTCAAGACTATTGGAACTCATTCGGAACATTATATATTTTTGGACTTGTGATTAGGATATTTAGGATTATTTGGAATTTGATTCCCATTATAGTAAATATCTCTTGAATTTCACTTCGTATTGTAGGGAAATAAATTACTTGTTGAGATTACTTACATTGTTGGTTTCACTTTCTTTCTGTTACATAATTTGTTATGACATAGAGTCGTAACAATATATATAGTTATAGGGTGGCTATCTCAATAGATTTTAGGTTGTGACTCAACTGTATGCACCCTGGGGCATGCCCCACAGGTCCCATTCAAACCGTCATCTAACATACGCTGACACTCGGGTCGATAATTCCCCACACCATTTCTCAGACATGTTAATCTCGTAATTTAGAAGTCAATTTGAATTTTTTTCAAAACAACCATCACCACCTAGATCAACCCCCAGGGGCTAATTCGAAATTTTAACCACCTTCAATCATATTGCAAGGTTTGATGTCTCTATCTTGAAAGTTGTGGGATGAGTTGCGTTACATTACCCACGCACGCACGCATGGACGTACGGGAAGAATAACATAAGAATAACATAATCCATTCCTCTTCTTTGAAATAATAAACCAGGTGGTTTATAATACTATATGTCTCTTGGTTGAGCATATTCCACTTTCCCATAGACCAATATTGACTTCTTACTGATGTGCCATTCCACTGTCCCATGGATCAAAATTGGCTTCCTACTGATGTGCTATTCCACTTTCTTATGGACCAAAATTGACTTCCTACTGATATGCTGCTTTTCCACTGATCAACGGATCAATATTGACTTCCAACTGATGTGCTATTCCGCTGTAACATGGACTAATATTGACTTCCTATTGATGTGCTGCTATTCCATTGTCCCCTGAACCAATATTGACTTCATACTGATGTGCTATTCCACTGTACCACTGACTAATATTGACTTCATACTGATGTGCTATTCCACTGTACCACTGACTAATATTGACTTCATACTGATGTGCTATTCCACTGTACCACTGACTAAAATTGGCTTTCCACTGACGTGCTATTTAACTAATTTGTATGTCGGCTGGACCTGACTATGTTGACAGTAGTAGGATAATAGTTCAAACAACTGGATAAACACCATCACAGAGAATGTTTCGTAGCTTGACATCATAAAGTATATATAATTCGGTTCAACCACTAACATCATAAAGTCTAGATAACTCGGTTCAACCACTGACATCAATGTTATACGCATCGCATTCACAGATAGTTCCAAAGTCTGGTTCTACCGTATATACTTGCTTATAAATCAGGTTCAAATGCAAACAACATAGATCCTCATCTGCCATCTCATAATGCGCTGGCATACCAGGGTCTATGTTGTTTGTTCTGCTGATTACTCCTAACAAATTGCGACGGCAGGTCTGGGTCTGTGCAGTTTGCAGTTGTAAATATGGTGAGTTTTATTTTTTCCAGTGCAATTTGTATTGATACAGTTAAACTATGCTAGCTCAAAAACAACAAAACAACAACAGCTACTACTACTACTGTTACAACCACTACTAGCATCACTATTACACTGCTGCTGTCATCATCATTATAACTGATGTCGTCTCTGTTCTTGCAATCGTGTCCCTTGATGTCTGAGTGTAGTGAAACATGCAGAAAGTTAATTCTTCTGCTCCCTTCTCTTCTCTGTCAACTCAGTTACTGCTTGCAGAAGAAATCCATGGAGTATCCTATCTGTTTGCAGAAGCAATCCCTGGATTATCCTATCTGTTTGCAGAAGCAATCCCTGGATTATCCTATCTGTTTGCAGAAGTAATCCATGGAGTATCCTATTGTTGGAAGTAAATGCATCATACTGTGTTTTTATAGGTGTACAATTAAATGACCTTTGTGTACTTGAAAAACAATCGGGGTATATGGAAGTAATTTTTTGTTCAGACACAGATAAATAACTGGGCTGGGGGGGGGGGGGCGTTAGATATTAAAATAATTTCACAGTTTTATTCAATGACTGTGGTAGAAACAGTCTTGAAGGGGGCTGTTTGTGTACACTGTAACAAAAGTTGGCAACGCAATTGTGTAATGGCGGCGTCTGTGTAGAAATTCATTATTGGAAGCAAAGGAGGTTTAAGGGGGAAAAAAAAGGCTGCACTTAGCAATCATCATTTATCACTGTATCGGTATATTTTGTTGCAACTGACAACGTAAGTCACTGTTTCTGAAGCTCTTTTCACAATTTCAGAGCACAAATTAGATCACAAGCCATTACCAATTACATGCAAGTCCTCCAGAACAATGTGTGAAATTATGCACGTCATTATAGCTGTAGCTTCCAAAAATATGTTAGATTTTTATTAATATGTTTCTTTAAACTAATAGAACAAATTCGATATTAAACAATATTTCTGAAAATGGCGAACAAATCTCAGGTTGGCTGGTTTTTTAACGTCTCTTCGAGTACATTATTTAGCTCTATGATTCTGAGGAAATGGGAGGGAAGTTCCTTTCCTACGGACATACAGAGGCAGCAGAACAAGGCTGACCTGAGCGGGTATCGAACCCACGACACATGGATTACGACTCTGACGCTAAACCAACTTAGCTGCCGTGGCTCTCTGAACAAATCCCAGACAGCTGCCATACGCAAACCTTAACGAGAAATATTCAAAAAAGAACGAATTATGTACATTGTAGTTTTAAGTTTATAAGCACCTGATAACTTGTAAGAGATTGGTCTATTATAATAACATTATAAGAGATTGGTCTATTATAATGACATTATATGAGATTGGTCTATTATAATGACATTATATGAGATTGGTCTATTATAATGACATTATATGAGATTGGTCTATTATAATGACATTATATGAGATTGGTCTATTATAATGACATTATATGAGATTGGTCTATTATAATGACATTATATGAGATTGGTCTATTATAATGACATTATATGAGATTGGTCTATTATAATTGGCATTATATGAGATTGAGGAAACATTACTCTCAGAGAGATTTGAAGTTGATGAATAATGACTGTCGATTCTGATGTTATGTTTTGCTTCTTTTGAGGAAACGTTACAAAAGATGTGCACTGAAATGGTTTTAGGGGATGCTCAGTACATAAAGATTAGAAAAAAAAAATGCGGACACATTTTTATTGCAATATGGAAGAGAAAGGAAATGCGGACACATTTTTATTGCAATATGGAAGAGAAAGGAAATGCGGACACATTTTTATTGCAATATGGAAGAAAGTTACAAATGACATTTTCAGAACAGCATATTCAATTATGTCATTCAAATACGTCTAGCATATTCAATTATGTCATTCAAGTACGTCTAGCATGGCATTTTAGTGGCTCACGCTCTTAATATGATGTGAATTGTATCCTGAAAACATTAACGTAGCCCCAGAAAAGGCTTTTAATTGGGGGGGGGGGCGCATTGTTCTTCTAATAGGATGTGAGAACATGGTGAATGATTTCTTGACGAATGAAGAAAACCTTACTAAGATCTTGTAAAAGGGGAACAATTATCCCCCCCCCTATAAATAAACAAATACATAACAATACAAACAATACATTTTTTAAAATCGAAATTGAAAACTTATTTAAAATGCTGGTCGGCATAGGAATGCTCTCCAAGGAAACGGTATTCGATAAATCAGGCACATTTATCCTTTATGGATAATTACCCTCAATATTAATCTGAAGAGAAAAAAAAATAGCAAATGTCAGGACAGATTGTAGACTCATTCAGTCTAGGTGCGCTAAATAAAATCATTATTATCTTGTATGAGACGGCTGCAAATGAGACATCCAATTGGATCCCTATTAATTCTTCCTCGGTCATCATTTACCGTATGCAAAGTGCCAACATCTCGTCCAATTAGGCAGATGATGTTGACTAGGCCGTTACAGAACTTTACTCCACTTAAGATCTTACTTGAATATATTCTTAACAGAAACGCTGCAGTTGTCGATTTCGAGTACGATTTCAAAGTCTACAGTAACATTTATAACTATAACGTTTCAGTCAAATGCTATCATGCCTAGTCTGATTAACAGTTTCTTGTATCCTGAAAGCAAGATATCAAGTAAAATGTGTCAAATGACATAGACAAATGAATGTCCATTGTCCATTTCAAGACTGCTTTACAGAATCCATTTTCTACACAAAATTTGTATTATGCCACAAATGAGACGCCATAGCCGTGAGTAAAGTCAAGTATGGAATGTGTTACTCAACAGTAAGGATCGACGAATGTTAAGTTTTATATGATACTGGCAGAAACTGTGTCTTGGCAGGATTGGCAGGATGTCAATAAGTACAGACAATGACATCATATATATATATATATATATATATATATATATATATATATATATATATATATATATATATACAGAGAGAGAGAGAGAGAGAGAGAGAGAGAGAGAGAGAGAGAGAGAGAGAGAGAATTACAAATATACACCAAAGAGAGCGGAAAGTTTTATCACTGGATTCTACAGGAGATTGCTTGATAACATTAACATAATTTTTAAATACGAATAAATAGTATTATCATACAGGTTAGATAATTTTAATTCGTACTCTACGGAGATTCGAATCCGGATCCGCGAGTTACGGCACCAATCGCCTTGCCTAATATTATCATACAGGTTATATATATATATATATATATATATATATATATATATATATATATATATATATATATATATATATGTATGGTATGTACATTTTATCATTGATATACCACGAGATATATAATTTTTTCATTAAAAGGAAACGAGGATTGACGAGTTTCCTTTTAATGAAAAATGTATACAACGAGTGGTATATCAAAGCTACAGCGTACATACTATACATATATTTTATTTATATCACATACAAATACACATAGTTGCATTTCCAACGGAGTTAAGATTGACTACAGGAGCTGTGTATTGACGGAGTCAGTGAACTCTTCACATCCCTGCCCAGTATGTTCGCTACAAAATATACTGTACCTATTGCGGCTATTCACAACTCTCTTTGCAAATTGATAAGTTGCTTCTTTTTTTTCCCCTTCTTTTTTTACCTTCTATATTCATTAATATTGATTAAATAAATTAAATAAATTATTGATTAAATAAATATAAGACACACTTATGATTTAAACATGAAAAATGGTTTAAGTTAAGAAAGTAGGGCACTACAAATACAGCATGGTTAGCTTCAGTCACCGTCGAGTATATTGAAAGCGAGTGTGGAATATAGACTAAGCTAAATAACGAGCCAACAAGAGGTAATTCAAATATTTAAATTTATTTACAGTTGATCTAAGTCATTGTTGCGCTTTAATTAACATTGCTATCGATAATAAGATTGTTTTTATCCTCCATCTCTCTCTTTCCTCTTTCCGTTGGTCGGTTCATCTTTTACCATCATTCATAGGTCCGGCGACATTGTCGCATGACAGGCGAAAATCTGCTACGCTCGTTTTATTCACGGATATTCGTCCGTAGCTTGCGACGATGGTCCAGAGAGAGAGAGAGAGAGAGAGAGAGAGAGAGAGAGAGAGAGAGAGAGAGAGAGAGAGAGACTGTGGTAAAACTGATAAACTGATTTGCTCAGACAGACCAACCGACCAACCAACAGAGAGAGAAAGAGAGGTGGGGTGGGGGGCCTGTGGAGACTTAGGATAACACAATTTTTTATTGTCCATCGCTATGTTTCTCTGTTGGTCAATTAGTCTGCTGATTGACCAACCAACACAGTGAGAGAAAGAGAGAGGGAGAGCGCCCTTCGGACATATCAGTATTTAAAATAATGCTTTTAGAACCCTAATATAGGTTTAAAATAAAAAGAAAACAAAAAAAAAGCATTAAATAGATTACAGTATGTGTGTGCCTCCTAACCAAGAAATGTACCGTACAGTCTCGACAGGCTATTGTAACTTTGTATCATTGTTATTGTTAACACTGTAGATAAATCCCATTAAAAGTGTACACATACCATTACGACGATATGTATATTTATCCCTGTGCTAAAGAAATGTGCAGAATAAAACAATCCAAACATTACCAAATCGCTACATGTTTGCGTAAGTTTCACATTTTTACCGCGTTCACACGTTACACCTAAGAGCTGACCCTTGCTCGTCAAAAATTCCGCTAGAGATATTCAACTTTCCCTTAATTATTTCGCCAGTACATGTTAAGCATGTTGAAACCTTGTGGAAAAGAAACAGCGCCTTGCAACACCGATACGCCTTTTGCATTTCATTTTCTAGAATTTCGAACGGTTTGTACATGCGTCGCTTTTGGTTGGAAGCCGGTAGGACTGTAAGCAACAAAAGAAGTAAAATTATGATCTGCGTAGACTATGTGACCCACATGAAAGATGTAAACAGCTCATCAATTGTGGATCTTCAGGTATTATCACTTCCGATCTGCCGTATCTGATGATTGCTATTTAACGAAGGGAACAGTTTCCGCCCTTGGAACATCTCTTTATGTCATCCAACACAAGAACAAGCCCTATTGACGTTAGATTAGAGTTAATGTATTATCCAGACTTTGATAGTCCTTGTGTCGAAAGCATCGAACCCTTCATTTCAGCATAGAAAAGTTGAAAATATTTCTTATCTCCTGTTGAAATCATAGAGGCAAAAACGTTATCCAGAAAAAAACAGATAGAAGGATTCTCGTCATTGCATATCTTATAAGACATCATCTAAAAATAACGGATTGTTAAATCTTACTTTGAGAAAATATTTTATATTCTTTCTTGGAAGATGAATAAGAATTATTGCATAGTGTGATGCTATATCATGTATTATTATTATTATTATTATTATTATTATTATTATTATTTCATTACTTAATATTTTATGAGCGTACACACACACACACACACACACACACACACACACACTTGAGAAAATTGGAGCATATATATACGATTACATTACCTATGTGACAATGACTTCTCCTGGAGTTAAATTCCTTTTGCGTGTGTTGTCAGTTGAGTGTACGTATGTGTTTGTCTTTGTTGTCCACAAGTCGTTTTAGATCAGCGGGACTTATCTGACGTTGATTGTCGTGTATCTTGTGTGTATCGGGCCAAATTTAAAGTTTACAACCAGGGTTTGTGGCAGGCGGGGGAGTGGGAGATATTATCTTCCATATGTTTCCGTCATCTTATGGAATCAAGCTTATTCATCAAAAGCCTTACGTTGCCTATTTTCACTTATCCACTTCCGCTGATGACGTTGCTAGGTGCCATGCAAGATAATTGAATATACTTTCCTTGTTTGAATCTCGCAAATAAAAGCTGAGAGGGGTGACTGTAAATTGACATAGCTTCAATACCTATTGAGATACAGAGCTAAAATTTAAAACACAAATTGAAACTTTAATTTTCTACAACTTCGATTAATATATTATCTACTTTCACCACTCCTTATACTAGATTTCTTGAGCTGGAAGGTGACCAATGAATTTTCACACAGTCGTGTTTACAGGAACAGAAGTAGAGGATCAACCTGTGTATCGTTCTAACGGGGTGCGGGGGGGGGGGGGCAGACGGGGCGGTTGCTCCGGGCGCCAGAGGTCTTGGGGAGCCAAAACACAGCTGATAAAAATTCGGGCCTCGTATTCAATCCCTCTGGGCCATCATCGTCGCCCCGGGCGCCATTTACCCTTAGTACGCCACTGGGATCAACATTCTATTTTGCACAGTTTTGCTCCGTAAGCTGAGACGCTGACTATAGTGTGTCAATAGGGCAGAACGATTAGTCATGTCGCCATTTTTAAACTTGACTCTGATCGAGTTAAAATACATTGTATACAATGTTGGACTTGGGACCTTGCTGGAGTTAATGTCCTTCCACACTACCTTGTTGCAAACGTGACCATAGTTAACAAATCTGAACCCTGAACTTTGAAAAAAGTTTTCCAGTTTAGCAGTTATTGTCTGTATTCCATACAATAATTGAACAGACTAAGTACACCAAAACTTGATATAAATGACGTCTCACGATGGCCATAATTATGGGAAATGTTAGGGAAGCTTTTCCACCGAAGTCCGTCAATAGGAACATACAAGCTTTGACATAAACGATGTAATGCAACAGCGTACATTCTATGTTCCATTTGCCAATCCTTAATTCCATTTCAGGAAATGACGTTTTTTCATCATGATCCTTGTACAAAATTCTTACATTTGCTTTTACACCAGAGATGCCTATGATAAAGAATGATAAAACTATTTTGAATGTAACCTACCACAAAGTTAGAAAAAATGACAAGGAGTAAGACTTAGTTTTCAACTTATACATAGAAAAACACTAAAGCTTTCTTTTGCATCAGTAAGAAGATTAAGGAACAAAATAGGCGATGAATTCAAACATTTTATATCAAAGAAAGAAGACAAAGAAAATGAACATAAAATGAATGATAAAAAATGTGCTTTGAAGTAAATTGAATGGCAAACAACGGCATCAAAAGTGTCATTACTCATTAGCTTCAAAGACATAGAACTTCTGCTCAATAGTCATTAAAAGATACAGGCATTACTGCTGATCTGAGACAAAATACTAATCGTTGTAATCTTCTTTGTCTTCATTTTATATCTGAAATTGTTTAATAAAGATCGAAGGAAACCATATACGAATCGTAATCTTTGTATTGCAACGGATGCATTCTTGATTTATTGTGTTTATTTGTTCTCTGAAATAAGTTTATCATTATTTTTTAAATGAGTATGAATCAGACATGAATTTCTAATAGCTGATGGAGAAGACAGACTGAGCGATTAATAAGGGTCTATCGATAATTATAACTTAATTGTTTCGTTCGTCTGGATTTGACAGAAGTTGATTAAATCCCATTCGAAACTTTCTCCTCTCTTTCCGGTGAGAGACGAATATACTCGTCTTCCAAAAGTTTTGCGGAAGAATACCCGGTTAGAAAGTAGAATAATAGATGCTCATAATAAAAAATAGACATTAAAGAGAATTTTGAACGATGTTGCATGCATCAAAGATATTTCTACACTTAAAAGTTTAGATGCTATTTCTGCATCTTTTTAAAAAAAAAAAAAGAAAAACAAATAAGCAAGCAATCGATCAGTTTCAGAAGTCTCCTGTTCTAAAATTGATGAACAGACACATATGTATTCTATATTCAATTAAAAGAATGAGGGGGGGGGGGGGGGGCTAAGATTAGTTTAACACTATGAAAGCGCCATGTATTATATTCTCTAGTTAGTCATCGAACATAACACCATAATACCATAATGGAATTATGCTATTCCCTTGATGCAAATGCGGACAGTGGATCTTTGCAGCCCTAGAACTACTCTCTCTCTCATTCCTATATATGAGTAGGACGATTGGCCATGCGGAAACAAAGCCATGCCAGATACGACTATCCAACATGAGTGTACTTGATGAAGCTGTCCAAATCATGCTTTATGAATTATTGACGCCCCAAATTCATTAGCATTAAACTCCATTATTTAAGAATTCATTCTTTCCAAAGATAAGTATGGTTATACAAAATTACAAACTGTTGAATCGACTTACTATAGCTGTAAAAAGTCCTTTAAATTATGTAATAATGGTGATGAATCTTTTGAATTGCTTTATAATGCGATCAGTCAATTTTGTCACTAGAGTATTTTCTCTTAAATAATGGCAATCAGACCCAGATGTAAATTATGGTTTCATTTCGATCTAAGCGCAAAATTATAATGAGGAATAGATTGAAGAAAAATGCATCACAATCTAACAACACTTACCAGTAGTTGCAAAATAGAGCTTTAGCCCCACATTCTTCACTTTTTGAATTGTAGATGGTAGAAGGACATGATTGACCACCAATCTGCTGGCCCCAGCTTGCATCACTTTTTTGCTGGAGTCACCGAGAAACATCGCCTTGCTAGACCCTGGGATCTTTTGGTGGGGGTATAGTAGGATGGCGGTCACATAGAAGGTAGTAAGAGATATGTTCAAGTTGGGGTAGAAGGGGGTGGCGGTCACGGTAGCATAGTATCAGATGGGCGACTATCAACAACACACCAATTAGAGACGCGGCGTGCTGATGGGCTACCGTCATAGACCATGAGTGCTGGCAAACGCCGTCAATTGGACTTCATGGGCAGTATGGAGGATGAGTCCTCGGATGACGAAGGTATCACATATGAGTGTAAAGTGACCAACCGCGGAGACCGGCGATTATGGTCACGACCCTGAGTCTTTGTTTTCGGTCACCGTCAACATCTATCTGACTAGTCTTCTAGAAACGAATCTGACTCGATACAACTAGGCTCACAGTCCCTATCTCACGCTATTTGGAGATAATACCGACCCACCCTCGAGAGACGTTTTGCGAGAAATTTTCTTTAGCGTTTCGAAAGTAGAACTGATGGACTATGCTGATATGCTCGAGGATTTCAAAGAAACCGGTCAGCTCATGAGAACCGGTATATACGCCAGGTGACCCTTACCCAGCGGCATCGTGGTAGTACCACAACCCATGGACATCGACTTAGGCTCATAGGCCGGCGGAGCACTCGGTATGAGCTCAGCCAGGTCGGGCAGGCTTGAGGAATAGATGACGCAGCTTAGGCTGCACCCTTACCTGTTCTTTTTGTGAGATCTGCGCGGGCCTCAGACTGACCCTGAACCAGAAGCTCATTCTTTTCGGCATTGCTGATGGCCACCGCGACATGGGATGTGCTTGCAGCCACCCATATATCGTTCTTAAGGGTCGTTAAATTATTCATCTCGTCCAAAATGAGACTAAACTCGTCCTCGGACAGGAAGGCATCCTGGAGGCCACGAGAGACCAGGTCTGAGATGGAGTTCAGCTAACTCTCTGCGAGGACCGGAATCTGATCGTGCTTTTGAACCTTTACACGGAGACGTCGGACAGTGAATTGCCCATCCAGCGAGAAGAGCCCGCACACGAGTTACGCAACTTCCAAGAAGATAGCGACAGGGGCAGCTGCCAGAGAGGCAAGCACACCAACACCCGTGATCTCCCCACGAATATGTCTACGGTTCTGGATACCGTCGACAATGTTGACAGTCAGTCCGTATTTTTCAAGCTGAGCTTCGATATCACCGATCTTTTTCAGGCGGTAGTTATTGGGATTCTCCTCTGGGGTTACAACCGGAAGAGTGAGAGGTGGATGTGACTTGCACGATGCCTGGCGCGACATGGTAGTCCAGGCCGAAGACGGCGTCCGCTGGGTCGACCTCCTCGAGCCATCCTAAAAGCGTCCGCAGCTAAAGTGCGAGACGTCCACGCGGTAGACAGCTGAGGCGACCTATATGACCCCGGTAAGGGTAGGATCGTTGGCGCGGATGCTAACCATGGAGCAGTTGGCCACCAGGGCAGTGATCTGCCACTAGACCTCCTTGTTGAATACGTCAATCTCGTAGGCTCCCGATGGCAGCCGGACGATCTTTCATGTCTGGAGCTCTGCGCGAAGCCAGCTGTAGTAGACCCGCAGCGACTCCAGCGCGATCTTCAGATTGCGACCCATAAGGGCCTCCAGCGGCGTCGATAAGATCACGTGACAAACCGGCTGCTTCGAACTTGCCGATACCATCTGGGTGGTGCGCGGAGCGGTTTGCACGTTGATGACCCGCTGCAACGGGGCGACACATTTTCGTCAAGACTGTGGATGGCGCGCGCGAGGGTCTAAACGGCGCTAAACCTAGGAAGTACTGGTGGACTGCTGCTAGTGGACCGCTGCTGGCGGACTGCTGTCTGGAGATGGTCGTCCACAGGCTCTCTCCAACTATATCCATGTGTCGTCAGGCCTTGGGGTATCGTCGATGCTATGAAAGAACGTTACCGGGTGTTCTACGGCGTTGCCCTTGTCTTTTGTAGGTTGCCACCTCTGACAGCGTATGTCAGTGCGATCTTATCGCAGACGATTGCGTTGCTAATGTGCAGCAGCACATCATAGCACGCTTGGTCGCTCGCGCTGGGGGCCGATCAGCAGCGCGCGAACGCGGTCAGGCAGTAGGGACCAGTGATACCGCGGATTTTTAATACCCTGTGTGGCGGAAAAATCAACGACGTCTATACTTATGGAACGCCTGCAACAATCCTCCAAAATGCTCGCATACTGTCTGAGCTGCCGGGTCTGCGTCATGTGCGGCGTGATTAAGGTCACATTCCTGGGGTCCCCCAATGTAGACATCGCAGTCACCCGCAGAAAGCTAACATGGCGGCCCTGGAGTAAGTATCCTGGGAAGAAACACCTGCCGCACTACAATTACTGCGGACCCAGGACATGCTTAGACATTAGGCTGAACGACGCCAGCAACCCCAAGCCGGGCGAGGCGCCTATTAACTGCGTGGACGCCGCGTGCTACCGGCAGCAAGGACATGCGGGATCGACACAAGGTCGACGTGGACCTGATCCAAGACGTAAAGACCATCCGGAGAGCGGCTTGACTGCATGCTTGTTTCGGGCGGGATGAAGGCCAAGCGGGCGCGCAGCCATCTTAATCTGGGCCTAATAGGCTGGAGCGATGGAGGCCCGTCTTGCATCTATCGACTACAGTATCAGTCATTACTGGAAGGGTGTGGAGGCGGTTAAAAATCTGGCAGCGGCCACTAGGGCCCTGATAGACACTGCCATGGAGTGGCTGATAAAACAGACCGTGTGGCACTTCAACATGCCTTCGTCTACCCGAGTATTAGCGTCTCAACCACCAATGAGACGCATCAGGCCGACGTCTTGTTCCTGCCGCACAACACTTTTGGACGGAGGTTGGACAAGGTGGCCTTCGCCAGCTGCTTCAAGGCGGCCATAGCACTTAATCAGCAAGGAGGCTACCGAGGTTGTCGCTGCACTGGAAGGGATCTACAAGTGGGGCCGCTCCGGTGACTCAAGCTACTTAAGATCGACTCCAGGCGGAGTTTATTGGCACCGTGTTGCAGTTCCAGGTCAGGCGTGGCGTCCGCGTGCGACTTAGCGATGCAGGCGTCGACAGGACCCAGGGCATCGTGGAACAGTTTAACGGAACCCACGGCCGAGCGCCTGTTTGGGCTCTAGTACGATCAGGAGCTGTTGATTTCTGAGAAAGGGGTAGCGGCGCGTAGCGTATAGTAGGTTCGGCCACTGTCTGCCCTGAAAGGAGAGGTGACACGGCTTACTGGCGCAAGGCCTGTGCGCTTTGCGAAAGCCGCCAGAGCAGCCCTCGATGCGCGGGCCCTTGTGCAATACTTGCATGCTCCTGACGAGCTGGAGGGTGGGACCCGCGGTGCCACCGATCCGGTATAGTCGCTGTATTAGTACGTTTTACTCGACCGATAGGAAATCCCTTGCCAGCCCGTCATATCATAAGTCCCTAAATGGGGCGGGAGATTGGCCGCCTTGCGTGAGGTTTCTGCAAAAAGAGCTGCCGGAAGATACCCGACTACATCCCAAGGGTATTCTCATCCAGCTAAACGCTTGTTGAGTCTTATTAGAGGTCTCTCGTACTGAAGCTATACGGCATGTCTTATTACCTGTCGAACGAGCAGATCGCTGACATTCGGTCCCTGTGGCATACGGGGGTCCCTGCAGAGTATGTGACTTGGACGTATCGAACGACCCTGCCCTGCGTACTGCAAATATCGTCTCCCTCCACTCGTCGGTGCAAATGCTTGACCAAGCGCGTACCAGAAACCACATCTACTATGGTGCAGCGTCTCCTAGCCGGTTTAGCCACTATTCGGGGTGTGGATGGCCACGATGGTTGCCTAGGAGCCAAGTTCTTTGTCTATGGGAGATCAAAGAGATAGGCAAGAAGCTCTTCAAACTCCGTTGGCTTCCTTGGCCGTTTGAACATGACCATGAGCTCGCATCGCGATCCCGTCTGAAGGGATCTATCTTTTGCTGTCCAGCGGGAGAGCGTTTGTCATTCTATAACTCCTGGTTTGGTGGCTCTTGCTAAGTATGGCGATGTCAATATGGCGAAACTCCTTTTTCTCGTTAAGGCTCTCGAAGAATAGCTTGTGCCAGAGGTCATCGTTGACTTTGGATCTCGCTATCCCCTTAGCTCGTTGGGTCTCTGTGCTATCCGCTCGTAGGACGGATTACATCTCGGGGCGCAGGCCAACGAACATGGCAATGGGTGCTCCGTTATATTTATCCTTAAACTTTCTACGACCTTCTTGTTTGCGGCACTTTAGAAGGAGAGGCCTTTCGAAAAGTCGCTCGTATGGTATAGGTGGAAATCCTCGGCACTGTCTCTGCAGATGTCCTCCGTTTCCACCTCCAACTGCAAACTGTGCGGTACTCCCCTCGTTGAGCCTTAGCTCCGTAACGCGCCTTTATCTGGTTGTAATAAACGTCATACATCAAATATTTTGAAAAGTCTACTACATCCTGGCCCATGTAGATGGGGCGATTGAGGTCAAATATATGGTACAGCTATGCCCGGAAATTCGGCCGTACCGTCCATGAAATCGCCTTGAAATCATTTCAATCATTGTACCTATGATAAAGCCTGATCTCAGCCACTACAACTTGACTGGGTATTCAGTCGAGTCCCTAGAGATGCTACCGATTGATTCTAATCTGGGGTGGACATATACAGAACGCACATGTAAGGAACGATACTGGATACTTCAATTGAAAACTCATTGTGACTTCGGCCTAAATGAACAAAATATAACCTTCCTAATGCAGTCTTATCAAAACTACAGCTAGGCATCAGTTTATCATACGTACTCAATTTTTGCGATAATATTTACCCAAGTAAATATTCCATAAATCTTTACATGTATTATTGGTATTCTTCTTTTTCTTATTGCTATTATTATTATTATTATTATTATTATTAGAAATCTTGTTTATTATCCCGCTATATCATGTTCTTGACATACTTCCTTAGTACCTCCATGCATAACTTTACCGGGATATAACTTCTTGTGCACATTTTGATGATGGCTTTGATTTATTTGCCGCCCATGGTGTCAGTCCTTCCTTCCCAGACTGGAATTAGGTCAAAACCCTTTGGTCCTCTGCGTGACAGCACGTTTAACACTTAAAATTTTTGTACACAGCTTTGTTGGGCTGATGGCAGCATAGCATAGATATGTAGTTTACCCGTGGACAGTTTTTTTAATTTTGTCTTCTTTCTTTCTCCTATTGTTTATCCTTTGTTTGTTTATCTCCCGGTCATCATTGAAACATGTAGGAGTCAAGAATTCTTCTTGGCTTTTGTGTTTAGTGTTTGTTTTGTGGATGTAAATTGTTTCTTCCCCTGTTCCCCTGACGAAGAACTTGTTTAGCTCGAAACGTTGGGAAACTGTTTCGTATTTGCGCCGTTATCATTTGTTTTGGTGTCATTATATATATATATATATATATATATATATATATATATATATATATATATATATATATATATATATATATATATGTATATATATATATATATATATATATATATATATATATATATATATATATATATACGACTTTATATGTATTGATATTATTATTTAATAACATTTAGTTCATTCTTACTATTGTAAATTGCATTCATCGCAGCATTTACGTCAACTGAGAGAGAGAAAGAGAAGATGTCACTAAATAGCTCAAAAGTGTTTTGGAACTTCTGATGAACAGCATAAATGACATGCCGTGGAAACCTTGGAAATGAATTTGTAATTTTGTTATATATATATATATATATATATATATATATATATATATATAAAGGTCAGCTTCTGCTAGGGTCCTTCGTGGACCTTATAGGCAGCTTTGACTGTATTGTATTAGCCCCGATGTGTCCTTGGTTTGGCGAAGAACTGCTATCTCTTTGGACTTGATGCTAAAAGTCAATCAGCAAATTGCTGCGATATGTCAAAAAAACATAATTAAATGTGCTCAGACAAATTGGAAAATATCTCACAACTGAAGAACGACTGCCAGTGTATCATTCATCATGGCAAAATTCGACAACAGTTTACTTTCCCCTAACCTGGCATTTCAGCAGTCTCACTAATATGAAGAAAAACTTCAAAAAGTCCATGAAAGAGATCGAACATATGTTGCTGATAATCACAAAGAAACCTTACCCTGAACCCCTGTATTTGACAAATGAGTCAGCTCCTTACATTTGAAAGACCATGTCACTTTAAGTTTTCAAAGTTGGAAACAATAGTCAGGAAGCATGTAAAGTTCTGTGGGAATTTTGTGATAAAAGCAAGTCACTAGTCTATATGTCTTGAGGGGGCCCCAAATAACAATAAAGAAAACTTGTTGGCAGTCTGGGAATTTGCTCTGGTGTCGGCTGAGAATTATTACAAAAATAAATCCAAAATATCAGTCTGAAGCTATTTTGATTCAAGAGATAAACACAGTTTAAGTGTATAAAGTGGACCATGTATATCTTCAGTATGTCAATATATATGTACAATGAAAATACAGCCATCAGAGTGACCACGGGCATTGGCTATGCCTTCATAACATGCCCTTATGAAAAATGAAAACAAAATTGTCCCTTTAATGTAAAACAATGATAGAGATTTTACGACTTATCAAATATGTTAACCTGAGCCGAGGAAATGGAACAAGAAATTATTCTAAGTACTGCTATCACTCATCATATAAACTGTTTGTATTTATTGCTTTAAATTCTTACATTTATAGACCGATCTCATAATAATAATAATAATAATAATAATAATAATAATAATAATAATAATAATAATAATAATAACGAGGACTTTGTATAGCGCCTAATCTTTAGAAGCTCCAAGCGCTTTACAACATTAGATAACACATACAAACATATATAATGATATGATTACGAAAAACAAACACCATGAAATTAGAAAACAAAAGCATGCTGAAAATAGTTAAGGTAAGGATACATTATTAAGTCTTTAGGTCTATTCTTGCAGTCGAAATAGGTGAGTTTTAAGAGCACTCTTGAATGAGATCACTGTGTCTTTGTGTCTAAGTTCAGTGGGCAATTCGTTCCACGTTGCTGGGCCCTGGTATGCAAAAGAACATTGCCCGTATGACTTCATTTTGATAGTGGGAATAATGAGAATACGAATGTCGAATGTTTTGTTAATAGATGTTACAGTGTTATAGAGAAACGTAGATTTACTGCGGGCTTAATATTTAAGAGTGTACAGCTACCACACAAGCAGTGTTCACATTTGCAGGTACACCAGCTAGTTCACAGGAACATGTCATAATATGGGTTCACTTATTCCATTTTGTCACACGCCTCCCCAACGTCGGAACACACATGGCTGTATAGCTGAACCATGCCTTCCGACAGGTGCACCTTGTTGTTTGGCATCTCATCTCGGTGCAGCCACACTTCACAAAGTAGAGTATAGACTTTGGTGCTGGAAGTTGAAAGGTTGTGACTGGAATATACTCTTCTCCTTCTAGTTTCCAGCCATTTTCTTGTGGTGACAGGATCTCATGGTTTGCCGTAGTATCATTGTTCCAGATAATGGCCGATACTGAGCCCGTAGAATTGCTTGATGGAGTGCATCTTGTGTAGGTTGTAGCCTTTCTGATTGTGCTTGCTTCTTTGTGAACAGCCACTATTTAAACGTCTCAACATTTGAGATATGAGTTTGAGACAGGTACACCTTAAAGATAAACTGTTCGATAGTAGCAAAGGTGTGATCAGTTGGTACGGAGGTTGTGCCCAGGCTTGCAAGTGCAGTTATGCTGTCATCACTAGCATCTTGGAAAGCCTTCTAGAAAAAGCTAGTTTTCCCTTTTCGGCAAGACTGTCCCGTATTTTCGGCACCCCTCATGGTATGGAATCCTGGCTAGGTGGCAGCCTTGCTAGGTCCAAAGGCTTCATAGATGGGTCTCATTGGGATGATCGGTGTCTCTTACCAGTTCCGGTTACAAAGTTGGTGTCCTTGCATAATTCTGGATACCGTCAGATATACAGCACAAAGATGTCGGTATCTGGTGAGTGAATGCTGATGCTGGAAGCCCCACAGGCTGTTGCATTAGCAGCTTTGTATCGGTTTCTTCTTGATCATATTGAAGGTGGCTCATATATCTGTGCGTTGCTCTGCACTGAGACCCCCCATGCCACCACCATGTGCTTCTTATTTGCGCGTGCCTTCTCCATCATGCTCTCAGTTAGGTAGCTGGTGAGTTCCATCTTTGTCTTCACATCTGTTTGTTGTATCTGTTATGTGATAAGATATTACTGGCTGGCTTCCTTGCCTCCTGTCAAGGGTGGCCGTCTTCAATAACATACCAACATCGTAGCGGTCATTTATAAGGCGCACTTCATCCATGTTGCTGTATCACTTCAGTATACGGTTGGTGAATTTATCACCCAGTTGGCTGCAGTTTTTTATGCAGTCTGGCTTTACCAGTGACTGGACTTCTGCAATTTCATATTCAAGTGCCACCTTCACTTCAGCAGGCTTGCCACCACCGGTGTCTGCCATGTCGTCTGTGTTATTGCTGCTTCTGCCTTGAGCTTCTGCATGCTTATTTGAGTCAGGCACTGCGTCTTCCCCTTTGTGCCGCTTCTATAGGATAGCCATCAGACCACCTTGCACTTGGCAGTGTATCATTGCTCCATCAGCTATCTGTTCTTCCACTCGGTGGAGACGGATGTATTCAACTGACATCCCAAACCTAAGCAAGATATCAATGATTTTCTTGCTTCGAATGCCTACTCCAACTGTTGTGGCATTTCACGTGTTGACCCCAGGGTCTGTGATTTCTTGTTGTCAACCTGCTTCCGGGAAAGGAACTGCATCACTATCCTTTGTGCTAGGTTCATGGCATGCTTGTTCACCCCTGAGGACTTATTGTCAGTTGATAGCATTTTGTTTGGTCCCTCAAAGAACCCACCGATACAAACTGTACAGTTCTTTTGGTAAATGTTGCTCTGTAACATCTGTAAGTAAACCACCAAATGTCCATTTTGTAGGCTTTACTGATTGCTTTTCTCAGTTCAGAAGCCGCATTGTACAGAACCTTCCTGTCCATGTCACTGTTCACCTTGCTCTCTTCCATCAGCTGAATTGCAACAACTCTTGTGCTCTTGAGAGTTACACGTTCTGCATTATGCACATATTTTGGTTTGTGGAATTCTACATCAGGTATTGCAGGTTGTATGAGCTATTTCAGTTTGTTGCGACTGCAATCTTGTTTCACCACATTGTTGGCAGATATGATGCCTATGTACGCCTCCTGGCGCATGCTAACTAAATTTCCATCAACCAGACTGAGGAATTCAACCTCTGCTGCCAATTTATCAGTTGCACTTGGCTTAGATGGCAATGAGTTCATTGCTCTGTGACGAACATTTGTGACATGCATTGCCTAGCAACGATTGTGGTATTTGATGTCAATTGCACGTGGATCTTCTGGGTTTGATGGATGTACGGTGCTTGACATGGACCTTCTCGTTTCTATTCTTTATGGCTTTTTTTGATAGAACGACCAGGATTTTCTATAGCAATCATGTGTAAGGGATTTCTTATGATGCTCCGTTTTCACAGAAGAAGCACATGTGTTGTAAGGGGCTGACTGAGAGCGAGTGAAGATGCCACTAACGGATGATGGACTGGAAGATGATTCTCATCTGGTACCCTTAGTAGCCGTTCACATTTCAAATCGTTTTTGCCCTGCTGCACATTTCTGCATCGACTGTGTCTTGATAGCACTTTCTGTGCCACGTGACACGTCTTGATTCAAGATTCTGGAAAGTGACATCACCATGGTGTTCGCTTATCTCATGATAGTCTTTATCACGATAGTGAGCACACTGATAAAGTTTAGTATTTTCTCATGGACACCTGGTTTCTCACACAAGTACCTTACCTGTCTCTGTTTGGCAGAATATGCAGAGCTAGTAGTTGGTGTCATACCTTGCCACTTTTGCAGCTGGCACTTGAACCTGAGCTGGTGTCTCCATAATGGTAGAAAATAGAAGCCTTTGCAGCAGAATGTTCGTACAAACAGAATGTAAGTTTTACTAAGAGAAAAACGAGCAATACAAGCATCTAGTTTATGGGAATCAAGGATCTAGTCAATGCCGCTCATGTTGATTTATGTACTGTTCGTGTTGTGTATGTTGGATGATGCTTGTGCTCCCACCACCACAGCACTCGCCTGCAACATTCAAGAAATAAATGGAGGTTAGATGTCACTCAGCATTGTACATGAGCTAAAATACATGATTTACACAGATATAGAGTCTGTATATTGAGCAAAGCAGAGTTGACACTGAATGAAATCTGAAACACATATTGAGCAAACGGATGAATTTATCAAGTTAAGTTGGTACAAAATACTGTGCCAAAAAAAAAAAACCCAAACAAAATAACATACAAATAAATTGTTTTCTGCACTGACTCATCACCATGACCAGGACAGACTCCCAGACTGCCAACAAGTCTTGTATTGCTATTTGTGGTCCCCTTAACACTTTTGCAGCGGGATTGGACTACGGTCATATGTTCACTACATTCTGTTACGCACTTAGCAGAAACGTGTTTTAACTGTATAAAACGTCATCAATTTACGTTTACTTTTTTGAAAAGAAAGAAATAAAGGTAGAAGGTACACATAGCATTAACAGAGTGTGTTTAAAAGACCCCAAAGCTGGTAAAAAAAATCGATTTCAAAATCGAGTTTTAACATGCGGAGATTAAAAAATGGCGGTCATATTCTGAAGAGAGAAGAAGACAGTTATGTACTTGCTGAATTAATTGAAAATAAAGACCATTTCGTGTGGAAAATTGACATTCGAGGCAGTGGGGATAGTTATCTTTACTTCTTCAAAATGAACGGAGCTGATGATAACTTATTTGAAAATTTGATTTCAAACACGAGTTTTAATGTGTGGAGATCAACAGCGCTGAAACAGCTAGTTACGGCAGTGATGTGGATGCCGATTGTGATGAAAATATAGACAATATTGTGGGAAAATTGATGTTTTAGGCAGTGCAGATCGTGAGCTTGATTTTGAATAAAAATGAACAGAGATGATGATAACTGGTTATTAGAAAATTTGATTTCAAATCTGAATTTTAACGTGTGTAATTCAAAATGGCTGACAGTAGTGAAGCGGCCGTGATGTGGATGCCGATTTTGATGAAAATATAGACAATTTTGTGGGGTAAATTCATATTTTAGGCAGTGGGGATCGTGATCTTGTTTGCATCGAATAATCTGAGCAAATGATAAATAGTTAATTGGTATTTTTGACTCGGATATTGACGATGATGAAGACGTGGATGCTTTTCAAGCTAAATGGACATTTTGAGAATTTCACTCTGATATTATTTCATTAAAATTTATTATGGAATAAAAACACTGAACCAAAATGAAAAGCTTTGTCGACTTACCAGTAAGGATTATTCTGTTTGCTCTCCAATTCTCATGCGAGTAAAGTTAATAAAATTGTAATAACTTTTGACATTCTTGATGGATTTTTATTATTGCAGCATCTCTTAAATTCCCCCCCCCCCCATTTCACACACTTACATATAGGAGGTAAAATGAATATTGCAGATAGGAAAATTGCATTGAAAGTAAGTTATTGAAAAAAATGTAAAGCATGTATTTAGCTTACATAACTTAACTTTCAACTGAAGTTTTACGTCTGAAAGTTTTCAGTGAAAAAATATGTGACCTTAAGGAAAAGTTTATGCTTTTTCAAACGGTATACAACATTGAAAAATAATTTTATAAAATTGTCCTGTAAAGCCAGATTGACCAACGTCACTGCATTCTCTCATGCTGCTCCACCATTGGCTGAAAATATTTCCAGTTCTACACAACTGCCTGTCTGATTGGGCTTCAGTATGAAAAGGGTTAAGACATCTAGACTAGTGGTTTGCTTTCATCACAAAATTCCCATGGGACGTTGTTTCATGGAACATGGAACATGCTACCTGAATACAAGAGCTGTGTCAAACCTACTGAACTATTCTGGAGTTTTTTTTGTGGTTGTTTGTTTTATTGTTTTAAAAAAGCTTTAAGTTATTTTAGTTATACAAACACCTTGGAGATTCAAAAGGTACAAATAATCAGGTATGAGATACAATCTTTTAGGTGCGTAGCATCAAAACTATGTTTTTTTTAGCTCTGTATATTTGCTTATTGCCTTCAATATGGCTTATGTTGCTTTCGTTTAGTTTTAGCTCGATTTTTCTCCCCTATTTTAAACGTATATCAGTTATTTAAGTTATGTTGCACGTGTAGTGTTTTAGTTCTGTAGCTTTGCTTGTAGCTTGTTTCTTTCAATTCTTGTCTGGCTTAATTTATATATAAATGAGGCTAATTGTAGAAAGTACAAGTTTCTGTGAATCTACGCGAGTTATTCAAGTTCTATACGATTTAGCTGCTATGTATTTTGTTTCCTGCATTCGCGGAACACAATTGTTTTTACTAGTATATCCCGCTAATGCTTTTTCACTTTCGCAGGTGTTCATGTACCGATCGGCGGCAGAAGGTCATGGAAATTTGGCTCGATTACAAATCATTGTGGATTAAAAATGTCAAAATATTCTCACGATCTGATGGATATTAAGATGTTTTGTATTTTTTTTCAGCGGGCGGTAAACAAAATTCTTTTTTTCCTAGTATATCCCGCCAACGCCTTTTCACTTTTGCATGGATGTATATACCAATCGGAGGCAGAGGGTCATGGAAATTTGGTTGGATTACGAATTGTTGTCGACTAAAAATATATCGTAGTGTTCCCATTGTCTAATATAAATTTCTCCCTATTGCGCACTCATCAGATCCATACACACACAGCAGTAGATACAGGGGTCTATATGGAGACAAAAATGTCGGAGTGGGACAATGAGACTTTAACATTAGGCGGTTAACATGATTTTGAGTTAGTATGGGGAATAGTGAACTTTAATGTTAAAAACGTCCAAAGGTTTAATGTTGGATTGCTTTATGTGGACAAGATGAATTTAAGATGATGTTAGATACTGACCAACACTTACACGTACTGACCAACAACCACACATACTGACCAACAATCCACACTTACTGGCTAACGTCCACACTTACTGATCAAAGCCCACACCTACTGACACACACACATCGTCTTACTGACCAGCGCCCTCACCTACTCACCAACACTCACAATTACTGACCAATACACCGTATGTGTCACAGGGTATGGGCGGTCACACATTCACACAAACATACCATCACTCACTCGCACTTATACTATCACACACTGAAAGAAAGAAGGGTGGAGCGGTTTTAAGTTGCTTTTTTTGCTGAAGAAAAACATTCATAAGGACATACAAACTAAGAAGCATAAACCATTTTATGGGAATATTTGAGTATTATTTCATTTCTGAGAGACTTTGCGTGGCCCTGAAAAGGGCCGTTTGATTTAGCCCTGAAAAGAGTTGTTTTTTGTTTGTCACATTCTCTTTAGTGGCCACACCTCCCAGGCCGGGAGTTAATGGACACAGCTAACTTAAGTGAGGCTGATTAGTCTCACTTTGTCGGTCCTCAGTCCTTGGAAAGAAATGCTCCTCGTCTTCTTCTCGCTGTTGCTTTTGTTCTATTCCTCCCTTCACTGCAGAGACAAACGCCACTGCTCCTGTATGTCTTGCTGTGGCTCCCGTTGTTGCTGTTCCATCTTTCTCATCTTCTCTTATTCCCATACTCTCTTTTCTCTCTATTTCTTCATTCAGCGCATCTGTCAGGAGTTTTTTTTTCCCCATTCCAAAATATATTTGGTTTATTTAGATCAATCTCTTAGTCGGATATAAGTTCATCTCCTCTATCCTGATGACATACTTCCAAAAATACTTAAGAAACTATCTTCAGAGATGGCGCCAGTGCTTACACACCTCTTTCAACAATCTTTGGACATTTGCAACATCCCAAAGGATTAGTCTCTAGTAAATATATGCCCACTGTTCAAAAAGGTGATCGCGCAATGGCTAGTAATTACCGTCAAATCGCAGTCACCTGTGTTCTTTGTAGAGTGCTGGAGCATATTGTGTCTGTTCTAATGAATGTCATAAAGCACTTAGATAACTTTTCGATCATATCTAATAAACAACAAGCCTTCCGGAAATTACGCAACTGAGAAACACAATCGTGTTGTGTTATTAATGATTGCGCTAAACATTTAGATAAAGGTGACCAAGTAGATATTTTTGTATTAGACTTTGAAAACGTTTTTGTTATTGTCCCCAACGAATTGTTAAAGAGTAAATTGTTTCATTATGAAATTGCAGGCACAATTCTACGTTGGATAGACTCTTTTATGTTTTCAAGAACAATGTGTGGTGGTAAATGGTTCCAAATTTGGTTGGTCCAAAGTAGCTTCTGGAGTACCACAAGGCACAGTACTTGGATTAGTGCTTTTCTCCTTGCACATCAATGATATCATGATTGAAATTAATTCGGAAATTCGCCTCTTTGCAGATGGCTGTGTATGCTACAGATCATTCAAAACCCAGCAGGTTAACAAGATAACTACAAAATTACATTAATAAACAAGGACAGTGAACACGACAATTGGGCATGCGATTCCAATCTAAAGTATGCAACATAACAACAAGACAAGACAAGAAGGAAATGCCATAAAACCAGTATGTCATATTCATTGGAAGGTACTTCTTTATAAAACCTCAATGAAAGAAAATATTTAGGGGTCACAATTATTAGTGCTCTGAAATGGAACCATCAAATTAAAGAATTAGGCACCATAGCAAATAGTACTTTAGGCCTATTTAGACGTAACTTGTCATTTTGCCCACAAAATATGAAAGAATTAGCTTTCAAGGGTTTATTTTAGAATATTCTTGTACAGTTTGGAATCCCCATTCATAGGATTTACAGAAGGAAATTGAAAAAAATCCAAAAGCGAGCAGACAGGTTTGTTACATCTAATTATGACTATACCCCAGGAATTATGACCTCAATATTGAATAACTTATCTTGGATACCATTAAACCAACGTATACCGGAAAATAGATTAATATTTTTTCTACAAAGATTTAAAAAACAAAACAAAACTATCCTGCTACAATTTAATCAAACCGAACCTAACCAGTGGAAATCAACATGAATATATTTATCCGATAGTCACAAATTTAGTTTTTCCCCAAAACAATCAATGATTGAAAATTCGTTACCACAAATATTAATCATAACTGCTGAATCTCCAGAAAACCAAACTGATAACGTTTGAAAATTAATACCGACACATTTTTTTCTAAAATAAGTTTCTGCTGTAAAGGTTGAACGCTGAGCGGTGCAAAACTGTTATGGTGATGTAGCACCAGACTAAACCAGATCACGATCAAAGATCATAGAAATCCATTGCAGGCGTACACCAACACGAAGTCTTTGTCTTAAATTAAGCAATGTTTACTGTAAAAGTACTGTTCCACAAGAGTACTGTTCCAAAAGAACCACTATTACGCAATGCTCTAAACAGCCACCCTCCTTTCTCGCCAACAAATTGCCCACACGAATTTCCCAACTCTTTAATTCCCGCGTCATACTGCCATCCGCCAGCATAAGATTTGGACGTATTGTCCAAATAGCATATTGCCCTTTCTTTCAATCACAACCTTTATATTTTTCTCAAGTTATATGGACTCTGAAGTTATGATATAATGGTGCTTGGATTTAAGTGTAATAATTTTGTAATCATTTGCCGATTAAGGTACATCATTATCTGATCTTAATAATTTCTTTCTTTTCCCTTTTCTTCCAATACTTTGCTATCTATCTACTTATCCATGGTTTTATGATCGGTAAGCTCAAAGCCACTTAAACCGGCAACCATATGTTTTTTTAAGTCTTGAACTATATATGTTTATGTCATAATGGACATTTGATTAAAAACAATAATTTATTTGAAAATCTAAATTCCACAGTATTTTTATATACGAGTCATACCATGATAATATGACGGTCTGGTATTACCCAATGAAAGGGTTTCGTGTCTTTGTGGTATCTAATCAGATTTTAGAATCCGAAGTTAACTATTTTTCTGCAGGGTACTGCGCAGTGGATACTTGACAAAACGCCATTAAAGCAGTTGGAGTGATTCTTGCTTAACGGTGCAAAATAACTTCATTTTCTTCCTGTTTATTGTTCTAAAGCTTTTACTATTACAGGTTTATACAATACCACGTAAAATTCCTCCAGAAATATTTTTTGAAAAGATGAATTGAATTAAAGACAGCCAATTTTCACACTCACCTTTCTGAGCTGAATTTAGCATTACCAGTGATGTATGGCATTTTATTTTTTAAACTGTATTGATCAACATTTCCGAAAATAGGAAAACAGATCATAAACAGATTGATTAAATATCATCTAAACATTATTATGAAATATAGCTAGAAATTAGTGACCTTATTGTTTTTGTAAGCATGCTATTGTATTCACGCTGTATGTATTCTATGGTATTGTAAGCAGGCTATTGTATTCACGCTGTACGTATTCTATGGTATTGTAAGCAGGCTATTGTATTCACACTGTATGTATTCTGTGGTATAGTAAGCAGGCTATTGTATTCACGCTGTATGTATTCTATGGTATTGTAAGCAGGCTATTGTATTCACATTGTATGTATTCTGTGGTATAGTAAGCAGGCTATTGTATTCACGCTGTATGTATTTTATGGTATTGTAAGCAGGCTATTGTATTCACACTGTATGTATTCTGTGGTATAGTAAGCAGGCTATTGTATTCACGCTGCATGTATTCTATGGTATTGTAAGCAGGCTATTGTATTCACACTGTATGTATTCTGTGGTATAGTAAGCAGGCTACTGTATTCACGCTGTATGTATTCTATGGTATTGTAAGCAGGCTACTGTATTCACACTGTATGTATTCTATGGCATTATAAGCAGGCTATTGTATTCACGCTGTATGTATTTTATGGTATTGTAAGCAGGCTATTGTATTCACACTGTATGTATTCTATGGTATATTAAGCAGGCTATGGTATTCACACTGTATGTATTCTATAGTATTGTAACCTATTCCTGTGCAATTGTAGAACGTAAATTTAGGAAAGTTAAAATAATAAGATTTTTATAAATGTTTTTGTCATTTTGCTCGTTGTTGATTTTCTGCAATATAGCTTCATACATACATTCATACACACACGCACACATACATACATACATTTCCTAAAATGTATGCATGCGTGCTAAACTAATTAATCGACCTACCTACTTACCTACATACATGCATATGTGGATACATAAACTGATAATATCAAATTGATTTATTGATGTGTTACGTCGCAACCCGTATAATTTCTCGTAGGTCACATATACTTTTACCGGATGTATTTCTGGCCCTTTGTCAAAATATGTAATGCAGATGATTACAGATTGGCGGGAATTCATTTCACACGGAGCAGTAATTAAGGTCATCTGATTAAGTTAGCAGATGCACGTTTCGGGTACCATATGTATACTGGAATTATCTTCATATTGTTATTTTCGTGATTTTAAACAAAAATATTTTTGCCAAATCATTTACATCGAAAATTTAATTAAGTTGCATAAAACTGTTAATTAAATCCATCATCACTTCTGGCTCAGATTAAAGAAGTAAAATATGTTGAGTAAGCATATTTATTTTGTGAATATCAGAACTTAGAGAGAATATACGTACGTTCTTGTAACTACTTGGTGGGACCCCTTGTTTTTAGTACTTACTGTGTTCTAACGGCCATTATACAACTAGAGAAGAACATTCAGATGAAACATTTCTTGCAAAGAATTATTCGGACTTTGTGATTTGCCATAGTAAACGTTATCGTCTGGTTAATTGCCTTACTAAGCTGGACGATCGTTCTTTAAATGCACAGGAGCGAGATGGCAAACCAGACTTTGTTTTCCTAGAAACAATCTTGCTCTATACCGATTTGTGATTTGTTCATGAATGATAAGTTAACAAGCAGCAGGAAGGCTACATTTGGAGGAACTTTAACCATGAAAAAGTTGTATCTCTCTCTCTCTCTATATATATATATATATATATATAAAATTGAGTAATGGTTTCTGTTTTTAGTTACAGAGTTAATAGAGGTATTTGTTATATCCCTGACCTACCTTGGTCTTCTATTGTACTGGCAATGGTTCGTTTTCTGCAATTATTCCTTTACTTGAAAACAAATTCTTCTAAGAATATTGAAGCAGTCTGTTTTCAATATTGATATTATATTCACTTATCTTTGTACCAAACCAAATTATTCACACGTATCACATATATTACAAGCATAATTTAGTAGATTGTACTTCGATATTTTGGAGTTGTAATACTTGTTGGGCTAGCTGCAGGGAAAATATCTTTGTTAAACTTATAACGTTCTTCTTAAAATATAAATGCATTTCAGTTACTTTTATCATCAAATAATTTCAATTTACTGAGGATTTTTTTATGTATGTTAGAAGAATGAAAAGCTTGTGGTAGAGGAAGAATTTTATTACTGTGTATCTTTTATTTCATCGGTCGGTCTGTCGTTGTAAGCCCTGCAAGCCTTCAGATCACTGAACCAGTCTATCGATGTTATTCTAGCTATTGGTCAAGAAGATAATTCCGGTATAAGGCTACACTTTACAGTGCTGTATCTAAGAACTGCTTATCTCTAATTACAAGAAATGAGAAAACTAAGCATTTGACAGAGAGTTTTCGACTACGTTTTTGTAGGACAAATCTGCTGCGCTGTGGACCAAAGCAGTAATCTTCTGGGTTTCTTTCTTCACGTGTAACATATAGTGGCCTATGCATCTGATGTATACACGTGTGATGAAATCATGCCATGTTACAAATATTTCAATTATTCAAGTAAAAATTGCCTGTATAAACGAATACGGGTAATTTCAATGCTACACATTTCATTCATTTCTGTAGACCAGATCTTGCATTACACAATGGGTTGCCACTACTATTATTCTTATAAATAAGATGTTTGTATCTATGCGATGAATTTTACAACATTCTACACTATTTCGCAAGCATTTTTAGAAAGCTTGTATAAAATGTACATATTGTGTATGACGTCATGAAATGGAATGGAAAGGCATTTAAGTATCTTCAAAGGACACTATTTTTCACAAATGTACATATTGTGTATGACGTCATGATATGGAATCGAATGACATTTAAGTATCTTCAAAGGACACTATTTTTTTTTTTACAAATGTATGTATTGTGTATGACGTTTACAAATGTACGTATTGTGCATATGACGTCATGAAATGGAATGGAATGACATTTAAGTATTTTCAAAGGACACTTTTTTTTTTTACAAATGATGCCAGTACAAATATGAGATACATAACAGTTCCATTTTTACACGAATCTTCTCGTCCGCGGATGTAACAAATTTTAAACCAAAAATCTTAAAAATATCTATTGAACACAAAATAATAATGTGAGTTATATTTTGTATAAACATAAATAATAGCAGAAAACTACATTGTCTCGTAAATTTTACTTTGTCATCTTACAATGATTCAAGGAAATCAGATATAAAACTTATAGAGGACGCGGTGGCTCAGTGTATAGAGGATGTGGTGACTCAGTTTATAGCGGACGTGGTGACTCAGTGTATAGAGGATGCGGTGACTCGTTGTATAGATGATGTGGTGACTCCGTGTGTAGAGGATGTGGTGACTTAGTGTATCGTGGACCTGGTGACTCACTTTATAGAGGGAGTGGTGACTCATTGTATGAAATAACTGTAGCAGGGTACTGCTTTGTAGAATCTTTGAAATAAAAAGCAGGAATGACAAACTTTGACATGAGCCAGAAATCATTCATACGTCTGGAATGATTGAAGAAGCATTGCAAATTGCTGAAAAAGTACCTTTAAATGGTTGACTTGTTGATAAGTCCTAAAGAAAATGTATCAAGCATATTTACTACATTCCATTGCAAGTACAATTAAACAGGACAAAAAGAAACGAAAATACGCTGAATTGAAAGAATGGGTAACTGAACAGTCTACCTACATATCACAAAGGCAAGCTACGAAATTATTTCCATACCAAACTGTTAATACTCTTGGCTGAAACAGTGTAAATAAAAATGTAAGATGGCGTACCGATGCTTTCAGAGCAATGTCACAGAGCGAAAGCCTGTAGAGATACAGTTTGATAAGGGGAAATAGCTTTGTAACAGGAAAGTTAAGAATTTCTGGAAAAGGAAAACATCTAATACTTCTCAACTTGCTCACAAGGTATCTGTAGTGGAAAGGTTAAGCTCAACCGTAAAGACTAAAATATGGAAGTATTTTACTCAAAATGAAAGTAGAAATGAGCTGACGTTGTACCAAAGTTAATTAAGGATGACAATAACACTCATCACAGGTTAAAAAAAAAACAACATGTCTCCAGCTGAACCAAGCAAGGAAGAACACAGACCAAGAGTATAGATCAACCAATTCGGTTACCTGACAAATAACACATTTGGAACACCAAAATTTAAAATACACGAAACAATCTAAATTTCAAAATACAAAAACAAGTTTTGAAAAGGACCACCTTTCTAACTTTACCTGGGAAATATATTAAAATTAGAAAAGTAATTTTAGGTGATCCATCTGTTTATAAACTGGAAGATTGAAAGGGAGATAAGACAGAAGGCATGTTTTAAGAACAAGAGTTATCTCCATACGACAAACATTAAAAAGTAAAAAATGTTTAAGACAATAAGAATGAAGAGTAAAATATAGATCCTTGTGAAATGGAACGGATGTGATAAATCGATTAAAAGTTGGGATAGAGCTTAAAATATTATGACATTAATAAATAATGTGTGAAAGACATACCTCTCTTCACGAGGCGATGCACAAACAACACACCTCTCTTCCTCGAGACGAAGAAAGCGCAGTAGATAAGTAACATGATCAAGAAGCACGAAAACTTTGGAGTTTGTAAAATAATGAGTTTATAGAATGTGACAGAAGTGGAAACAAACAGTGCGTTAGAGCATGGAAAGATTAAAATATACCTAGTATGTGAAATATCAGAAACTTCATACAAAAACTCGTAGGTAAATAACATATTGATGATCATTTAAAAAGTGTTTCAGCGACTACAATGTAGACAATGTTCTAGCAGGGTAAGAAAAGATACTACAGAAGAAATAAAAACGGATACAAATATAAAGATTATTCCAACTACAGCTTAAAAACTTTAAACGTTAATATAATTAAAAGACCTCAAGTTAGTGTATGAGATTTTGAACAAAGTTAGTGTAATTAAATGACATAAATATTGATGCAATAATGGAGAGATTTAAACCTCTCTCATATTTTATACAACGATGGTCATCCATGCATTGTTCATGGATAAAATGTTTATCATGTACAGTTTTAACATGTATAAATCTTCAACCACAAATAATTACCATAACATTAACCTACATCAGTTTTTATGGAAGGTATTTTTGCACTATATAGATGAAGTAAAATCCAGTTCACCTTTCACAGTGTGCAGATATACATATTTTTGGAGATGTATTTGTTTCATAACTTTCATTTGACAACTTGTAGTAATTGAAATTAAACTACACGAATATGGTACAATCAATATTTTAGACTCACTCAGTTGTACTCGTGAAGTAGAAACATGTTGTATTGTCACTCATCGCTTCGCCACTCGTGACTGTATACTGTTTTCACTTCACTTGTGAAATATTTCCTTATATCTTCTAAAAAACCGTATGTATCCTCCATATATTCCATAAGGGTGATTAACAGTATATGACATTACGACAAAAGGAATATAAATTATATAGAGAACAAGGATTATGATGATGTTCCTCTGGCAGGATTCGCTATTTGGATGTTCGTATAACACATGACAATTTAGAAAAACACACAAAACTAAATATTCGCCTTGAAATAAACAATCATTCTATATTAATAACAATTATTGCAGGAGCTTCTATTGTTAACTTAGCTTCGCACAATTCTACTCGTTGCTTCGTTTACTCCCCTGATCAAAATGTAAATAACACATGATGCCAAAAAAGTAAAATAATATGTTCATCTAGGAAAGAATGAACATATCGAGCTGTTTTCCAAAGTAAGCATGCTACACCGCAAATAATGCCAGGTAATGTTGCTGCTGCTGCTTTTTTGAGGCCACTAAAATAATAGGCAATATTTATTAAGCCTTTTTCATTTTTGTCCACAAACGAATCATCTTTGCCTCCCGATGGAGTAGGAAATTCACCACCACCCACAACTAAACCTTGTACGAAATCTGTTTTAAATCTGTTTTAAAGCAGCAGGTGATATTGACATACCAACAGGTGATATAGAAATTGCAACATATGATACCGACATTCCAACAAGTGATATTGACATTCCAACAGGTGATATTGACATTCCAAAGGATATATTGACATCTCAACAGGTGATATTGACATTCCAACAGCAGTAGCTACAGCACTATTGGAACAGCATTTTCTTTAAACAGATTTTCGCAGGCTTGCTTTCACTCATTGACAATTTTTCTCTAACTTTTGAATTGCTTTTATCCACATTTTTCTCTAATAACTCCCCAACTGCGTTATGTGTCCAACTACTTGTGTTTTGATGCACTTTCCGACAGTTCTTCCAGTACAACGTTTTTGTTTGGATCTTTTTCTTTGCTAACATTCTTTAGTAGCTCAACAATTTGTTTTTCATAAATTTCAATTTATACTTTTAATTTTGAATTTATAATTTTCACATCATTTAATAAGTCCTTTATTATATAATAATTCACTTGAACACTATGAATTCTTCCGTGATAAGGATCTATTAAGGCTTCTGCTTCTCTTTTCTGTTCGCCAAACGTATCATTTGTGCCTATTGTTTGCATTTCTGCTTCCTATGGTATTTTAATTTGTTTGCTTTGAACAACAGTAGATTCCAACCGATATTTATGTCAGTCTCCTCAATAGGCAACACCCATTTGTCACCTTGTTTTTTCCAGCATATTGTATATAACAACTCTTTTGAAGTTTGGCTGGCAAAAGTGCTGGATGTTAGCATTGTTCTGATGGCCCCTTTCCCCGATATTTGAACTGTCTTACCATCTGGTTTTACATAATATAGCGGGTGGGGTTTTTGTGTATTCTATGGTTATTGTTTTCCCTCCAGGTTGTACTGTAACCCATTCATGCCATGTCTTTTTTTTTTTAAATTCCTCCTTTTATATGTCGAAAACGTCTATCGAAAATCTAGAATCTGCAATTGGCGTGACATCGCCGAAATCATTCGTAAGATGTACAGTATCATCGATCGCAGGTTCAGTATCAATAATATGACAGTGATCTTCATATAAAGAATTTTCAATTGAGTAGTTAAAATCACCTCCACCACCCTCTGGCATGTATTACAGTCCTGCAAAGCACAATAAAGGCTGCTTCTTATGTGCACGCCATTTCTCTTGTGATAAATTCTGTGTTTACAACTACTGTAAAATTACAAAGCCCACATGGAGAACGAATTAGGATTCATCGAATATAAAAATAGCAACAAAACTTCATTTCTACAGAAACAAAAGAGCACAAACAGAACTTGAACACAGCTTTTGGCAAATAGAACAAACAAGGACAGGTAAAAATAAATCTGGAAAAGAATAGCAATATATAAATGAGCAAGAATTCAAGAGGACACATCAAAAGTTTGTCAGTGTTAGAGCTGCTCGGATCATTGTCAGATATTGTAATTTACACTGTGACATCACTGAAAGATGATTATGATGAACTGAAAGATGGATATATTATTTTAAATGGTATTAAATATTTCCCTAGATTTTTGTCATTCGAGTTGATGCTACCCCTATATGTGTTGAGTGCAAGTTTAATAACATTCAAAAACATTTATTTCAAAATATCAAGAGAAGATAAGGAATTACAAAATACTCTAATTATTCATAATTAAATGTGTACTGGTTGCATTGTTTGAGATGCATTTGTGCCTTTAACAGCACTTATTTCAATAGTTATTATGACAGAAGTAACTGCTTATATTGACATAAAGTCGATAATGAAAATCAGAACAATAAATTTTATTCAAAATCTAATCCATGATGAAGTTAGTTATCTTGAATAATTCAACGTTTTTAATCTAATATACTATTTCTTCTTCAGAAGGCATTGTATCTTTCTTTAATATTTTTTCCCTGGCTTTCATACATATTGTGTTTGACCAGCGGAAACTTTGTCTCTTTTGATCCGGACCAGAAAGACCAAAAGAAGTACATGGAATGAATGAAGGTCATCTTCACTAACGCCTTCTGATTTTGTGGACTTTAACCATCGTCTTAAAAGTCAAATAGACGGTACACCATCAATTTTGAAAGTCTTATCTGATTTAATGTTGGCTCTTAATGCATGTAAAATTCTTCTTCCTGCCGAACTAATTATTTTGAAATTGTCATCATTGCGACACATTTGTCACCTGTATTCTCCACTGTATTCATTACAGTATTCTCTGTGTTCATCACTCCATTTTTAAACATACACTTTATTTTCATCTCTCCATATTTTGCTATACTCTTTGCAGTATTCTTTATTTTCATCTCTCCGCTTTCTCATGTATTCCCTTTTACCGGGTTTGAAATAATTACTGCTGAACTCAAATATATATTTATCGTTTTGACATTTTGAACATATCTTTGCATCTTATGTTTTCAAAACATTTCAATTTCAAATAATTTGTCACTATTTAAGGTAACATTGAAATATGACTTGCAATTAACTTTATTACGATTTGTATGTATATTGAGTTATCTTTACAGATCGTCTTGTGAATAAATGGAAGGTGAACAAAGTGAAAATGAAAACGAAAACAGTGTTAACACAGAACCCAGCTTGGAAATGGTTCACGTGAATTTAAAAACGCCAGAACTGACAGTTTAAAGAAAGAACAAGACGACTCTAAAATATCACAGGGTGCTGCACGTATGCCTTCATTGTACGGCACATCTATATAAAAGTTCAAACAAGATGATCTACTTACTATTCGATCGGTGATGGTGTAACTGTCGTCCGTACCTTGTTCATTTTGTCTAAATGTAAGGTTGCTTCTGTTTTTAAAGCTGATTAAAAGGAAAACCATGAACGAAAACATAATGTTTAGAGACTGAGAAAATCGCACCGCTAAAGAACAACAGAAAGGTCAGCACGAAGGTGAACTTTGTTCAGCATGATAAGACTTTGTCTGCTCACAACGGCGAAGACTGGACTTTGTCCAACTTAGTACCAGAGTTGCTTTAGTTTTCAGTAATAAATTACATAGATTTTCCTGGAAACAAATGTCGATTGAAACAGAATATGCTATTAACCATGTTTACCATGTGTCACTAAACTATACTCTCAGTTGCATTCACCATGCTTTTACGAAGGTGTTTAAGATGACACTACGTGCACCATCAAATATGGATATTAGATAAATTGGAAACTAATTATTCCATTTTGACGTGGTCAGTTCACAATCGACTACTTAGCAGCACGTGGACGTTTACCTGAATAAGTTTAGTACTGTAGAGGCAAAACGAAAATCAAACTTACATAGAGCAGTGCTTTAACTTGTTTGGCTAATAAATAGCATAGATTCTCAAGAGACAAATGTCGAATCAAGTATAAAAAAGAAAACCCGTTGTCAATACAATTTATCATACAGCATTAACTCGGATCTTATGTTGTCTTAAACATGTTTTTGGATAAGCTGTTGTGTCAAGCATGGATATTGAAGAAGTTGTAAAGCTAATTATTCCAGTTTCTTTAGTCAGTACACCACTAACTACCTCATAGCTCGCATACTACTACGAGATAAAAAAATGTTTATGCATTATAAATGTTTTGCAAAAGCAACCTTGGTCACTGTATAAAAAGCTTAGCCTCTCTGAAGTACCATGAACTCTTATGAGCCAAAGGAATAATTTTGTATTTTGAAAAGCAAGTCAAAGAAAATTGTTAAAGTCGTGTCTGAAGAAATGTGGCACACGGGACCGAAGTGTCTGGTACAATCTTAAATGTAACAGCACATCCTTAAACAGCGAAGCCTGTACATAGGACAATATTTTCAGAGTCAATAAAACTGGTTATCACTCCAGAGTCAAAGCGACCTCTTTCCTATATATAAATGGGTGAGAATCTACGAAGAGCTCCACGGTTATAACCTACACTACCGTTGTGTTCCATCACCGAAAGCAAGGTGCACCCTCGATGCAACAAACAGACTTTTCATGTGCCTTCGGGACCTATGCTTCCTCACACCTTAGGAACTACGCCGGGAGACAGTAGTTTTAATTTCAGATTGCAAAATACTCACGACATTAAAATGATTTTGTGAGAGAGATAGAACACTATGTGGGATAGAAATACATTTAAATTATTTTGTAAGAGAGATAGAACACTATGTGGATAGAAATACATTAGAATGATTTTGTGAGAGAGATAGAACATTGTGGGATATATTTACATTAAAATGATTTTGTGAGAGAGATCGAACACTATGTGGGATAGAAATACATTAAAATGATTTTGTGAGAGAGATCGAACACTATGTGGGATAGAAATACATTAAAATGATTTTGTGAAAGAGATAGAACACTATGTGGGATAGAAATACATTAAAATGATTTTGTGAGAGAGATCGAACACTATGTGGGATAGAAATACATTAAAATGATTTTGTGAGAGAGATCGAACACTATGTGGGATAGAAATACATTAAAATGATTTTGTGAGAGAGATCGAACACTATGTGGGATAGAAATACATTAAAATGATTTTGTGAGAGAGATCGAACACTATGTGGAATAGAAATAAAAAGTAGCATACACAGGTTTCAATTGGGTGGAGTCATGGCAATATATTCAGATTGTGTGAGAATAACATTAGCTGGATCATGTGTTCCAGGAATAGCTAGCGGTATGGTTGTTCGTTGGCTTTTAGTGATTTAAGTGCAACAGTTATATGATATTTTGCAAAAGCTTTTAAGGAGAAGATGATACACCAAAAGATTTTAAATCATAATGAAATAGAAACATATGCTATTGATACGTTGAAGAGCATTGACTACATGGTAAGCAAACTAACAAGTGACATTAGAATCAAGCACGAGGAATTTATTTTAATCATCAGTGAGTACAACAGATGCAAAAGAAAAATGCATTAAGAAAGAAACTAAACAGTACAGATGACTCATGGGACTCATTAGCTAGGCATAATTATTTTTTTAAATGGAGGAAGAGAAGAAATTAGGAGGCAAAGAGACTTTGGAAACGTTAACTGCAAACATATCATCATTACAACTAAGGATGTAAATTAAACCGCAAAAAAAAAAACGTTATGCATGCATTACAATTCTTGGCAATTAAAATGTTTCATATATAAATATGTTTGGTATAAGCAAACATTCATCGCTAACGCAGAATCTGCAGAGCAGAATGGAGTTATTGTACCATCGACGCACCCCCTGAAAAAGAAGTTTATTTCAACAACATAACTGACAAAAATGGTAAAATTCCCATGCAATTATAGCGAACAGAATTCACTGATGATTTTTACAATATTTCCGCTTGAATTAAAAATCGATTATATTTAACTATATTATTGACGAAAATAAAACAGAGACTAAGCCGAGAATTATTACCAGCTTCAAATGTACATGGACATGAAACAGGTCTAAGATGGAATAACTGCTAGTAATGACAAGGAAGAAAGTATAGCTGTGGATGTCTAAAAGACAATGCAAAAACTCAAATCACTCCGAGTAACAATTACACAGTGCACATATCCGACGACAATCCTGGATTGTTAGGATTCACTAACCAGAGAACTATGCTTTCCACAACAACATCAGATACTGTTTATCGATTTTTGAAACCCAAACTTCTATACATTTATCTTGACCAAATCAATAACAGAAAACAAAACTATTTCAGTGGTAACGGTATGGCCTCAAAACAGCTGAACTATTCAACATTGTTAGAGTCCTTTTCATTTAAAAATGTTTTTCGCGGTTACTTTTTATAAAGAAAATATAAATATGGAAAAGTGTTCCACTTTCATGACATGTCTGTTACTTATATGTTGTTTTTTCAGAAATATCTCAGAGAGAAACCAATGTCTTTGATTTACTTTTAACATTGAGCCAAAAATAGAAAGAGATGTCACACTGGGTCAAGCAATTAACACTGACTTAAGCCTCGATAATAACCGTATTACAAATGTACGTGTTCCTGTTAAATTAACTAATGCTGCTAATAGTGGGTTTTTAAAATGACAATTTGATACAAAGATACTCAAAGGACTGATGGGTACTCATTTTAAAGGTATCAAAACAAGGAGAGTACGTTGATACTATATTAACAGATATTTAGCAGAGTGATACTGAAAGAGCTAACAAAACCTAAAAGTTACAAAACAGATAGATGAGCACAGGAATACGAGTTTTAGATGCATAGAAGGAAGTAGTTCACACGGTGATTCAGTGCCTAAACTAGTGCCGTACAAGCATTGAAGGCTGCGGGAGAAAGAATTGATGTACAAGGATCAATGTCTAATATCCAGCAATGCTTACAATAAATTGAACACGGGATAAACAGTGGGGCAGATGCTTTGCACATTGGCATGGAGAACTAAATAAAAATCTCTGAAAACGAAATCAATTGTTAATGAAAGAGTGATTAAAAGCTACGAATACAACTTGCAATTTATTTCTTACTGATTTGAATGATAATATCAAAACCATAAAAGATGTTTGATTCCTTGAATTTTACAACAAGTTACATGTTGAAATGCAACAAGCTCCATATGCATGTACGCATAGTGCCTTAGGTGCCTATGTTTATACGAACCCACAGAATCGGGTAAATCTTGAAAAGCTAATCTATGTAAACCGAATGATATCTACCAACTTTCTCATGATCAAGTAAGCAACTAGTACATATTAATAGTACTGGCGATAGATGTTATTGAGCTTATTGCTTACAAGTTTTTTTCATCATGCTGCAGACAATTTGCACCATAGGTAAAATCGTGATCAACACGACATCGCCTGAGGCGACATTTTATTTTGTATGGCAGAGAAGAAAATGGGGAGAAAACTCTTGGCGAAAATGGCATACAATGTATACCATTTTCTCGGATAAATTCTCACTAGCTGTATATTGATTTATCTGACGTTGTCAGTGTCGGATCAACTATGTGAGAAATATTTGTCGATACATTATATTTAAGTTGATATCCTAAAATGATTTGATAAATAATACAATATACACTATATGTATACTTATATTAATATATTTATGAAGAAAAAAATAAACAACTTAAACGGTAAGAAATCGCGAATGGTATAATAGGCACAACAACTATACAAATACAGGTCATCAACAAAAGGAGATGAAACATCGATTGAGAAATTCTACACTTGAATTCTATACAATTTTGAACAAACTCGATCCTATTTATCCAACAAAGAAAGATAAATAGAATAAAAAATGTTGTACTTTCAAATTTGAATGTGAAATCATTCTCAAAATTCTCTATGTCTATTTGTTTTTACTGACAAGCCGAACGGTGAAATGGCTGAATCATCCATCTTAAAAATGTTACAGAAGCTAATTTCCTGTACTTTTTACACTGCTTGAACCAGTCTAGCTACTAATGCACAGACTGAGAAACCGTTTTAAACTCAGGGTCGCAGATATGCATGAATATGCACGATCATTTAAGACATGAAAAAATATCAAAGTATCAATTTGTGTTAAGTAAAATTTCTTGATTTTTCTGTTTTGTTGTCGTCATATCTTATACCAGTGGGCTGATGGAAATCTTAAACATGTGGGCTGATGGAAATCTTGCACAAGTGGGCTGATGGAAATCTTACACAAGTGGGCTGATTGAAATCTTACACAAGTTGGCTGATGGAAATCTTACACAAGTGGGCTGATGGAAAAAATATTTTCGTATCTTATACAAATGGACTGATGGAAAAAATATGTTCGTATCTTACACAAGTGGGCTGATGGAAAAAAATTCCTATCTTACGCAAAGTGGGCTGATGAAAAAAATATTTTGTATCTTACACAAGTGGGCTGAGTGAACAAATATTTTCGTACCTTGCACAAGTGGGCTGAGTGAAAAAATATTTTCGTATCTTATACAAGTGGGCTGATGGAAAAACTATTTTCGTATCTTACCCAAGTGAGCTGATGGAAAAAAATAGTTTCGTATCTTACACAAGTGGGCTGATGGAAAAAATATTTTCGCTAAAACTGCAAATTGGATTTGTTTTTTTAGTTGTTGTATCTTTATACCTGTGGGTTTGTGTTAAAGAAAAAAAAACTCGCTGGAATATTTCAATATCATTTTTCATTTTTTAAAGTTCTCATATCCCGCCTACACAAGTGGGTTCGTGGTAAAATTACTACTCGTTTTAATTTTTATATCTATATTACTAGGATAAATAATATTGTAGAAAAAGATAAATAAAATAAAGGAAAAAACAAAAAAACAAAACAAAAAACAAAAAAAACAAAAACAAACAAAAAAAAAAACAAACAAAAAAAACCCCACACAAACAAACACAAACAAATAAACAAAATATACGAATAAAAATTATCTGACTGACGCACTGAATTCAGTTTAGTGACCGTACTTTTCTTTTTCTTACCTCATTACCTCATTTTTACATTTTAAATTATATTATGTTCAAAAAATGTTTGTTTTGGATTTTAGGCTATCATGAGGGCAAAATGAAGTAATGGTGAATCTTTTTGGAGATTATAAATACTGTATTAGCACTCTCGTCAGTTGTAAAACAATTGATTTACGAAGAGTCGTATGCAAGAATTACATATAAAATCAAAGACACACACACACACTCACACACATATATATATATATATATATATATATATATATATATATATATATATATATATATATATATATAAAATCCAAATCAATCGTATATGCACCAGTATATGTACCATACAAACATATTGGTGGTGGTGTCGGTTTAGTGTTTAACGAGACACCGGCACTTGAAAGACTACCCAGTGTCGAGGCAATGGGTTCAAATTGCCTTACCCAGTGATGCACTACAGCCGCCCATACATTAAGGATTTCGAACGTGCAGCACACTGACTGTGAGCCGATGTAAGATTAAATTTGGAGCCCGACAATTTTTGACGACTATGATGAGTTTTCAACGGCTCATGGGTTTATAACTCAAACGTTGAGTTTTGATTTAGCCACGTTTTCAACAGGGATCCAAAATTCAATCTTACACCGGCAGGTAACCATTGGACAGTTCTACAACGTACAATAATTAAAACAACACCAAGCTTCCAGTTACATTTATATTCATTCTTTATTTATAAACATGGTTCTAATGTCTTCCTTCACCAGTTTTTGCTCAGGTCCACGGCATGGAAGCCTTGTCTATCTGACGAGCTAAAATAATATCTTCCATAAATACGGTTACCTAATCTGCATTTGAAATCGATAAGCATAAATTTTGAAACAACACTTTTGAATTAAGGCGTAAAAATCAGTTCTTACTTGGAGGAAATCCAGCATCCCACTCTTATGTTAATTAAACAATACATCAATACATAGGTCTGTGGAACCTGATTATCTCATTAATACAAGAAATAGTCATCTGAAACAGTTGGAATTGTGTTTTAACATTTTAACAAAGAACTTTAATCACTTCATATCATAGAATATATATATATATATATATATATATATATATATATATATATATATATTCTGTGTAGTGCAGTATAATATATTTTAATTATGTTCTTCATATGTTTTCTATATTGGAACGATATATACTGATTACATGTCCTTGTTATCCTTGTTATTAAGTTACACTGAAACAGATAACGGATAATGACTTTCTCTAGTATTTCTATTATACATTTTTGGGTCTTACATGTTACTACTTTTTACAATCTTTTTATTACACATAAAATGTGTTTTCATATTACCTGTAACATTGACGCAAAATACCTCTTGTAAAGTATAACTGTTGGATCATGGGATACTTTGTAAATTGTTAAATACAGTAATCGAGCAACAAATTCTGACGTTGAAAGAAACAGGTGAAAAGTGACATTTTGTTTTGAAAAAAAGGCGACTAAAAGGAAAAATAAGTAATATAAGACAGATTGGTCTACATTTTCTATTAAAACGAATCACTGGAATAATCGTATTTTAATTGTTTTGTTTTTTTTTACAAAAAGAATAATGCTGTAACTGGTAGAAACAGATCTGTTGTATTTAAATGAGTGTACTGTTTGCATCTGATAACGCCTTTATCTCAACTCCTAGTGTAATGGGAAATCAACAGTGACTGAAGCTGCGTTATGAGTGAGCATCTTTCTTTCATCAGTAACAAAACGTGTGTGTGTGGGGGGGGGGGGGGGGCGGATGTTGTTTTATTTTTCCGCTCATTTATTTTTGTTTTAAACCAAGAGAAGTCTCCTGAAATACATTCATACCAGAAATTACCCTCTTGATTCTCTCTAGCTTGCTTTTAAGTGTGTATAAACATCGACGGTCTAAATACTGATTTCGGATTCTCTATAATTGTATATTATTTCAATCATTATAATATACCGTTCAAGACAGACAGCTTAATTGTTTATGGCGCCCAAACATATGGATTTTTTAAAAAATTTCAAATATAAACACACCTTTTGTACGCCGGTCCCCTCGAAAAACGACTGACAAAATGTCTTCTTACTGTTGGAAGAATACTCTAAAAGTGTCTTCTTATTGTTGTAAGAATACTCTAAAAGTGTCTTCTTACTGTTGTAAGAATACTCTAAAAATGTCTTATTATTGTTGCAAGAATACTCTAAAAGTGTCTTATTACTGTTGTAAGAATACTCTAAAAGTGTCTTCTTATTGTTGTAAGAATATTCTAAAAGTGTCTTCTTGCTGTTGTAAGAATACTCTAAAAGTGTATTATTGTTGCAAGAATACTCTAAAAGTGACTTATTGCTATTGTAAGAATACTCTAAAAGTGTATTATTGTTGCAAGAATACTCTAAAAGTGTCTTATTATTGTTGTAAGAATACTCTAAAAGTGTTTTCTTATTGTTGTAAGGGTACTCTAAAAATGTCTTATTATTGTTGTAAGAATACTTTAAATGTGTCTTATTATTGTTCTAAGAATACTCTAAAAGTGTCTTCTTATTGTTGTAAAAATACTCTAAAAGTGTCTTCATGCTGTTGTAAGAATACTCTAAAAGTGTATTATTGTTGCAAGAATACTCTAAAAGTGTCTTATTACTGTTGTAAGAATACTCTAAAAGTGTTTTCTTATTGTTGTAAGGGTACTCTAAAAATGTCTTATTATTCTTACTCTAAAAGTCTCTTATTATTATTCTAAGAATACTCTAAAAGGATCATATTATTGTTGTAAGAATACTCTAAATGTGTCTTATTATTGTTGTAAGAATACTCTAAAGGTGTCTATTATTGTTGTAAAAATACTCTAAAAAAGTATTCTTACTGTAAGAATACTTTAAAAGTGTCTTCTTATTGTTGTAAGAATACTCTAAAAGTGTCTTCTTGCTGTTGTAAGAATACTCTAAAAGTGTATTATTGTTGCAAGAATACTCTAAAAGTGTCTTATTATTGTTGTAAGAATACTTTAAAAGTGTCTTATTATTGTTGTAAGAATACTCTCGAACTGTCTTATTACTGTTATAAGAATACTCTCAAAGTGTCTTATTACCGTTGTAAGAATACTCTAAATGTGTCTTATATTGTTGTAAGAATACTCTAAAAGTGTCTATTATTGTTGCAAAATACTCTAAAAGTGTCTTATTACTATTGTAAGAATACTTTAAAAGTGTCTTCTTATTGTTGTAAGAATACTCTAAAAGTGTCTTCTTGTTGTTGTAAGAATACTCTAAAAGTGTATTATTGTTGCAAGAATACTCTAAAAGTGTCTTATTACTGTTGTTCGAATACTCTAAAAGTGTTTTCTTATTGTTGTAAGGGTACTCTAAAAATGTCTTATTATTGTTGTAAGAATACTCTAAAAGTCTCTTATTATTGTTGTAAGAATACTTTAAATGTGTCTTATTATTGTTGTAAGAATACTCTAAACGTGTCTTATTACTGTTGTAAGGGTACTCTAAAAGTGCCTCTTTATTGTTGCAAGAACACTCTAAAAGTGTCTTCTTATTGTTGTAAGAATACTCTAAAAGTCTCTCTTATTATTGCTGTAACAATACTCTAAAAGTGTAATATTATTGTTGTAAGAATACTCTAAATGTGTCTTATTATTGTTGTAAGAATTCTCTAAAAGTGTCTATTATTGTTGCAAAATACTCTAAAAGTGTTTTATTACTATTGTAAGAATACTCTAAAAGTGTCTTCTGGCTGTTGCAAGAATACTGTAGAAGTGTATTATTGTTGCAAGACTGCTCTAAAAGTGTCTTATTACTGTTGTAAGAATACTCTAAAAGTGTTTTCTTATTGTTGAAAGGGTACTCTAAAAGTGTCTTATTATTGTTGCAAGAATACGCTAAAAGTGTCTTCTTATTGTTGTAAGAATACTCTAAATGTGTCTTATTATTTTTATAAGAATACTCTAAAAGTGTCTTATTACTGTTGTAAGGGTACTCTAAAAGTGTCTCATTATTGTTGCAAGAACACTCTAAAAGTGTCTTATTATTGTTGCAAGAATACTCTAAAAGTGTATTCTTATTGTTGTAAGAATACTCTAAAAGTGTCTCTTAATATTGTTGTAAGAATACTCTAAAAGTGTCTTATTATTGTTGTAAGAATACTCTAAATGTGTCTTATTATTGTTGTAAGAATACTCTAAAAGTGTCTTATTACTGTTGTAAGAATACACTAAAAGTGTCTTATTACTGTTGTAAGGGTACTCTAAAAGTGTCTTATTATTGTTGTAAGAATACTTTAAAAGTGTCGTATTATTGTTGTAAAATGTTGTAAGGATACACTTTATTTCAAACGTCTCCAACTGCGCACGTGCCGCCTACTTTAATTGCAGTTAGGGCAATCACCCCAATTAAAATCATCCATTTCTCGCATTCTGGACCATGTGCAGAGAGAGAGAGAGAGAGAGAGAGAGAGAGAGATGCATAAACGTTGTCACAGTAGCTGAGCTCTTTTAGCGCTGATTGCTGTGTTCATTAGTGCAGGGTATAAACATATCTAAGAATAACAAGTAAAAAACAAATGATACATCTAATTTTAAATATGTAGTTTATTTGCTGCATAGAAAACAAACTTCATATTTGTTAACCGTTACAAGAATAAAATCTTGAAAATAATCTTTTGTGATGGACCTTATAATTTTCACTTTTACTTTGATTAAATTGGAAAATGCAGACCAAATACCGTCTTTGCTCGCATATAAGTCGACTTCAACTGCAAACAATATAGAACCTGATCTTCCATTGCATAATACGCCGGCAGATCAGGGTCTATGTTGCTTGCTGGACTAATTATTTGTACCAAACTGCATACACCCAGATCTGCCGGCGCATTATGCGGCGGCATATATGGGTCTATTTAGTTTGCAGTTGGACTTAACTTAAAAGCGAGAACATACGGTAAGATGCATAAGAATATGTGAAAAACAGATACGTGAAAATATCAAAGGCAGTTCTTTTTATCGAGCTTAAGAACAAAACTTGCTGTTGATATACAGCTACCTACCCGATAATCAATAATTTGGATTATGCATGATTGTGCAAATAGACATAATACAGTGGTGACAAATGATATACAATCTGTCATTTGATATCCTGGTACTGACAGGCCAGAACATTCAAATATCATAAAAGTAACATGACAATCTTGCTTAAATTATATGAATTATGTCGGTACTGAATGTGATTCGGTGAAAAACAAATTGACCAATATCAGAAGTGACTGAAGTGATGAAACCCCCCCCCCCCCCCCCTCAAATTCTGGAAAAAAGATTAATGACGGGTTGATGCACGAAACCCTTTAATCCAACAGATGGCTTATAACAACCTGATTATTATACATCTGAAGAAAAGTTGACATACAGTCAATAATTAGCAGACAGGTTCCGGACTTAAACAGTTCACGTGCAAATCGATGATGATTTTCGTTCATCTAGTGTTTAAAAATATCATCCGATCATTACATTATCATGATAAGTAAGCTGCACATAAAACACATTATTAGGTGTCAGGTCTCCAAAACTACGTAGACCAAGGGAGTTATCAAATCTTAGTTTGTAAACTTGGCAATCTACATTCACATTTATTTGCCAAATTGTTAAGTGCACTTACCCGCTGTGCAATATCTCTATCTCAATAATGTTATTTCTTTAAGTTTATACGTTGTGCAGCGCGTATGCCGTGGTTCATAAAAATTGTCCCTTTTTCCTTGAATTATACGTCCGTGTTCTCTAAGATGTATTTGAACACAGGTACTGAGTGTTAATGGCGTAGCAGGTTGGATAAGGTTGTTCAAATCTGGCACTCACTTCCGAATCTACTTAGGCTTCTCGAATTTTAATTAACTCCATCTCTGGGAGAAATTAAATTGTTCTAAATGATAATTTGATTATACTAATAGCTAAGAGTCTATTCAAATTGAATGGATATCACTTTAAAACGTACGGTAACATATGCACTTTACTATCTATTTGGGATGAGCACACCGTCATAGTAATATAGCACCTCGCTCGCCCACGGCTTGTCATAATATATATAATTATATCAAAAGATTCTAGGAGGTTATAAATAAAAGATTACATTCTGCAAGTTAATCTTACAGCCCAATCACAAGGGCAATATAAATAAATAAAACTAAATACACACTTGAAGCATTAAAATTCGATTAATCGTTTTTGCCAATACGTCTTTTTTCAAGACTTCTAGTCAGGAGCGCAAGTATTATTTGATAAATATGCTATTTAGAGAGAGCTCTATCAGACCGTGGGAGTATTTGGATTGTTTACAACAAAAATGCTCGATATTGCCAAATTTCCACGACCCTCTGCCACAAATTGAAAGGCAAACTTGCAAAAATAAAAAAGCGTAGGCAAAACTACCATAAAATGCTCATCACGTGATGTTAATAATTATCTTGGATGACATCATATCTTTAAAATAAAGTAAATGAGTCATGTACCTTGCGTAACAAACATCATTCTAAGCTCTTGAACGGGAATCGCGGATTATTTATATAAATAGTCTTCTTTGAGTGAAGTGTCTAAACGCTTCCAGCATCACCCATGTTTAAACCGACTTGTTATTTCTCTGCATATATACTGATAGAGATCTGTTATATTCAGCTCTAAGAGGTCTGAATGCAAAATTAGACTTTTACATTTTGCTGAACTAGCACCTAATTCCTCCTCAGTACACGCTATGCGAAATCTGTAGATGAGAGGCTCTTGAAATGTCAGGTGTGAGAAACATATAAAATAGTTTGATCTTAGTCGTACCGAGTGACACATAGACCTGAAATAAAGGCAAGGGTAAACATTGATGTCATCATTTGCATACGTTGAGTGAAAAAAATAGAGAAGTTATTTGAGTACCAGAAAGCAGTAAAATATGTCACAGTGATAAAGTGTCAACAGATGGTACATATCATTAGTACATATCAGTCATTGGAAATAACAACCATAAGTCTCTCGGCACCACTTTAATTCCATTCGACGGTGCTGTTTACTTATTGCATATTAAAATTCCATATAAAACTGTTTCAGATTCGTACGTAAGCTACACGTCGTTTCATTCATCAGAGTTGGAGAATTATAGTCTTCAAATTATTGTCGTGCATCCAAACACGGTCATCTACGTTATGCACGTAGTAACTGGGACTCACTGAATGAGTACAATTGCTTTGTTTTATTATACTATGAAATCTAAGGAAGAATACCAAATTGAAAGCAAATTTTAGTCCTTTGATTATAGAGAACTTTTGATTTCACAAATTAAAACACACAAATATACTTACAGTGGCAATGGCGCCCTGCCAAAAAGATCATTAAACGACGCTAGCGCGTCTTCTTTATTTTTTTTTTTTTTTGGGGGGGGGGAGGGGGGCCTCCGGGTATATTTGGGCTGTCTTTGTTTCTTTAAGTAGAAGAGAACTTCCTTGTTGATCTGTCTTTCTCACTCGTACACAAAAAGACATATTGTAATAACCGAATGGTATCCTGTAACACAACCTGTAAATTGAATAGAGTAGTCTACATAAAATGGTTCATCTCCCACTGTGCAAAAGAACCGGATCCCTTTCAGCTTTCTTCGCTGAATGCAAACTGCTGAGCATGCGCAACACTGCATCTAGTAAGCTGAGGTGTTTCGCTCATATTGATAGTAAAACTGTATCCGGCAACAAAAGCGGTGTAGTTGGACACAAGTACTTCTTATTTATTGAGTCCTCCAGCTAATAGAGGACTTCCTTTGTTGCAGCTGGTTTTCTATTTCTTTCAAGCGATATGGACATTTTCTACAAGGAACAGTGCACACAACCGTGACCCGTGTTTCCGTTTATGCCAGGAATTGGCGCGAAAATCTAGACCACCGCTGAAGCAATGGACGAAACCAAAACACTTCATTTGCATGTAGATCACACTTTTGAATGACAATGGCAAAATACTATATTAATTTTTTTAAGTTATTGGAAGGTACAGTTGCTCTGTTATCATCTTTAGATAAAGGAACACTTTGACTACTGGTAATATTCTGCCAAAATATAATAGCAGAATATTTTGTAATTTTATAATATAATGAGGTTAGTAGCTTGTATCAAGTGAACAACGGATATATTTCATCGAGTGGATGAAAAACTCAGTATCTTCAGGAGTGTTCAAACGTATTGCTAGCAGTATGAATAACAGATTGAAGTAGCAGATTTCATACGCTCGCGTGATAATGTCAGCTGTTTACCGTTTACATTCTGCTGTGTTTTGTGTATATTTGCACAGAAAATATCAGTAGTAACATAATTCTTTTTCCTAATTTAAAGTAAAAAAAAAAAAACGTATATTTAAGAAAAAGCAAATTTAAGAAGAAAAAAAACACAACAAAATTTAAAAACCATAAAGCACATTGTGGGATTTGAACCTGGGCTTCTTGTATAATATAGGTGACCATGCTTACCACAAGACCAGTCAAATGTCAATATGGGGATCAAATTTCTTGGTCATAATGTTATCGTAGTTTCTCGTCCGCAGTGGAAAATTATTTTTCGTAATTCACTCCAGTGAATTATCAAATTTATTTCTCTTGAAAAATCCACGAATTCACGCCCTGGCATAAAATAAAACCTTATCACACCTTTGCCGTAAATAGTCTGTTCTTAAAATGTCACTGCGAAGAATTGAGGCTGTAAGTAATGTATCTCAGTAATAATTGCATCAAAATAATATGATACTTGAGTTCTTCTTACATTTCACTGATAAATACAAGGTCACGTGTGTAAATGGTCAGCATGAGTATACCTCAGTATATAATTCAGAGCTGAAAGTAATGGTACCAGTAGAGTACGGTTTAAAACACATATAAGATAAGAAAATGTAATCATTAGTGAGGCTAGTTTGTAATTTATGGATTTATAACTGTCAATCAACAGGCGAGTCCAATATGCCAGTGCGTCTGGTGTATCTGCTCCAGCCCCCCCCCCCCCCCGTCCGAAATAGTGTCCATACTTCAACATAAGCTCATTGGATAGTTTGCATGATTATCAGATATTACTTGATGCAAGCATTGACCAATGGGAACATTGATTGATGCAAGCATTGACCAATGGGAACATTGATTGATGCAAGCATTGGCCTATTAGTTTTCATGTTTTTCATTGGTTTACAAACTGCTGTTAACTTTGAAAACCCATGGTTGGGCACAAATTAAGTTTAAATAGTGTGAAATAATGTCAGCACATGATTAATTAAAATGAACCGCATTTTCATGACTTGTAAATAATTCCTATGTAAAATAATTACCACTTGTTCCGTATTCACAAATAAAAATTCATCATGCGGCAACTGTTTCTGTCAAATAGCTGTTATGTGCCATCAGTGCTAATCAATAGACATAGCAATCTTTGTTCTGCGAGTCATGCATTTGTAACTCAAAGATATGCAACTGCAATAATACAGCATAGCTTTATGGTTTAAGAACACTCAGAAATCACCACCAAAAAGTACTTTCAATATTTGGTCATGCCTTTAAGATTGTAAAGTAACATCAATGTCATTTCCTGATGACGGCTTGATAGTTGCAAACCTCGCTCTTAGCTGTATTTGGGGCTATATTTCGATGGGCGCACAGTCTAACACTGACTAACATACTTGCAAAGACTATTCAGTTTGGAGTTGCACGTGACTAGTCACATTATTACCATAAGAGATTTGCATTTAAAACTGGGAACAGTTTAAAAGAACTAATATACTAGTCGCTTTTTGAAATACTGGAAGTTACGCTATTTATCAAATATAATCAAAATCTTATGTTAATTAAAACCAATGGGACAGTGGCAATTCTGGTTAAACTTTTGTGATGCTGGTGCTACTAATCACAGTTGTACTTACTACCTGAGTATTGCACAAGGTAAGTAATTTGGACATTGAATTGTTTTAAAGTAATGTAAAGAAATACTCCTTAAAAGTGTTTGTCATATCTGCCCAATTTTTTTTTCTATAAATAGCATAATTGTGTGCCGTGACGTACGAAGAAAATAGAATATGTGCCCGGCAATATTGGACTGTCCTTCACACAATGATGCAAAACAAAATTATATTATAGTAGCAGAACAGTGTACCCGTCTCTCACAAAAAAAAAGCAGTTCACATATAATGTTAGCAGCTAAAATTAGGGGCGACAGTTCAAGGGGCGCCGTTTTATACATTTTCTTAAATTTTACTTTGAATTTTTTTTATTTTTATTTCGATTCAAAATGTCGAAATATTTTAGAATTAAGATTGTGTTCAATGTAAAAAGGCCAAAAACTGCGTTGAAAGAAGTTCACATTTAGACGTACGTAGGCGTTTCCCTTCTAAAAATAGAGCATGACTACAAGTAAAATAGTAACACGGCGCCTAAATGTGTAATTTGAGACGCGAATAGCAGGTAGACCTCAAGATTCTTTTACGTTAATTTCTGTGGTAATAGACAACTAAATACTGCCGTCGCCCATGGGATGACATCGTTTTAATACACGGTAATGTATCTTATAAAGTGTACAGCAGTTTTGATCCGCAGTATATAGAGTAATAGATAAAGAAAGCCATGTGTTGCTTAATGGGATCGTGTGGGTCATTCAGTGTGTTACCAAGAGAAAGTTTAGGCGGTAACGTTCTCTCTCTCTCTCTCTCTCTCTCTCTCTCTCTCTCTCTCTCTCTCTCTCTCTCTCACACACACACACACACACACAAACAAACACATTTATTGTTGTTAGATATCTACAGCTATAATAATTGCTTTGGCAAAGTATGTCAGACACTCTGTATCTCTTGTAGCTCAGTTCCCTATCCACTGTTGCATATATGGTCGTGCAATTTCACTTATGTTAACACCTATAAAAGTAGATTGAGTTTGTAATGACCTACGTTTCTTGCTAAACTGGCTATGCTAAGTTGTTGGATTATGTACAGGCGAAGCCGGCAAAACATCAGCATAATTTCCTGTTGGTTCATTCTTTGCACAGAACTTCACATTTGTATCCAATTATAAGCGTGAAAAAAGATAATTTTTTTTATTTGAATTTGTTTCATGCAATATTTCACTCTCGTACTCTTTGGTAATTTGAAAAGTACCAATTATATTCTTGTACACTGTAATTGTATTAGATCTGATGGTAGTGTGGTTTCCTAGCTGCGAGACATATTAGGGTCTCACACCCACTTTATAATCAATCTTTCTCTTTAATTACGCAAACAAAGACAGTCCAATTGTTGTGCACGCTATTCAATTTACATCGTGCGTGCCGGGTACACAATTTTCTTATTAGAGTCAACCGTTCATGCATGAAGATGAGAAAGACAGTCCAATAATTAAATACTCCTTTACTTCAAGAAATAAAAACATCCCAAATATCCCGTATCTAATAATCAAATTTGTTTGCGAGGACGCTCTGTACCCTCTAAAAAAGTTTGGGATAATAATACCACATCAGTGGCGGCGCGAGGGTTCTAGGCTCCCGGGGGCAATCTTCTTTAGTGGCGCCCCTACCGAGGCGCCTGGGGGCAATTTCCTTTAGTGGCACCTCTACTTTGCTACAGAGAACAGCTTTTATGTCAGTTGCCATATGTTTTGTGAAGAATTGCTCCCGTTACACTAAGGTGAAAGTGACGTACAATATTATGAAAATGTCATTTGCAAAAACTATTTTAAAGAAGCTCCCGACGGCGCCCCGTTATTTGGCGTCTGGGGGCAATTGCCCCCACCCAACACTCCGCCCCCCCCCCCTCCGCGCCGCCACTGGATACGATCGATCCTAGAAATGATGTATAACTTTAAGTACTTGCCCTCCACAATCGCATTAATTTGCAAGCTGCGGACAATACATCAATACATATAAACGTCAGCATCGTAGGAATATGGATTATTACACCTAGTTCAGAGAGAGAGAGAGAGAGAGAGATTTCCAACGCAACAGTCCATCTCTTGTGTCTACCGCTTACTACATCGTTGTGAAATCAGCGCTCATCGATAGAAAAGAAAGGAGCGTCATGTTTTGAAAGTTGTCATGATAAATAATATCATTTATAGATATCGAGTTATGTTATTTCCATAAAGAACTCCCAACTTTTATCACAATCGATCAATTCAGGATAAAAAAAACTCGGATTATGCGATAGCTTCCGTCTCGCTCGACATAAATTAATATTACTTTCAGCCCAATCCTTGTTAGAAAGACATTACTCATACATAATCTTTGACAAGCGCTATAATCAAATGCAGAAACAATAATATCGATGTTAACATAGAAAAACAAATTGAAGGAATGGTAAGGTGATGAAAAGTAAGGCCATACAGTTTTTTTTTGAACGGACAGAAATACAAGCGGAATTTAACATAACTGTTAACACATGAGGTATATAAGAGAAATAAAACTATATGTATCTTCTCTGGGACCTGTAAACAATCATTTGAAATTATTTCGCATTCTGAATGCAGTGTATTTGACATAAATATTATTCTTCACGCCAGACTATTGTGTAAAATATTATTTTCTATCAAATAAAAAGTACGATTTACATTTGAAATGTAGTTTTATGAAAATATAAAGAGTCTTATTCCTACCAGCCCAGATAAAACATAATTATTCTGTATCACATCATGTAAATTTTGTAGTACATAATTGGAAAATGAAAATAAAATAAATTAAAGTATCAATACTACTACTACTAATAATAATAATTGCAGCCCGAGCAAAGTAGTTGAGCGTTTCTTTGTCTATAACATGTTTTGAGATAAAGTTGCTAGGATGGATGGATAATACAGATTTCCATTTTGAGGGTAATGAGTATAGACGATCTTGAAACAATTTAAAACATCTGTCCGTTTAAAAAATTATACTAGATTTGAATCAGTTATTCCCGCAGAACACAATAAAACTTAAACATGGATGGAATTTATATTGAATTGTGGCTTGGCAGAAATAAAGACAAACCGAGTTTGTGAGTTTTATTTAGTATGTTTCCGATTTTAATTATTAGATTAAGTGGAATGATTTTAATTATTAGATTAGGTGGAATGATTTAAATAAGCAAACTTCAGATGTTCTAGTGTGTCATACATATTTTATGGTAATTATCTAGAATGCGATAACGTGTGGATTTACGTGCATATAAATTATGTTTTTGTCAGCATGCAATATATAGAAATATAAAGGATTCTGGACATAAAAGGTTTTCTGCAACAAAATACATCATATAGGTGGCAGTAATGAAAGCAAACCAACTTCTGATATTGCAAAGGATACAGAAACTTTAAAGAACATAAAATGAAAATTTAACTCCAAATCAAAATCCAAAAATTCAAAGTTAGGTTCCTAATTTCTTTGAAATTCGTTAAAAAGGACGAGTTTTAAAAACTATTAAAAAAATCTTCTATATTTCAAAGTAGTAAATCTGTTCCAAAAATTATTCTTTTTTCAAGTTTCAAGTTAGAGTTAAATATTGTTTTAAAATCACCTAGCCTGCTCTACAGCGTTGAAGTCATATGTAGCTAACAATCAGTGGTAGATATTAGCTAGCTGTCAATAATAAGAAGCAGTTCCTTGAAATTGCACTTTTAAGCTATTACAAATGTTATTACCTGAACGGAAATTGGCATCCCACTGACATGCCTGTTAAGCAATCTGTAGGTCTGCGGGACATGAACATTTTGATTAGAACTAAGATATTTTTTCTTCTCCAGTTGCGTAGATGTACTCTAAAGCAAACAAAATGTTAATCATCTGGCATCACAATGCCTAGATAATCCGTCTTTCCCACTGACCTGATGCAAGGAATACACATTATAAATGTCAATTGCTACAAGATCTTGTTGGAATACATATCACAGGGTTGTTTGTACTGAATAATATAGCTGCAATCTCAATTGGCAACGACCAGTAGAAAAACTGCTACTTCTACTTCTACTATTGCTACTACTACCATTATTATTTCTATTGGGATAACTAGTGCATCCCCTACTCCTATCACTACTACTATTAATACTATTGGTGCTGCTGCTACTACTATTACTACAACTACTAAGACAACTATTCCTACTCCTATTACTACTACTATTAGCACAACTACTAAGACAACTATTCCTACTCCTATTACTACTACTATTAGCACAACTACTAAGACAACTATTCCTACTCCTATTACTACTACTATTACTACAACTACTAAGACAACTATTCCTACTAATATTACCACAACTACTAAGACAACCATTCCTACTCCTATTACTACTACTATTACTACAACTACTAAGACAACTATTCCTACTACTATTACTACAACTACTAAGACAACTATTGCTACTACTATTACCACAACTACTAAGACAACTATTCCTACTCCTATTACTACTACTATTACTACAACTACTAAGACAACTATTTCTACTACTATTACTACAACTACTAAGACAACTATTCCTACTACTATTACTACAACTACTAAGACAACTATTGCTACTACTATTACCACAACTACTAAGACAACTATTCGTACTCCTATTACTATTACTACAACTACTAAGACAACTATTTCTACTACTATTACTACAACTACTAAGACAACTATTCCTACTACTATTACTACAACTACTAAGACAACTATTACTACTACTATTACTACAACTACTAAGACAACTATTCCTACTACTATTACTACAACTACTAAGACAACTATTGCTACTATTACCACAACTACTAAGACAACTATTCCTACTCCTATTACTATTACTACAACTACTAAGACAACTATTCCTACTACTACTATTACTACAACTACTAAGACAACTATTGCTACTACTATTACCACAACTACTAAGACAACTATTCCTACTCCTATTACTACTACTATTACTACAACTACTAAGACAACTATTCCTACTACTATTACTACAACTACTAAGGCAACTATTCCTACTACTATTACTACAACTACTAAGACAACGATTCCTACTACTATTACCACAAATACTAAGACAACGATTCCTACTACTATTACTACAACTACTAAGACAACTATTCCTACTACTATTACAAATACTATTAATACAACTACTAAGACAACTATTGCTACTACTATTACCACAACTACTAAGACAACTATTCCTACTCCTATTACTACTATTATTACCACCACTACTACTGCTGATGCTGCTTCTACTCCTCCTTTTATAACTACTATTATTACCACTACCACTACTACTACTGCTACTACTATAACTAAGGCTACTATTCCTAGTCCTAATACTCCTACTACTGCTGCTACTGCTACTACATCTACTCCTTCTACTATTACTACCACTTCTACCACTACTGGTGTTGCTACTACATCTACTCCTTCTACTATTACTACCACTTCTAACACTACTTGTGTTGCTACTACATCTACTCCTTCTACTATTACTACCACTTCTACCACTACTGGTGTTGCTACTACATCTACTCCTTCTACTATTACTACCACTTCTAACACTACTTGTGTTGCTACTACATCTACTCCTTCTACTATTGCTACCACTACTTGTGTTGCTACTACATCTACTCCTTCTACTATTGCTACCACTACTTGTGTTGCTACTACATCTACTCCTTCTACAATTACTACTACCACTACTGGTGTTGCTACTACATCTACTCCTTCTCCTACTGCTACCACTATTTGCGTTGCTACTACATCTACTCCTTCTACTATTACTACTACCACTACTGGTGTTGCTACTACATCTACTCCTTCTACTATTACTACCACTTCTATCACTACTTGTGTTGCTGCTACTACTATTGCAACTATTTCATTTACTATGATTACCACTACAGATGCTATTACTTTTTTTTTAAAGTCGCTTCTGCTCGCAACACGTAAAAGTGTTTGTCACTCAGAGTTCTTGATCATGCTCTAATTTTGCCTACATTATGACTGCGGTGGCAGCAGCGCCTGTTTTAGTGTTATTATTTAATGTTTCTGTCATTTATATGTTTTTGTTATGACTGTCTGCGACCCAAATAGAATAAATGCGGGGATGTACTTTTAATATCTTTTCTCCCTATAATCTTCATACTTGCCAAACATTTGGTAACAGTAACATGGGTATTTTCCGCAGTACCTGTAAGCATAAAATTCTGACAGAAAGTGGAAGCTGTAAATGTCCTATGTGGAAGGTTGTTTCCCTGATAGCTCAGACTATGCCACTTATATTCCGTTAAAGATCCCCCACCCCCATATATATATATATATATATATATATATATATATATATATATATATATATATATATATATATATATATATATATATATCAGGTCCGGATTAAGACCTTTAGAGGCCCAAAGCACTGGAAAGATTATGGTGCCCCCCACCCATGTAATAAAAAAAACCCCCGTAATTTCTCTTTTTTTGTTTTTCTTTTTTTTTTTGGTGCCCCTGCTTTGCTGGTGCCCTAAGCACGTGCTTAGTCTGCCTATTGGGTAATCCAGCACTGATATATAAATATATATATATATATATATATATATATATATATATATATATATATATATATATATATATATATATATATACAGAGAGAGAGAGATAAAGAGAGAAAGTACATAGTCAATCCCCTTCATTCTGAAATTCCTCATATTAATAAGCTAATAAGCACGTGACCCCTTATACAATTGTCTCAATCAACAGAGCAAGTTTGCTACAAGTGACACATGCATGACCTGCATAACGTGCACGTATAAAGCTACTTGTTGCTTTCTGACTACACTGTAAAGATTGATAGAATACTTGGTGAGGTAATAAGGTTACCCGATATTTTTTATGATGTAATACGGTTACCCGATATCTTGATGAATCAAATGGTTGCATAAAAAAAGATTCATTATTATGTATGATCCATTGTGATGTTTTCAAAAAGAGAATAAAAGATCCAAGCAGTCTTCATTGGCCACTCAGTAGACGAGACACAAAACATGATAGACCAAGTGAAAAAAGAGAATATATGGACCCATGCCGTATAAAACCTTTGAAGTCAAACAAGGCTCTAACACTGGTTTACCTTAAGTAAAATAAATACTCTTTAATTTTGAAAATCACTTCATGGTTTTCAATTTTCGTTCTTCTGGAGAGATATGAAGGTGATGTATATGCCCTATGATGATTTCTTCAATAGATATTAGATATTGTCCAAAAGAGGAATAATTTGCACAGCATAGAATGCTTTCGTCTCATAGATGATGTCTTCAGCATACACCCACCCACCCCATATATATATATATATATATATATATATATATATATATATATATATTGAAACAAAAAAATATATTAAAATATCACCTGCTTTATATTGATTTCCAACGGTAACAAATATATATATAGGCTTCAAACCCAGGAAAGTACTAGAAAAAATTAACATAATTTGTTAAGCACATTAAACATTTTATAGCTTGTATACTGCCTTTCCTCTGGAGGAATTACAGTTAGCATAACCCTTGAGCTCTCTAGTATTCAAGACACAAGACATCATATTATGTTCAAATACTGTTTTAATTCGTAGGCGAGAACTCTCATCAAATTAGGGTAAAAAGCTGTAATAAATGGAAATACAACCATTACAAAACATGAAAATTACTACATTTACATTAAATTAAAGAAAGGTATATGTAGTACTGAAACAATCGACATATATCGAAAGTGAAAGGTTCGTTATGTCTTCCCATCCTTTTAAATTCACGAATGAATTAATGTCCATTATGAGCTTCCATACTTTGAAATTCACTAATGAATTAATGTGTATTATGTGCTTCCATACTTTTTAAATTCACGATAAGGTATGTCCCACTTAACATCTCTGCCGTGACTTAACGAAGATTATTATTAAGAGGGTTTAAATGATAGCACAAAGAGAAGGTTTATGATGAATCTGACACAAACAAAGGGTATCATATGCACTCGTAGGACACGTGGCATTGCGTATTGCTATCAATCCCTATATCGGAACTGATTGTCATTTTCAATTAACATCCATATCAGAAATTAAATCTACGAGTCATTAACGATAAATAACAAAGTTACTCACACTGTGGTGGACTTCAGATTCAACGAAATGAGCTGTGAATGCACGTTCACATTTCTGCCTGGACGTATTTGAAACGAAAATAGGAAACTGATATTTACGAAGAAGAGTTAAAAAGGGGAGACAAATCTAAAGGGCTACTGTAAGCGACTGTTCCAACGGTAACAGCACAGCTTGGCTCCAACGAAGCTATACAGGAGTTGGTCACAAAAAACTATAACCAATACATGATCAACATCCTGACAAAAGAACCTGTATTTAAATATAGGACGACAACCTGACAAAAGAACTTATATTGAAATATAGGACGACAGCATGACAAAAGAACTTATATTGAAATATAGGACGACAGCATGACAAAAGAACTTATATTGAAATATAGGACGACATCATGACAAAAGAACTTACATTGAAATATAGGTCGTTTGTTCTGATTGCTAGTACCTCTTTCCCATCAATATATTAGCTTTTTTTAAAATACTTCTGAAATATAAAAATCAGTTTGCTTCTTTAGAAGTGATTTACATGAATAGCTTTATGCAATATGTATATTTCTATGATACAGACTTAATCAGGGATGTTCAAACAATTCGTAGCAAGAATGAAGTGGAGAAAAGAACAAGAAGCTTTATTTTAATAACGTACTCGTGTATCAATGACGAAGAAAATAAGATAAATAGAAATAATTATCAGTGGGAAGAGAACAAAAAGCTTTATTTTAATAACGTACTCGTGTATCATGGACGAAGAAAATAAGATAATAGAAATAATTATTAGTGGGAAGAGAACAAGAACTGGTAGAAAGATCTGGAGTAGCTTTGAAGGAAAACAAAAATATTATCTACTGTCACAGTGTAGACGATGGCATAGGAGAAACATCTGATTAAAAGTTAATATCTGGATCTACTCTCATTATTGACATTCCCTCTTTTTAAGGCTGCGCCAATATTAAGCTTATGTGAAGGGCTTATGAAACAAAAAGAACAAAAAGCGACTCTGAATTTATCCTCGAAGATAGAAAAGTAGCTGCTAGTATCTTTTCCCATATGAGTTACTTCATGCAATGGTTATAGTAGTTTATACGAATTTCATAATGACTGTAAAAATACTTTCGCCTTTAGGTCCCAGTCTCAATAACATCTAAAATTTCCTTCCTTAAATTGAGATTTTGAAGAAGAAAAAAAACAAAAAAAACCAATCCCTTATTATTGGGTGGGCAATATTGAATTTCTTTTTTTACATAACATTTAGCAGTGATTAAAGATTATAATAAAGTCATAATATCTCGAATTTGCCTGAAAAGACCCTTCTTTAAATTCTGAAGCAAACATGCAGATTTCCTCAAATCTGGTGAATTTATCGACATATTTGTAAAAGGTAAAACGTCTTACAGATTCCAATTTAAAAACCTTTGGGTAATTTTTATCTCTTTTACTATTTCTACCTTTTATTAAATTCCAGCATTGCCTACTGTATCACAAGCAAGATTATGTAACATCTCAATTTTAACAGAAATTTTAGGATTTTTATTGAATCTGGGCTAGAACCATAATGTGTATGAGCCATAAATTTAGACGACGAAGCAGACAGGCTGTGCAGATTGCTCTTCCTGGGCAAGGGTTTTAATAATCTTGTCGAGGGATGACTTTTGCACCTTTTGTCTCCACCGGAAACTTTGATAGGAGTGACGTAAAATCCCTTTGCCGTTTAATCTCATTCCCAGACCATCTTAACTCTCTTGTGACAGAGGCTTAGCGGAAAGAGGAAAATAAGAAACCAGACTAGCGGAAAGAAGAAAATAGGGAACCAGACTAGCGGAAAGAAGAAAAAAATGAACCAGACTGCTTGAATTGATTAGTAAGTAGCTTTCCTCTGCATATCTATTCGAACTGTGTTCAGATTTCTTTTGAATTTCATTTAGTAAATACAATTAATTAGACTACTCGCGTATAACTCGGGTCCAAATGCAAACAACATAGACCCTGATCTGCCGTGGTATATTGCGCTGGCATATCAGGGTCTATGTTGTTTGTTCTACTGATTAGTCCTTACAAACTGCATAGACCCAGATCTGCCTGCACATTATGCGACGGCAGATCTGGGTCTATGCCGTTTGCAGTTCGTAGAGAATTATACGCGAGTACTTTCGGATATCTATCTTCTCATCTGAAAAAATTATTAATTTGGCGATGTATATAAAAAAAATAATTTACATTATTTCTAAGATAATACACGTCTGGTCTTGAAGCGATTACGTGCACGTTTTGTCAGATTTTCAGATCTCGTCCATCATTTAAATTAACACGTATAGGATTTCACTTTAATTATAACAGCTATTCCTATTACAACTAAACAGTTATCGAGTCAGTTTGAGAGTCTAGTCCAGTGGTCCTCAACGCGGTGCCCGCGGGCACCATGGCGCCCGCCAAGGTTTTTTGTGTGCCCGCGGAAGAGGTTAAAATGAATAATAATTTTTTTTAAATGGGTCAAGTTAATTGATTGGTGCCCGATACTCTCTTATGAACTCACAAATGTGCCCGTAGGCACAAAAATGGTTCGGGACCCCTGGTCTAGTCCATATTCTTTATGTAAAAAGTCTATACAAATATGAAAAAGTCCTTTGATTAAGGTCGCATGTACTTGAATCACGGAATGCTTAGATACATTTGGACGCTAAAATATTGTAGTGATTCCAAAACTCACGTTATAAATATAATTGGATACATGATTCCCAATCTACTTGTGTTTGGCGTGGCTCCAATAAAAGTATAACCAAGTATTATCTTTGGCTTTGGCTGTATGGCACGATCGGTGACACAACTGGATGACTTTCACTATATGGCATGATGGCTAACATATCTGGATGAATTTGATTATATAGCATGATGGCTAACATATATGGATGACTTTGATTATATGGCACGATGGCTGACATATCTGGATGAATTTGATTATATGGCAGGCTAACATATGTGGATGACTTTGATTATATGGCATGATGGCTAACATATATGGATGAATTTGATTATATGGCACGATGGCTAACATATCTGGATGACTTTGATTATATGGCACGATGGCTAACATATCTGGATGACTTTGATTATATGGCACGATGGCTAACATATCTGGATGACTTTGAGTATATGGCACGATGGCTAACATATCTGGATGACTTTGATTATATGGCATGATGGCTAACATATATGGATGACTTTGATTATATGGCACGATGGCTAACATATCTGGATGACACTAACCGGTTTTGTCATCACATAAATATTCATGACAACAAAACATGGAATAGACTAAGAAAAGGTTTGGACAGCTTTCGTTCATATGTCACAAAAGTCACAATTGCACTATTTATACATATGTAGATATATACCCAAGACAGAGTCGTGGAAATATTTAAGATACAAGACATGCTATTAATTTCACATGTAGATTATTAATCACTTATTTAGTAGGTACTTTTTGGGAAGTCACAAAGGAAATTTTGTTTATATAAGTATTGATCCCTATTCCCCTGTTAACCAAATCATTGATTCGCTTGTATTTGATAACAAATAATAATGAGGTCTGTGTAGACCAATACATGGAGATACACTCGAAGTATATTGCTGAAAAATTATTTCAACTATGAAATTAATCCCAAACCCAACTAATACAGATGTGTCATGGTCGATACACAATGACACATTATAAATTTATTACATATAACAAATGTACACTATGACCAATGAGAACAAAATTTAGAGTGCTTCCTGAAGATGAATGGAACTGATGCTAACTTGGAGGGTCCTCCTATCGCCAAGCGGTCATCAGGTTTTATTAACACTGCAGGGTTTAGTTATATATTGAGGAACAGTCACGATATTTCCAAGTTACAGTGGCCCAGCTCCATCTGATGAGGAGTGATAAGGCTTACTTTGGACTAGTATCTACACACAAGTATTTAGTGTTACTAATATCACATTATTGATAGCGGCTTCTGCATTACCAATGAGTCTCGCAGTTTTCATTAACTCTATCTCTTAGACGAATTTGAATTATACCATAAACTAGTATATATTTGATGAGGGTCAATAGATATCTCATTAAATCCACTTCAAATGAACATGGACATTAACTTTGTATCGTATCATTTAGAAAATGAAGCAAAAAATCAACAGAGTAAGTTTTCCACAAGTGTCACGTGCATGACCTGCAAAACGTGTACGAATAAAGCCTACTTGGTGCTTTCTGAATACATCGTAAAGGTTGATAGAATACTTGATGAGGTAATAAGGTTACCCGATATCTTGATGTGGTAATAAGGTTACCCGATATCTTGATGTGGTAATAAGGTTACCCGATATCTTGATGTGGTAATAAGGTTACCCGATATCTTGATGTGGTAATAAGGTTACCCGATATCTTGATGTGGTAATAAGGTTACCCGATATCTTGATAAGGTAATAAGGTTACCCGATATCTTGATGAGGTAATAAGGTTACCCGATATCTTGATGTGGTAATAAGTTTACCCAATATCTTGATGTGGTAATAAGTTTATCCGATATCTTGATGTGGTAATAATCAATTGGTGCATCGAACCAAACGAAATATTCATTATTATGGATGATACGAATTATAATTTCAACAATAAAATAAAAGATGTAAACAGTCTTTATTGGCCACTCATTTAACGAGGCTCAAATCCTGCTAGAGAACGCGAAAAAGAGATTTTTGGGCCATGCCTTATGAATCGTCTGCTGTCGAACTAGGCTTTCAACTAAAAAAAAACTCGTTAGTTTTGAAAATCACTTCATGGTTTCATATCTTTGTTCTTCTTGAGAGAAATGACTGTTACGTGCATTCCTTATGACGATTTGTAAAACAGACACTGTCCAAATGAGGAATAATTTGCGCCTCGTACAATGCTTTCATTTCATTGACGATGTCTTCAGTTTATACATATATATATATATATATATATATATATATATATATATATATATATATATATATATATATATATGTATATATATATATATTTGGAAATAAAGATGCCATATAGTAAAAATGTCACATGCCTCATACTGACTGACAACAATACGAAAAAGAATTCGCATGAAAGTACCATAAAAGGTTTGTTTGTTCGTTTGTTTGGGTTTTTTGTGTGCAAATTACAGAATTGGTTAAGCACATTAAACCTTCTCAAGAATGGCTCCAAGGAAGCTTTATTGGGGTTGGTCACAATAAAAACTATGACCAATTTGACTCAGTGCCATCATTACATGATAAATAGCCCGACAGAAGAACTCGAATTGAAATATAGACGTTTGTTCTGATTGCCAGTACCTCTTTTCTTAAAAATATAATTGTTTTTAAATGTGTCTGAAAAGAATCAAATTTTTTCTTTAGCAGAGATGGACATGACAAGCTTTAGAAGATATGTTTATTTCGCGCATTCAGAATGGTGGAACACGGTCTGTGACAACAGACTTACCGGTACTCAGTTATGTTCAACCTGTGCCAAAACATAATTTAGTGAGAAAAGAAACAGGACCATTATTGTAATAACGCTCTTGATTAGCATGAACGAAGAAGATAAGATATCGGTCGGAATAGAACACGATCTTATTTGGAAAGGTTTGGAATAGCTTAAATTAAAAAGAAAAAAATATTGTCCTACTGTCACCTTGTACGCGACGGTTCAAGAGAAACATCTCATTATGAGTGAATATCTGGACCTATTCTCAGCAATGAAATTTCCTCTTTTAAAAGTAGCACTAACATTAAGCTTTTGTGCAGAGTGTATAAAAAAAAGAATTAAAATTTACTCACAATTTACAGTCGAAGATTAAAAAAAAAAAAGGCAGCTGCTGATATGTTTCTTACATGCGCTCGTTCATGCAATTGTTACATTAGCCAATTCTGATTTAATCGTGATCGTAAATTATTGTAAAGTAACAGACGTGGAGTTCATTTATATAGGTTCCGCTTTACAGATTTGCACTCTGCATTGGGTTTGATTTTTAAAGAAAAAGAATTTCCCAGGTTTTCCTCACTGGTTATCCTGAATATTTGAAAAAGATCTCGTATATCTTAGGTAGTGTTAAAATAGGTTTTAATTCACTTTATTTTGGTATATGATTGAAGGGTGTAATTTGGGTTATAGAGAATACAGCTTGGCTTTACTTCAGATGTACACCTCTCAAAAGACCGCTAGCTCCACTTGGTCATTTTCACTTCCTGGACTTCAAAAGTAAATTAAAAAAAACAAAAAAAAAAAAAACAAAATAAAAAAAAAAAAAAAACAAACGAGCCGATAACTTTTTGTTTTACTTTTTATATATTTTAGATTTCATTTATTGCACTTTCAGAAGCTGGTATTGTCTACTCTTGCAAAATAATTTTCCCTATTTTAATAACTGCTAAAGTTAGTCTACTTTGGACTAGTTCAGGCTCATTTTTCGAGCACATGTGAGCAGCCATTTTGATAGCTGTCTGCTTTAGATATTGCATAGTTTCCATAATTACCACATGTAAAGACATTTCAGTCACAGTACATGAAAGTAGCATAGAGGTATGTTAACATTCTCTCCAGTGTGCATGTTGCCAATTCAAACAACTTTAACTTATACCAGTATATCTCTCTCAGAAGTACATAATAACTGTAGAGCGGGAACCATAGCCAATTTGGTCATTAACTGTCAATAGTACGCATATCACTGTAGGTACCAGTTCCAATAGACATCTCAAGGTTCCTTCGTCAACTGAGATTGTTTTTAAGACAAAATCTGTCTTATTTTCTTATTACTGGACGCGCAACCATGAATTTGTTTACATAACATTTAGTAGTGATTAAAGAGTATAATAAAATTATTATGTCTCTTATTCTCCTGAAAAGACCCTTATTTAAATTCTGAAGCAAACATGCAGATTTTCTCCAATCTGAGGAATTTCTCTACATTGTTTTTTTTTTTTAAGTAAACGACTTACAGATTCCAATTGAAAAACCTTTGGGTAATTGTTATCTCTTTTCCTATTTCTACCTCTTAATAAATTCCAGCATTGCCTAATGTATCAAAAGCAAGATTATGTAACATCTCAATTTTAAGAGAAATTTTAGAACTTTTTAATTAATTTGGGTTAGAACAAATATGTGTATAAAACATTAATTTAGACGACGAAGCAGACAAGCTGTGCAGATTGTTGTTCTCGGGTAAATGTTTTGATAATCATTTCGAGGGATGACTTTTGCACTTTTTGTCTGCTCCTGAAATAGTCTCATGAGTAACGTAAAATCCCGTTGCGATTTGATCGCATTCCTCAATTATCTAAACTCTCTTGTGACAATGGTTTAGAGGAAATAAGAAAACAAGGGACCAGACTATTTGACTTGAATACTTAGTACTGTTCCTCTGTATATTTTTAGTTAGAAGTGTTCAGGTTGTTTTTGCATTTAAATTGGGAATACAATTAATTAGTCTATGCATCTTTTACGCTGTAAACTTTTTTTTTTCTTTTGCTATGTACATTAAAATAACTTACAATATATCTAAGATAATTCACGTTTAGTTTTAAACGGTTCACTACGATCTGTGTCACATTTTCAGATCCCATCTATCATTTAAGTTAACATATAGAAGATTTCACTTTAATTATAACAGCTTTTCCTATTACAAATAAACAATTATCATGTCAGTTTGACAGTTTGATCCATATTCTTTGTTGGAAAAAAATCGAAAGAAATATGAAAAAGTCCCTTGATTAAGGCTGCATATACTGGAATCAATGAATGGTTAGATAAATTTGGACTTTGAAATATTGTAGTGATTTCAAACCCCACGTTATAAACATAATCTGATAATATTATAAAAGTCACGATTTTTTTTAACTACAGAATAAATGCATCTTATTCGTGTTGCGCCTCGTATATAAGACATTTTGTGAATTAGAAATTCCTGGAATCGATATGTTTATTGAATGATGTTACATAATGTGACATTATTTGTTCGCATAAATAGAGATAGAGCCGTGGAACTATTGTCGATACAAGACATGCTATTAATTTCACGTATATATTATTAATCACTACAAGACATGCTATTAATTTCAAGTATATGTTATTAATCACTACAAGACATGCTATTAATTTCAAGTATATATTATTAATCACTATAAGACATACTATTAATTTCACGTATATATTATTAATCACTACAAGACATGCTATTAATTTTACATATATTATTAATCACTACAAGACATGCTATTAATTTTACATATATTATTAATCACTACAAGACATGCTATTAATTTTACGTATATTATTAATCACTACAAGACATGCTATTAATTTTACATATATTATTAATCACTACAAGACATGCTATTAATTTTGGATATATTATTAATCACTACAAGACATGCTATAAATTTTACATATATTAATAATCACTACAAGACATGCTATTAAATTTAGGTATATTATTAATCACTATAAGACATGCTATTAATTTTACGTATATTATTAATCACTACAAGACATGCTATTAATTTAACGTATATATTAATAACAACTTATTTAGTAGGTACCTCTTATTTACATTGTGTATTTATCCTTATTCCCCAGTTTAAAAAATTATTGAGTCACCTATATTTCAAAATAATGGGTAATGAGTTCTGTGTAGACCTATACTTGGAAACAAACTCAAAGAAAATCATGAGAAATTATTTCAACTTTAGATATCAATGTGCGCGTTAAATAATTTCAATAATTTAAGTGAATTAATTCATATTTGTATGATAAAAGTAAAAGAACTCTCTAAATAAATATTTCTGGTGATGATTTTTCTCTTTCGACCAATGCTGCTCCCATCCGTAAGAGAAAAACATTTTTTGGTTCTAAAATGTGGGTACCACGTACTAATTAATTGCACCCATATGAACAAAGGAGATTATACATTATCTGATTGAACAAACGGGGCTTGCCTGCAAATATCGTGTTTGATATCTTGCAAGAAGGCTCCTTCATCTGAATAGTCATCAAAATATTTTCGTGTTATTTCTCAAAAAAAGAAATGAAAAAAAAAAACATTTAACTCTATTCAGCTGACAAAGAGTGTTTAGGCAAATCTTGTCTCAATTGCCCTCAGCAATCCTCTTCCAACCAACCATACGGATGGTACGTGTTTTTGGAAGGACAAATATAAATGAAGTGGTACTAAATATATTTTATCTTTTTCCAGATAATAGCATTGACTATGTCCGATGCGAACCCAACAGCTGAAAAAGAGAACAATGAACAAACAACACGCACACTTATTTTAAATATTAAATAATACCAAACCCAACCAGTTCGTGTTGATAATGGAACAAATAAATGGTTCTATGTCCAGCAACGTCCAATCATACATTCATGAACTTTCACACACACTATGGAGGATAAACCAGGACATTTTACCATTTCTTAAATATAGAAAACGTACATTATGGCCAAATGAGAAGACACTTTAGAGTGCATCCTGAAAATAAATTGAACTGATGCTAAATTGAAGATTCCTCCGCGCCGCCAAGCGCTCATTAGGTTTTATTAACACTGACGGGATTAGTTATGTCTAGAGCAACAGTCATGATAAGTCCAAGTTACAGTGGCCCAGCTCCATCTGATGAGGGATGATAAGGCTTGTTTTGTACTGGTATCTGCACAAAAGCAGTTAGTGTCAACAAGTATAACATATTCATTCCACATTATTGAATAGTCTCGTAGTTTTCATTAGCTGTATATTTTATACGAATTAAAATTTTACTATACACTAATATGTAATAGATGTATCGCATCAAATTCTCTTTAAAAAAAATGTTTCAAATCTTCATTAAGCTGAAGCCATATTTTTCCCACGTTTTGCGAACTTGTATGAACTACATTAAAAGTCGCAAACTTTATGAGTCTTTGAACTTGTGGCAACCTGCCATGGCCTAGAAGAATTACTTAATATTTATGGAAAGCTGCCAATAATAAATAGACAAATTCAATAACCCAGTAGATAAGAGTCAAATTTTGGAATAGGCACATGTGCCATAACATATACTCCAAACAACACCCATAAGAAAATTATCACAATTGAAGTTATTTCAATGATGAAGTCACATAAACACTTAATTTGTCGGAAAAGCTCTGATTTAAAAAAATCCGGACGTGAAACACTAGTTTTAGATTATCCTATAAATTAATTCTTATACTGAAGCTGATTTTAAAAATACTCCGTATACTACACATACTGGGCAAAGTTAAAGGCAAGTAAATTTCACTTCTCTCTCTCTCTCTCATCTCCTTAACCTTCTGTTTTATGTTTTTATTCATATGCACCGACGCAATGTAAATATTACTTGACTTAATATAAACCGGAAGAAATACAAGAGGAATATTAAGCTAATTGTGCAAAGATTAAAACATGTAAGATAAAGGACAACAGATGTATGTTAAAATATGTAAGATGAAGGACACTAGATGTCTGTTAAAATATGTAAGATGAAGGACACTAGATGTCTGTTAAAATATGTAAGATGAAGGACACTAGATGTCTGTTAAATTATGTAAGATGAAGGACACTAGATGTATGTTAAAATATGTAAGATGAAGGACACTAGATGTCTGTTAAAATATGTAAGATGAAGGACAACAGATGTATGTTAAAATATGTAAGATGAAGGACACTAGATGTATGTTAAAATATGTAAGATGAAGGACAACAGATGTATGTTAAAATATGTAAGATGAAGGACACTAGATGCCTATTAACATATGTAAGATGAAGGACACTAGATGTCTGTTAAATTATGTAAGATGAAGGACACTAGATGTCTGTTAAATTATGTAAGATGAAGGACACTAGATGTCTGTTAAATTATGTAAGATGAAGGACAATAGATGTCTGTTAAATTATGTAAGATGAAGGACACTAGATGCCTATTAACATATGTAAGATGAAGGACACTAGATGTCTGTTAAATTATGTAAGATGAAGGACACTAGATGTCTGTTAAATTATGTAAGATGAAGGACACTAGATGCCTATTAAAATATGTAAGATGAAGGACACTAGATGTATGTTAAAATATGTAAGATAAAGGACACTAGATGTCTGTTAAAATACGTAAAATGAAGGACATTAGATGTCTGTTAAAATATGTAAGATGAAGGACACTAGATGTCTTTTAAAATATGTAAGATAAAGTACACTAGATGTATGTTAAAATATGTAAGATGAAGGACACTAGATGTCTGTTAAAATATGTAAGATAAAGGACACTAGATGTATTTTAAAATATGTAAGATGAAGGACACTAGATGTCTGTTAAAATATGTAAGATAAAGTACACTAGATGTCTGTTAAAATATGTAAGATAAAGTACACTAGATGTCTGTTAAAATAGGTAAGATAAAGTACACTAGATGTCTGTTAAAATATGTAAGATAATGGACACTAGATGTATGTTAAAATATGTAAGACAAAGGACACTATATGCATGTTAAAATATGTAAGATAAAGGACACTATATGCATATTAAAATAAGTAAGATAATGGACACTAGATGTCTGTTAAAATATGTAAGATAAAGGACACTAGATGTCTGTTAAAATATGTAAGATAATGGACACTAGATGTCTGTTAAAATATGTAAGATAAAGGACACTAGATGTCTGTTAAAATATGTAAGATAATGGACACTAGATGTCTGTTAAAATATGTAAGACAAAGGACACTATATGCATGTTAAAATATGTAAGACAAAGGACACTATATGCATGTTAAAATATGTAAGATAAAGGACTAGATGCATGTTAAAATATGTAAGATGAAGTACACTAGATGTATGTTAAAATATGTAAGATGAAGGACACTAGATGTATGTTAAAATATGTAAGATAAAGGACAACAGATGTATGTTAAATTATGTAAGATGAAGGACACTAGATGTATGTTAAAATATGTAAGATAAAGGACACTAGATGTCTGTTAAAATATGTAAGATAAAGGACACTAGATGTCTGTTAAAATATGTAAGATAAAGGACACTATATGCATATTAAAATAAGTAAGACAAAGGACATTAGATGTCTGTTACAATATGTAAGATAAATGACATTAGATGTCTGTTACAATATGTAAGATAAAGGACATTAGATGTCTGTTACAATATGTAAGATAAAGGACACAATATATGCATATTAAAATAAGTAAGACAAAGGACATTAGATGTCTGTTACAATATGTAAGATAAAGGACATTAGATGTCTGTTACAATATGTAAGATAAAGGACATTAGATGTCTGTTACAATATGTAAGATAATGGACACTAGATGTCTGTTAAAATATGTAAGATGAAGGACACTAGATGTCTGTTAAAATATGTAAGATAAGTACACTAGATGTCTGTTAAAATATGTAAGATAAAGTACACTAGATGTCTGTTAAAATATGTAAGATAAAGTACACTAGATGTCTGTTAAAATATGTAAGATAAAGGACACTATATGCATATTAAAATATGTAAGATAAAGGACACTATATGCATATTAAAATAAGTAAGATAATGGACATTAGATGTCTGTTACAATATGTAAGATAAAGGACATTAGATGTCTGTTACAATATGTAAGATAAAGGACATTAGATGTCTGTTACAATATGTAAGATAATGGACACTAGATGTCTGTTAAAATATGTAAGATGAAGGACACTAGATGTCTGTTAAAATATGTAAGATAAAGTACACTAGATGTATGTTAAAATATGTAAGATAAAGTACACTAGATGTATGTTAAAATATGTAAGATAAAGTACACTAGATGTATGTTAAAATATGTAAGATAAAGTACACTAGATGTATGTTAAAATATGTAAGATAAAGGACAACAGATGTATGTTAAATTATGTAAGATGAAGGACACTAGATGTATGTTAAAATATGTAAGATAATGGACACTAGATGTATGTTAAAACATGTAAGATAATGGACACTATATGCATATTAAAATAAGTAAGATAATGGACACTATATGCATATTAAAATAAGTAAGATAAAGGACTAGATGCATGTTAAAATATGTAAGATAAAGCACACTTGATTTCTGTTAGAATATGTGAGATAAAGGACACTAGATATCTGTTACAATATGTGAGATAAAGGACACTAGATGTCTGTTACAATATGTAAGATAAAGGACATTAGATGTCTGTTACAATATGAGAGATAAAGGACATTAGATGTCTGTTACAATATGAGAGATAAAGGACATTAGATGTCTGTTACAATATGTAAGATAAAGGACATTAGATGTCTGTTACACAATTAGAGATAATGGACATTAGATGTCTGTTACAATATGTAAGATAAAGGACATTAGATGTCTGTTACAATATGAGAGATAATGGACATTAGATGTCTGTTACAATATGTAAGATAAAGGACATTAGATGTCTGTTACAATATGAGAGATAATGGACATTAGATGTCTGTTACAATATGTAAGATAATGGACATTAGATGTCTGTTACAATATGAGAGATAATGGACATTAGATGTCTGTTACAATATGAGAGATAATGGACATTAGATGTCTGTTACAATATGTAAGATAAAGGACATTAGATGTCTGTTACAATATGTAAGATAAAGGACATTAGATGTCTGTTACAATATGAGAGATAAAGGACATTAGATGTCTGTTACAATATGTAAGATAATGGACATTAGATGTCTGTTACAATATGAGAGATAAAGGACATTAGATGTCTGTTACAATATGTAAGATAAAGGACATTAGATGTCTGTTACAATATGAGAGATAATGGACATTAGATGTCTGTTACAATATGTAAGATAAAGGACATTAGATGTCTGTTACAATATGAGAGATAATGGACATTAGATGTCTGTTACAATATGTAAGATAAAGGACATTAGATGTCTGTTACAATATGAGAGATAAAGGACATTAGATGTCTGTTACAATATGTAAGATAAAGGACATTAGATGTCTGTTACAATATGAGAGATAATGGACATTAGATGTCTGTTACAATATGTAAGATAATGGACATTAGATGTCTGTTACAATATGAGAGATAATGGACATTAGATGTCTGTCACAATATGGGAGATAATGGACATTAGATGTCTGTTACAATATGTAAGATAAAGGACATTAGATGTCTGTTACAATATGTAAGATAAAGGACATTAGATGTCTGTTACAATATGAGAGATAAAGGACATTAGATGTCTGTTACAATACGTAAGATAATGGACATTAGATGTCTGTTACAATATGAGAGATAAAGGACATTAGATGTCTGTTACAATATGTAAGATAAAGGACATTAGATGTCTGTTACAATATGAGAGATAATGGACATTAGATGTCTGTTACAATATGTAAGATAATGGACATTAGATGTCTGTTACAATATGAGAGATAATGGACATTAGATGTCTGTTACAATATGTAAGATAATGGACATTAGATGTCTGTTACAATATGTAAGATAATGGACATTAGATGTCTGTTACAATATGTAAGATAATGGACATTATATGTCTGTTACAATATGTAAGATAATGGACATTAGATGTCTGTTACAATATGTAAGATAATGGACATTAGATGTCTGTTACAATATGTAAGATAATGGACATTAGATGTCTGTTACAATATGTAAGATAATGGACATTAGATGTCTGTTACAATATGTAAGATAATGGACATTAGATGTCTGTTACAATATGAGAGATAATGGACATTAGATGTCTGTTACAATATGTAAGATAATGGACATTAGATGTCTGTTACAATATGAGAGATAATGGACATTAGATGTCTGTTACAATATGTAAGATAAAGGACATTAGATGTCTGTTACAATATGAGAGATAAAGGACACTAGATGTCTGTTACAATATGTGAGATAAAGGACACTAGATGTCTGTTACAATATGTGAGATAAAGGACACTAGATGTCTGTTACAATATGTAAGATAAAGGACACTAGATGTCTGTTACAATATGTGAGATAAAGGACACTAGATGTCTGTTACAATATGTAAGATAAAGGACACTAGATGTCTGTTACAATATGTGAGATAAAGGACACTAGATGTCTGTTACAATATGTAAGATAAAGGACACTAGATGTCTGTTACAATATGTGAGATAAAGGACACTAGATGTCTGTTACAATATGTGAGATAAAGGACACTAGATGTCTGTTACAATATGTGAGATAAAGGACACTAGATGTCTGTTACAATATGTAAGATAAAGGACACTAGATGTATGTTAAAATATGTAAGATAAAGGAGACTAGATGTCTGTTAAAATATGTAAGATGAAGGACACTAGATGTCTGTTACAATATGTAAGATGAAGGACACTAGATGTCTGTTAAAATATGTAAGATAAGGGAGACTAGATGATTATTAAAATATGTAAGATAAAGGACACATGATGTTTGTTAAATATGTAAGAAAAATGAGACTAGATGTATGTTAAAATATGTAAGATAAGGGAGACTAGATGATTATTAAAATATGTAAGATAAATGATTCTAGTTGTATGCTAAAATATGTAAGATAAAGGACAATAGATGTCTGTTAAAATATGTAAGATGAAGGACACTAGATGTCAGTTAAAATATGTAAGATGAAGGACACTAGATGCCTATTAACATATGTAAGATAAAGGACACTAGATGTCTGTTAAAATATGTAAGATAAAGTACACTAGATGTCTGTTAAAATATGTAAGATAAAGGAGACTAGATGTCTGTTAAAATATGTAAGATGAAGGACACTAGATGTATGTTAAAATATGTAAGATGAAGGACACTAGATGTCTGTTAAAATATGTAAGATAAAGGACACTAGATGTCTGTTAAAATATGTAAGATGAAGGACACTAGATGTCTGTTAAAATATGTAAGATGAAGGACACTAGATGTCTGTTAAAATATGTAAGATAAAGGAGACTAGATGTCTGTTAAAATATGTAAGATGAAGGACACTAGATGTCAGTTAAAATATGTAAGATGAAGGACACTAGATGTATGTTAAATTATGTAAGATGAAGGACACTAGATTCCTATTAACATATGTAAGATGAAGGACACTAGATGTATGTTAAAATATGTAAGATAAAGGAGACTAGATGTATGTTAAAATATGTAAGATGAAGGACACTAGATGTCTGTTAAAATATGTAAGATAAAGTACACTAGATGTCTGTTAAAATATGTAAGATAAAGGAGACTAGATGTCTGTTAAAATATGTAAGATGAAGGACACTAGATGTCAGTTAAAATATGTAAGATGAAGGACACTAGATGCCTATTAACATATGTAAGATAAAGGAGACTAGATGTCTGTTAAAATATGTAAGATGAAGGACACTAGATGTATGTTAAAATATGTAAGATGAAGGACACTAGATGTCTGTTAAAATATGTAAGATAAAGTACACTAGATGTCTGTTAAAATATGTAAGATGAAGGACACTAGATGTCTGTTAAAATATGTAAGATGAAGGACACTAGATGTCTGTTAAAATATGTAAGATAAAGGACACTAGATGTCTGTTAAAATATGTAAGATAAAGGACACTAGATGTCTGTTAAAATATGTAAGATGAAGGACATTAGATGTCTGTTAAAATATGTAAGATAAAGTACACTAGATGTATGTTAAATTATGTAAGATGAAGGACACTAGATGCCTATTAACATATGTAAGATAAAGGAGACTAGATGTCTGTTAAAATATGTAAGATAAAGGAGACTAGATGTCTGTTAAAATATGTAAGATAAAGGAGACTAGATGTCTGTTAAAATATGTAAGATGAAGGACACTAGATGTCAGTTAAAATATGTAAGATGAAGGACACTAGATGCCTATTAACATATGTAAGATGAAGGACACTAGATGTATGTTAAAATATGTAAGATAAAGGAGACTAGATGTCTGTTAAAATATGTAAGATGAAGGACACTAGATGTCAGTTAAAATATGTAAGATGAAGGACACTAGATGCCTATTAACATATGTAAGATAAAGGACACTAGATGTCTGTTAAAATATGTAAGATGAAGGAGACTAGATGTCAGTTAAAATATGTAAGATGAAGGACACTAGATGTCTGTTAAAATATGTAAGATAAAGGACACTAGATGTCTGTTAAAATATGTAAGATAAAGTACACTAGATGTCTGTTAAAATATGTAAGATGAAGGACACTAGATGCCTATTAACATATGTAAGATAAAGGACACTAGATGTCTGTTAAAATATGTAAGATGAAGGACATTAGATGTCTGTTAAAATATGTAAGATAAAGTACACTAGATGTATGTTAAAATATGTAAGATGAAGGACAACAGATGTCTGTTAAAATATGTAAGATAAAGTACACTAGATGTCTGTTAAAATATGTAAGATAAAGTACACTAGATGTCTGTTAAAATATGTAAGATGAAGGACACTAGATGTCTGTTAAAATATGTAAGATAAAGTACACTAGATGTCTGTTAAAATATGTAAGATAAAGGAGACTAGATGTCTGTTAAAATATGTAAGATGAAGGACACTAGATGTCAGTTAAAATATGTAAGATGAAGGACACTAGATGCCTATTAACATATGTAAGATAAAGGAGACTAGATGTCTGTTAAAATATGTATAATGAAGGACACTAGATGTATGTTAAAATATGTAAGATGAAGGACACTAGATGTCTGTTAAAATATGTAAGATAAAGTACACTAGATGTCTGTTAAAATATGTAAGATAAAGGAGACTAGATGTCTGTTAAAATATGTAAGATGAAAGACACTAGATGTCAGTTTAAATATGTAAGATGAAGGACACTAGATGCCTATTAACATATGTAAGATAAAGGACACTAGATGTATGTTAAAATATGTAAGATGAAGGACACTAGATGTCTGTTAAAATATGTAAGATGAAGGACACTAGATGCCTATTAACATATGTAAGATGAAGGACACTAGATGTCTGTTAAAATATGTAAGAGGAAGGACACTAGATGCCTATTAACATATGTAAGATAAAGGACACTAGATGTCTGTTAAAATATGTAAGATAAAGGACACTAGATGTCTGTTAAAATATGTAAGATAAAGTACACTAGATGTCTGTTAAAATATGTAAGATGAAGGACATTAGATATCTGTTAAAATATGTAAGATGAAGGACACTAGATGCCTATTAACATATGTAAGATAAAGGACACTAGATGTCTGTTAAAATATGTAAGATGAAGGACATTAGATGTCTGTTAAAATATGTAAGAGGAAGGACACTAGATGCCTATTTACATATGTAAGATAAAGGACACTAGATGTCTGTTAAAATATGTAAGATAAAGGACACTAGATGTCTGTTAAAATATGTAAGATGAAGGACATTAGATGTCTGTTAAAATATGTAAGATAAAGTACACTAGATGTATGTTAAAATATGTAAGATGAAGGACAACAGATGTCTGTTAAAATATGTAAGATAAAGTACACTAGATGTATGTTAAAATATGTAAGATGAAGGACAACAGATGTCTGTTAAAATATGTAAGATAAAGGACACTAGATGTATGTTAAATTATGTAAGACGAAGGACACTAGATGCCTATTAACATATGTAAGATGAAGGACACTAGATGTATGTTAAAATATGTAAGATGAAGGACACTAGATGTATGTTAAATTATGTAAGATGAAGGACACTAGATGCCTATTTAGATATGTAAGATGAAGGACACTAGATGTATGTTAAAATATGTAAGATAAAGTACACTAGATGTCTGTTAAAATATGTAAGATAAAGGAGACTAGATGTCTGTTAAAATATGTAAGATAAAGGACACTAGATGTCTGTTAAAATATGTAAGATGAAGGACACTAGATGTCTGTTAAAATATGTAAGATGAAGGACACTAGATGCCTATTAACATATGTAAGATAAAGGACACTAGATGTCTGTTAAAATATGTAAGATGAAGGACACTAGATGTCTGTTAAAATATGTAAGATGAAGGACACTAGATGCCTATTAACATATGTAAGATGAAGGACACTAGATGTATGTTAAAATATGTAAGATAATGGACACTAGATGTCTGTTAAAATATGTAAGATAATGGACACTAGATGTATGTTAAAATATGTAAGATGAAGGACACTAGATGTCAGTTAAAATATGTAAGATGAAGGACACTAGATGCCTATTAACATATGTAAGATAAAGGACACTAGATGTCTGTTAAAATATGTAAGATGAAGGACACTAGATGTCTGTTAAAATATGTAAGATAAAGTACACTAGATGTCTGTTAAAATATGTAAGATAAAGGACACTAGATGTCTGTTAAAATATGTAAGATGAAGGACAACAGATGTCTTTTAAAATATGTAAGATAAAGTACACTAGATGTATGTTAAAATATGTAAGATCAAGGACAACAGATGTCTGTTAAAATATGTAAGATAAAGGACACTAGATGCCTATTAACATATGTAAGATGAAGGACACTAGATGTATGTTAAAATATGTAAGATGAAGGACACTAGATGTCTGTTAAAATATGTAAGATAATGGACACTAGATGTCTGTTAAAATATGTAAGATAATGGACACTAGATGTATGTTAAAATATGTAAGATGAAGGACACTAGATGTCTGTTAAAATATGTAAGATGAAGGACACTAGATGTATGTTAAAATATGTAAGATGAAGGACACTAGATGTCTGTTAAATTATGTAAGATGAAGGACACTAGATGTATGTTAAAATATGTAAGATGAAGGACACTAGATGTATGTTAAAATATGTAAGATGAAGGACACTAGATGTATGTTAAAATATGTAAGATAAAGGACACTAGATGTCTGTTAAATTATGTAAGATAAAGGACACTAGATGTCTGTTAAAATATGTAAGATGAAGGACACTAGATGTCTGTTAAAATATGTAAGATAAGGGACACTAGATGTCTGTTAAATTATGTAAGATGAAGGACACTAGATGTCTGTTAAATTATGTAAGATGAAGGACACTAGATGTCTGTTAAATTATGTAAGATGAAGGACACTAGATGTATGTTAAAATATGTAAGATAAAGTACACTAGATGTATGTTAAATTATGTAAGATGAAGGACTCTAGATGTCTGTTAAAATATGTAAGATGAAGGACACTAGATGTATGTTAAAATATGTAAGATGAAGGACTCTAGATGTCTGTTAAAATATGTAAGATGAAGGACACTAGATGTCTGTTAAAATATGTAAGATGAAGGACTCTAGATGTCTGTTAAAATATGTAAGATGAAGGACACTAGATGTATGTTAAAATATGTAAGATGAAGGACACTAGATGTCTGTTAAAATATGTAAGATGAAGGACTCTAGATGTCTGTTAAAATATGTAAGATGAAGGACTCTAGATGTCTGTTAAAATATGTAAGATGAAGGACACTAGATGTCTGTTAAAATATGTAAGATGAAGGACACTAGATGCCTGTTAAAATATGTAAGATGAAGGACTCTAGATGTATGTTAAAATATGTAAGATGAAGGACACTAGATGTCTGTTAAAATATGTAAGATGAAGGACACTAGATGTATGTTAAAATATGTAAGATGAAGGACACTAGATGTATGTTAAAATATGTAAGATGAAGGACACTAGATGTCTGTTAAAATATGTAAGATGAAGGACACTAGATGTCTGTTAAAATATGTAAGATGAAGGACACTAGATGTCTGTTAAAATATGTAAGATGAAGGACACTAGATGTCTGTTAAAATATGTAAGATAATGGACACTAGATGTCTGTTAAAATATTTAAGATGAAGGACACTAGATGTCTGTTAAATTATGTAAGATGAAGGACACTAGATGTCTGTTAAATTATGTAAGATGAAGGACACTAGATGTCTGTTAAAATATGTAAGATGAAGGACACTAGATGTCTGTTAAATTATGTAAGATGAAGGACACTAGATGTCTGTTAAATTATGTAAGATGAAGGACACTAGATGTCTGTTAAATTATGTAAGATGAAGGACACTAGATGTCTGTTAAATTATGTAAGATGAAGGACACTAGATGTCTGTTAAATTATGTAAGATGAAGGACACTAGATGTCTGTTAAAATATGTAAGATAATGGACACTAGATGTATGTTAAAATATGTAAGATAATGGACACTAGATGTATGTTAAAATATGTAAGATGAAGGACACTAGATGTCTGTTAAAATATGTAAGATGAAGGACACTAGATGTCTGTTAAATTATGTAAGATGAAGGACACTAGATGTCTGTTAAAATATGTAAGATGAAGGACACTAGATGTATGTTAAAATATGTAAGATGAAGGACACTAGATGCCTATTAACATATGTAAGATGAAGGACACTAGATGTCTGTTAAAATATGTAAGATAATGGACACTAGATGTCTGTTAAAATATGTAAGATAATGGACACTAGATGTATGTTAAAATATGTAAGATGAAGGACACTAGATGTCTGTTAAAATATGTAAGATGAAGGACACTAGATGTATGTTAAAATATGTAAGATGAAGGACACTAGATGTCTGTTAAATTATGTAAGATGAAGGACACTAGATGTCTGTTAAAATATGTAAGATGAAGGACACTAGATGTCTGTTAAAATATGTAAGATGAAGGACACTAGATGCCTGTTAAAATATGTAAGATGAAGGACACTAGATGTATGTTAAAATATGTAAGATGAAGGACACTAGATGCCTATTAACATATGTAAGATGAAGGACACTAGATGTCTGTTAAATTATGTAAGATGAAGGACACTAGATGTCTGTTAAATTATGTAAGATGAAGGACACTAGATGTCTGTTAAAATATGTAAGATGAAGGACACTAGATGTCTGTTAAATTATGTAAGATGAAGGACACTAGATGTCTGTTAAATTATGTAAGATGAAGGACACTTGATGTCTGTTAAATTATGTAAGATGAAGGACACTAGATGTCTGTTAAAATATGTAAGATGAAGGACACTAGATGTCTGTTAAATTATGTAAGATGAAGGACACTAGATGTCTGTTAAATTATGTAAGATGAAGGACACTAGATGTCTGTTAAATTATGTAAGATGAAGGACACTAGATGTCTGTTAAAATATGTAAGATGAAGGACACTAGATGTATGTTAAAATATGTAAGATGAAGGACACTAGATGCCTATTAACATATGTAAGATGAAGGACACTAGATGTCTGTTAAATTATGTAAGATGAAGGACACTAGATGTATGTTAAAATATGTAAGATGAAGGACACTAGATGCCTATTAACATATGTAAGATGAAGGACACTAGATGTCTGTTAAATTATGTAAGATGAAGGACACTAGATGTCTGTTAAAATATGTAAGATGAAGGACACTAGATGTCTGTTAAATTATGTAAGATGAAGGACACTAGATGTCTGTTAAATTATGTAAGATGAAGGACACTAGATGTCTGTTAAATTATGTAAGATGAAGGACACTAGATGTCTGTTAAATTATGTAAGATGAAGGACACTAGATGTCTGTTAAATTATGTAAGATGTAGGACACTAGATGTCTGTTACCTAAGCAATTGAATAAAACTTTTTTTTTTTCGCATTTACATGATTCTTCACGACAAAAACTCAACAGAAATATGTTTATTATCTGATAAAAGAAAATTTGAAATTTGAAATTTGCTTTCATGACAATTGTTGTCTTTTCGACTAATTTTGGAAGAGGTAGGATAAAAGATATGATCCTATAAAACAGCAATGATGAATTTCAGCTTCCTAACGTATAAAGCTAATTCCCCTGAAAAGTAATGATAACCTAGGTAAAATTAAATAGAACTTGAAGGATTTGTTTTGTACAATCTTTTGAGATGTAATGATTCCTGAGCCAGTCTTTGCAGTAAGAAATGGTGAGAATGAGTACGAAGCAGCATGAATGCATGCAAAAGATTAGTCCATATCTTGTATCGAAGCATTTATACTAGATTTGTATCTGTTGTCCACGGAGAGCGCATTAAGAATTATAGAGGATACAAACTATATTTCATGATGGCTTAATAGTTCAATAGAATGTGTATTGCAGATATTTATGATATTGCTATTTTTCATGCCTCAAATCGTTTTGTAACTTGGATATCATTTATGCTTGTAACACTCTGGCGGCAACAATACTCGTTTTAGTGGTATCGATTGCTAATACCTGTTTTAGTGGTATCGACTGCTAATACCTGTTTTTAGTGGTATCGACTGCTAATACCTGTTTTTAGTGGTATCGATTGCTAATACCTGTTTTTAGTGGTATCGATTGCTAATACCTGTTTTTAGTGGTATCGATTGCTAATACCTGTTTGTAGTGGTATCGATTGCTAATACCTGTTTTAGTGGTATCGATTGCTAATACCTGTTTTAGTGGTATCGATTGCTAATACCTGTTTGTAGTGGTATCGATTGCTAATACCTGTTTTTAGTGGTATCGATTGCTAATACCTGTTTTAGTGGTATCGATTGCTAATACCTGTTTTAGTGGTATCGATTGATAATACCTGTTTTTAGAGGTATCGATTGCTATACCTGTTTTAGTGGTATCGATTGCTAATACCTGTTTTTAGTGGCATCAATTGCTAATACCTGTTTTAGTGGTATCGATTGCTGTTACCCGTTTTAGTGGTATCGATTTCTATTTCTGTTTATTGTCATTTTAACGTCACAGCACTAGCGAGTCATATTGATTTGAATCGGATTAGCATTTATACTTTTATTATCACTCTCTATACGCTATTTATATATGCCAAATACTTATTAATAGTTACTTGCTCATTTTTCCTAGTTCATGTGTGTATTAGAAATATCAAGGAAAGTGGAATATAATGTACCGCGACAATTGACAATGTTCCTTCTGAAAATTTCACGTCATAGTAGAACAAAACTTATGCTATTAAAAACATGTCACGCTTTTATATTGTTGCATGTGCATGCAGACATTGACAATTTTGTATCTTGATCAATATTCATTATAGATGTATATATATATATATATATATATATATATATATATATATATATATATATATATATATATATATATATATATATACTGAAGTATTTGGCATAGAGCAGCATATATCCATGCAGAAGATAAGTTCATATCTTCTTTTTAAGTTTTTGGACCAAACTTGTGTCAGTTCTCTTTTTTGGAAACCGCATTAACCATTGAATAGGATATAATCTACATTTATAAATCAAATGTTTAATTTATAAGGAGCTTCTATTTTTCTTCTGTATATATCAGATTTCAATTTTGTTTTATAGGTGATATAATCTATTTAAGAGTATCTGGGGCAGAAAGAGAAGTTGAATATTAAATGCTTACATGTCGACTAGATTTTAATATTATCACCCCCTGGTATGGCATGTGTATTTGCTTTGAATATTATGTATTTATTATTCAGGTGCAATACAACTGCTGAAGTATAAAAGCAATAAATTAGCATTATAACGTTAAGACAAGGGCAAAAACCTATTTCACAAAATCTCAGTCTGATCATAAAGCGGAACCCTGACTCGAAATCCAAATCCCTGACTCGAGATCTAAATCCCTGGCTCGAAATACAAAACCCTGACTCGAAATCCAAAGTCTAAATATTGCGGTTAGTCTGCAAAGTTCTTTCAAATTCGGCAAACATGACGATTCGTGAACACAAGAAAATCCCTTATTTCATCTTTTCAGTTCTAATCCAATAAAAAATATTTATTAGTCAAAGTTTAAAATGTTAGTACAATTGCTCAAATATTTGTTTTCTTCTTGGTTTCGTTTTCAACGTGGAATCGTTATTCAAGTAACAACACAGAATACTTTATGATAAATCCAATTTAATAATCATCCAGAAATAAAGAAAAACAATTATTTAAAGATAAAAGAAAACAAATTTAACAAAAAAAAAACAAACAAACAACAAACAAAAAACAAAAGCAAAAAACAAAAAAAAAAAAAAAAAAAAACTAACAAAAAAAACCAACAACAACAACAACAAAACATGTTTCATTCAAGACAATTGCACAGGTTCTCCCCTGGATGAGAACTGACTTCCCACCTTTATGCTAGTTAATTAATTAGGAGAACGGCGAGACCTGAATAATTTTGTTATGAAAACGACATTAGAAGCTGTTGCATAAAACTTATAGCCAAGAATGTTTATCATCTGGAATCACAGGGTTTAGATATGGGTCCTCCCCTCTGACCTGATATATGGAATACACGTCAAAAATATATTGCTACAAGATCTTTATGTAACACGTATCTCAGGTTTTCTTATACCGATTAATATAGTTTCAGGGTCAATTGACCACTACTACTAATGGTGCTGCTACCATAACATCACTACTGAGGCTGCTTTTATTCTTGCTAATGCTACTACTACTAATACTACTACCACTACTGCATGTACTAGTACTACTACTGCTGCATTTACTAGTATTGCTATTTATATTGCCATCACCACCACTGATGTTATTTTATGAAACCGCTATTGCTAGTGCTGCAAATATTTTTAGAAGGAGTATATATTCTCATTGTAAAACTCTATAAGGAGTATATATTCTCATTGTAAAACTCTGATGACAATATCACCGCTGTGGCAGCATCAACCGCTTAAGTGGTATTTTAGTTGGTCCTGTAATAGTTATTGTTTTTTGGTAGAAGTCAAAAGAAGCGCTTGTTTGCCCCAAGAAAGGAATTATTTAGGTATCCTTAAATTGGCTAGTTTCTCCATTGTTATTTTAAAAACCTTAAATTGGCTAGTTTCTCCATTGTTATTTTAAAAACGTTAAATGGGTTAGTTTCTCCATTGTTATTTTAAAAACGTTAAAAGGGTTAGTTTCTCCATTCTTATTTTAAGAATTTGAATAGAACCAAAATATTAAAAATCTTTGTTGGGTTAAGTTCTCGAGGTATATCGTCATTCTTATAGCTCTCTCTCTCTCTCTCCCACCCCAACCCCCGCACTCACATGCTTTTTTGGAATGGAGCGGGCGGTTTGGTAGGGATGCGCTGATGACCGTATTAAATGCATTCAATAACAGCGAACTCATTTTACCCTGAATTTGCTTTAGTTTATTAAATGTGCTCTCTTGAACAATTTCTGGCAGTGTTTCCTGCATAATAACAGCTCGAGGATCTAGATCGTGGTAAGCTCTTCGTAAGTATTTTCGATCATGGGAGCAATAAAATTCAGTTTTCAAACACTGTTCATTTCTGTCGTATAGGTGCATTTTAATTATTATAAATAACACAGAAAAAGCTAAAGCATTATAATAGTATGGAAAAACTGCATAAATCCATATGCACAAAATGCATTGTGGTCTGACAAAAAAGAACAGATTTTCACGATGCACATTCCAGCTCTTTCTTAAATATCCACCCATATTTGAGATGCAAATTTGAACAGGCATTTATTCATTAGATTAATCTTTTCAATCCAGGAGTAGATAATTGACGGACATTACAGTCACTATTTTATCTAAGATGGGGGGTTGGTTCAAACGTTTAAAAGAATCATATGCCAAATTCTGCAAGAACACATAACTAAGAACGAAAACTCGTAGATATTTCATAGTAAATACATGATGGGAAAAGTGTTTCAACTTAAAAGGCATCACAATTCTTGATCCAAGGTGACCTGTCAATCGTTGAGTTGACACTTTCCAAGTTGGACTAAGTCTGCTACATCTGCGACAGCTGACTCCAGCTGCAATATACAAGTAGCTGATCAGCAAAAACGTACTACATGAAAAAAAGACAGAGGCAAAGCTTGAAAAAAATCTATGAATCAAACCCTTTTCAACCAGAATTTCTAGATGATAAACTTTATACGGTGAAGGAATATAAATTATAATAGGAATTTATGCCAATTGCTTGAAATAATATTCCCATTCCTCCCCTCATTTTGTTTTTAAATTCTGAAAATTTTAAGAATATAGACTGAAGATTAATCTTAGAATAAAGTGAATTTAAATAATATTACCAACAACGAAAACAACAACAACATTTGTAATAACGATAACAATAAAACAGCATTTGACTGACATTATTCGTTCATAAATGAAGTTTTATATTAGAACCGATATTTTGAGGTCACATGAGTTAAGAGGCCTGTTTGAGCTTTTGCCATAGGTGACTGCTTTAGACATGTTTGATTGTATAGACTTTATTGGTTACACATCTTTTTGTATATCTGTATAAAACGTTTAATTCCAGTGTGTGATGGAGTCTAACAAGTTGTAGGATTTCAAAGCTTTGTATATGTATGACCATTCTAGTAAATCTAATCATTTTCAAAATCGATTAAGAAAACCACACTGGGGCAAATGCAACCATACTTAGCAAGTATGCTTTGGTCTATAGCTATATAAAAAACAAATTTGTTAAATAGGTGCAACTTTTGTCATCTCTTTAAAGTATCGCACGAATTTGGGCAATCATCTATTATTGCATTCTATTGTTCTTCCTAAGAAAATCATTATTATTTTTTCACTGATTTTTCCTGGAGATGCTAACCAGTGAATAATGTTACTAACATTTAATAGGAAGCAGGATTAAAGCCTAAATAGAAAATGAAACGGTCGTTTAGTTCAGCATCTTGAATTTTGTGTAGGATCAGAAAGCATACATGTGTGGTTCGGCTGCTTCCGGAAAGGTCACTTGCTCTAACAATTTAAATTAAATGGAACTATTTCCAGAAAATGCAAGATAACCTATGCTAATGTTTGGACATCTTGTGTCCAAGTTAGTGAATAACATAAAAAAGATAATCTTGGTATATCTAAATTTATATCTAATGTTCTGCCTTTTTGATAATAAATGTAGAAACATTTAGGAAATATATAAGAAACTTGCCTGGTTTAGTGATGTCTGTGACCAATTAGACTCAATAAATGCAGACATGATAGCGTGTCAAAGGTAGTTGTATTGAGACGTGGCGCTTTTGTTTAAATCGCTAGTACCTACTGCGTATCCATCAAATGTTTCTTTTAAAAGTTTTTAAAATATTTTCGCCTATTTATCAAAGACAGACATGGGAAATGTTTCTTTTTTGCTCCAACTATGAATTAGAAAAGGAAATAATTTGATAAAGACTTCTTTAAGTATGATCAACCAATTGTAAAGAACGAAATATAGAAACGGGCAAGACTCTGTATTTCAATTAAATGCTATGCTAGCATGAACAAAAAAGATACAATACGCTGCAATAATAATCATTGTGCAGAAGACAAGAAAGAGCTAACTGCAAAGAAGTTATGGTATATCGATGATGAACAAAACTATGACGCACCATATGTAGTCGATGAAATAGGAAAACAAAACATTCACATAGTCTGAATCTGCCCTCATTGTTGAGATTTCCTGTTTCATAAGCCACAAGTTACAAAAAATCATCTTTTTGTGATGAAACAAACAAGGTCTCTAAAAATAATATTGATAAATAAAGTTTTCGTTTTAATCAATTCTGCTGTCATTAGAACATGTTGTTTAGTCATAAAATTTCAATACAAACATGATTATTTGGTCAATCCGCCAAAACTTCATCCACACGAAAATAGGAACTCATCAAATATCTGGGTAACCATACAGACGGTTGCATTTAAATGTTGTATGCGCTATCTTTCCAGAACCCTACTGCATTCAAAGGGCGTGAATTTAGCCGTTCCATATATTATTCTCCCATAACAAATAGTGTTTGCCCTTTCTTCAAAAAGGAAATGTTAGAAATTATTTAAATCTGAACTGTCTACAAAGTATGTTTCAGAAGGTTAAGTCGCAATGATACTACTCTAACCAATCGTAAAGTGTTGATGGTATGACTATTGACGGGACTATATGTGTATCAAAAGATGAATGGAGAAAATACTGACTGGGATACTCATCAGCACCTATAAGCGGTCAACAGGTATAATCAACAATGACAGGCTTAGCTACATCTAGATCAACAATCATAATAATTCCAAGTTATAATGGCAAACTCCATCAGATGTGGGATGATAATGCTTTTTCTGTACTGGCTCTGCAAAGAAACAATTAGTGCCAATAAATGCTATGTTGATAAACCCCATCCATGTTACTGAAGAGTCTCGAAGTTTCGAGTAAGTATGCCTCTCTTCGAAAATTATAATTCTAATATAAACCAATTTTGAACCGATAAGTGTCCAAATCTTTTGTATTCCATCATATTTAAAATGAGCTTTCAAATTAAGTTTCATTACTTACTTCATCATCTTTATTTCCTTGCGTAGAAGATTGCATGATATAACAATAAATCATCTGAATACAATCAATAAATAAGTACCAAAATAAAGAAATGAATACAAAACAAACAAACACGAATTAAAAAAAAAATAAGCAAACTGTTAATCCGTAGCGCCGTAGAACCAACATTAATTACTTCGTACATACAATAATGTGTCCAAATCTTTTGTATTCCATCATATTTAAAATGAGCTTTCAAATTAAGTTGCATTACTTACTTGAAATGAATGAAGGACTTGATAATCAATCAATATTTGTTATATGTTTTGCCATAGTGTAACCAATACCCTAAATCACTTTTCAGAATATTATTACCATTGGTCTTCTCATATGAAATAATTTTTACTTGAACATATGTATTCTAACTAGCTCAAATATAGCAAGGCTTATGTTGTATGAATATGGCAAGTGAGTCCTTGTGTTTGGACCTTACATCTGTCACCTATGGCAGCACACAACACTCAACATATATTACTGTCTTGCAAAATAAAATTTACTATGGAGCGAAATGCGTTCTCTTCTTAGATTCGAACTTGGGACCACGGATTACGGCACCCAGTGCCTTCCGTGTACGCACCAAACCCCATATCCTTTTGACTAAGCAAACATCCCCAAAAGGATGTACATTTGCAACTTATATATATATATATATATATATATATATATATATATATATATATATATATATATATATATATAAACACACAAGATTTGAATTTCTCTGGAGTTTGACTGTGATATAAATAATAAAATTAATTATAAGTTAAAATTGTTTATCAGAATAGAAAGTCGACGGGAAATATTTCAATCATTTCGAGATAAAATATGTTTAAAATTAAAAGAACCTTTTAAGTAAAATACTGAGTTCAGAGATAAATAGTGTAAATATTTGTATGCAAAATACTATCATTCTGCTAAAATTGTCTTGCTCTTAGCTTTGTCTGACCAATGTGTAACTGAGCATTATCATTAATTACGGATACGTGTAACTGAGTATTATCATTAATTACGGAAACGTGTAACTGAGCATTATCATTAATTACGGATACGTGGCATTATGTCAAACAGATAAACATAAATGATATTCACGTTTACTAATTTTAATTATTTAGGTACATACATTTTTCTTGTTGTGATGAAAACAAACCAGGTCACTAACAAATAATATTGATGAATGAAGTTTTCGTTTTGAACATTTATGAAATACACGAGAGAGAATATACCATTTGGTCATACAATTTCGGTAACAACATGAAAATGTGGCCAGTCAACCTAAAATTCATTCACATGAGAACAGGAAATCATAAACTATCTGATTAAATATACAGTTCATATTACATTAAAAAAAATGTATGCGCTATCTTACCAGAAAATGTATTCAAAGTGCGTACATTGAAGCACCATAAAAAAAATAGTTTTTGTTCTTTTATCAGATAGGAAATGTTAAAAAATATTTCACTCTGAACTGTCGGCAAAGTATGCTTAAAAAGTTTAAGTCGTTATGATATCACGCTGTAATTTTGTAACCGATCTGAAAGTGTTGATGGTATGACTATTAACGGGACTATATGTGTATCAAAAGATGAATGGAGCAAATACTGACTGGGATACTCGTCAGAGCCGCCAAGCGGTCAACAGGTATAATCAACATTGACAGGCTTAGCTATATCTAGACCAACAGTCATAATAAGTCCATGTTAATACGGATAACTTCATCAGATGTGGGATGATAAGGCTTTTTCTGTATTGGCTCTGCAAAAAAAATACTTAGTGCCAATAAATGTAATGTTGATAACCCGCATCCATATTACTGAAGAGTCTTGAATTTTCGAGTAAGTCTATCTCTCTGAAAAATTTAAAAGCTATTATAAACTAATTTTGAACTGATGAGTGTCCAAATCTTGTGTATTATATTATCTTTAAAATTAGCGTCCACATTAGGTTGTACTACCTGCTTAAATTCAAAACAATGACTTGACAATAAAATAATATTTGTTGTAATTTTTTCTGGACAGTTACTTTAAAAAAAAGGCGCCAATGTTAGCTTTTAAGAGTCTTTGAGTAACCATGATACCGTTTGAGAACTACTTTCTATATTAGGAAACCGCTGAGAATAACTTATAGCGAATTCGGTAATCAAGTACTTCAGTACGCCATAATCAAACTGGGATAAGTGCATGAAACATAATTTTGACTTAAAAATTTACAGTCGGAGATTTATTTTTCAATTAAAGTATTTTCGATAAGGAATTTACCTAAAGAGCAAAATTATTCATGAAAAACTCTCGTTTCATTAAAATCAGAGCAACACTCATTGTAGTGATGTAAAAAACAAAAGTATTAGATTTTTTACTCACCTTAATAAGTAACTACCCTCCAACCACAAGAGGGCTAGGGTCGCCAAACTATTAGGGAACCTTTAAAGTGCTACCACCACCCCAGGTGCTGTTGGTTCACGAGGATGAGCCGCCTTTTATCAACTATATGTACATGACTCAGTCGCATTTCATTAAAGTCAATAATCTTATTTATTACCTTTCACTACTGATCGATGGAGAAAAACCAGGTCATTCCGCGACTTGCCACAATTTCATGGCAAGTAGCGACGAACTATCGGGAAGAGAGTAAACTACTTTACATTTTTACTATGGGAGAGGTGGCTTCAATTTTTGTTGTTGTAAAAATAAACGTATGATTGGTTTATGAGGAAAAGAATAAAGGGTCTTACCTTGCAGTAATTTAGTCCCTTAATGTGTCGACCATAGGTATCATGCTCACTGAAAAGTGGTCATATTATTGAAAAGTTGTCACGTTCAGCCGAAATTTTGGCCTATTTAGTCCTCGCACAGCGATTTTTGTCACCGAAACACATCTGCGCAAAATGCAACACAATTTTACATGTATTTGGCAAGTAATAACTAGCAACAGTTTAAGCCGGATAATAGAGTTTTGTGATTGAAACACATCTGGGCAATTGTTTGCATTACTGCATGTATCTGACAATCAGTAACGGCTTTCGACTTTACTGACGTATAATGCATGATGCCTTCAAATGACTGTATACACAAAACTAAGTGCAGCACATTTTAGAATTTTTTTTGTCTCAAACTATACATAAAATGCTATGATTTAAATGCGAACCGTCATTAACATCAACAAAGTTAAACGTGTACAGGCTGCTTTCTTATTGACGCGTTTTGCTTTTAACATTATTTACAATTATAAGTTTAATTATTATGGGATTTGGATAATTGCTAGTGATAAATAAAGATACTTCTAACACTAACACTGATAGTGCACGAGTTACTGCTACAGATAAAACGATACCGAAGGATGACAATTGCACGTGAGGCTGCCATTGTTAGTTGAGAGGCGCTTTACGCAAGTGCTGATAAAAGAGTGATAAAGTGGTCTAGAAAGTTGTACAAACGTTCTAACGAAAAAAGCGAGCAAAAATGTAGTTTTGCGCCTCAGTAAAGCACATCAAACAGAAAGCAGTGTATCATATGGTGGTGGTGAGCTCGGGCTAGGCCTTATGCGCTCTATGTTTCCGCAGATCAACACATAGCCAAGCGCACATCTATGCGGAATTTCCAGTAAGACATTTCATAATATCTTCGCAGGCTTCTGCTTTTTTTTTGGCTATCAGCTCTTTTTTTTTGCCGCCTCAGTGATGACAACCGAAGTGTATAGCTTGTATTTTGTTTTTCATTGCCGTATATTTGTCGACTTCATCGAGGATGAATGTAAACTTTTCCTCGGCGACGGCGTTGTCTTTGAGCGCCTTCGATATTTGGTTGGATTTTACGCTGAGTTTCGACTCAAGGAAGACGCGGATTTCGTCGTATTTTTAGCCTTCAGGGAGAGCCAGCGGCTAATGAAATTTCCGGCCAATGAAACAAGCCCAAATCTATGATCTCAAGGGCAACTGCTTGTTGACAATAGGCACATTTAAGCCACACCTGTGTCCAAAGACACAGCCGTAAGTGTGTTGTCAACTCCATCGAATGCGTTTACAACGCGCCTGTACTTTTTATACAGAGTGCGTCGCTGTTCGGCTTCAGCCCATAAGGAAAATTCAGCCTCGTGATATTTTTAGGCGAAAATCTTGTGGATCTTGAGTTTTGGTTATAGAGACATCGTAACTCCTCTATGAGAAGTTTTAATTGATCTGGGGTTGAAGGGGGGAGGGAGGTAGCTGTCATGCGGACACGCACCTCTAACCTATCGGCGTGGAGTACCTGCACGACGGCGATGTAGTGAAAGAAAATGTCAGTTTCCTAAATATCTTTAGATCCGGAAATGGCACGGTCTTCAACAAGCCAGCCAACATGCTCACCAAGAGTCACAACCAGCGTGCTTTCTGTTCGCAGGGTTGCGATTGTGTGTTTTCTTGACCGATCACCGAAATGCGACAGACCATATCTTTTTCGAAGATCACGCGGTTTTATTAGTCTGGTGAGCCGAGTGATAGAGGGTGTTACATCCCCTGAAGGAAAGATTTTAGACAACGAGGTTTAATCAAAGGCTCTCCGCCAAATATCACGGCGGCATTGTAGTAGCAATCGCGGCCCTTCGCGGGTTGCTCTTACTACTTTTGGGTTTTGTTACGGCAGCACAATTATCCCTAGCTGACCGCGGGATGGCTTAAGGCGGGGTGGGGGTGGGTAGGAAGGGGAATTGTAGGTGGCCCTAGTGCTCAATGTCTATCTGATGTACACCAACGTTCCATCTTAATTTGAACTGGGCGTTTCAACCCCATGTTGGCGCACATACTCTTCTTCCAGGGGTTTGTATTTCCTGTTGATATCTTCAGGGACATGTTTTGCGAGCAACTCAAAACTTAGTCGTCGTCCGCCAACGTGGGATCGCCAGGCTGCACCAGTATTCTTCGTTTATGTCTGGCTGCTCACCCATGATCTTATTTTATCTTTATAAAAATTTCTAATTACTTGCCACATTCGTGGCGATGCTCACACCAAAGATGGTTAGAGTAGTTGAGAATCCTGGCCGCTGTGAGTTGGCGTTGAGACCCTCGCACTTAATGGTATCTCTAGCGACAAACATAAATGCAAAACTAGTTGTAAGGTTTTCGTGTGAGGCGTTAGCCGGAATGGCAGTACTACGATTGTGTGCCATTAGGGTTCCAATCGAGGCCCACGATCCGTCACTCCAACTCTCGTGGAGGTTAATGCAGTAAACATTTTGGAATTGCCTTAAACCCACCAGCCGACGTGATTCAGTCAATCGTTAATACACAACATTCTCCTTTTTCAAAGAAGGAGGAGTGGTCTTTTCGAGCAGCGCAAGCACTGATGCGGCCACGTCATCCCGTGTCACATACGTGCCATGCACTTTGCTTTAATAGCGACGACAAGTACAGTGTCGGTGTTAATTTTACACACAGCGATGCCGAATGAGCGCAGTTTTACGAATTGGTGCTTAACCTTGACATTTATGTACGTTATGACGTCTCCTTTCATGTTAAATTCGTTGACTTTGCCAATAAGTATGCGCTGCCTCGTGTTGAAACATAGGAGATGTACAACTGCTGTAATTGTCGAAATCCAGAGTCTGAGATGAGATTTTGGCAGACTCAAGTGAATTTTGCCGTTTAGTGCGCGACCCGGTACCGGCTGCAGCGTTAGCGTTGGCGACCACATTCTTTCTGAAACTCTGCCTAATATGGCGCGCAGCTTTTACCGGTTTTCACGTCTACGATCAGGTACAAAAACAAAACAAATTTGTATTCAGATGGATGTGCCTCTTTCCGAACCGAACAATGTGGCACACATTTGACAATAACAATGATATGGCTGCATACGAGCGCATTGTTAATGAGTTTGGAGTGAATAAAAACACAGATTGGCGGTACAGCCGTGGTAATAACAAAGGTATACATGTGTTGTATATCACTTTGTTCCAATACGGCCAGTTCATTTATCAGGCCCACATCCCACTGTATTTGACCCAGCGTATTATCTGTTTGAAGACTGCGGCGGAAAGCAGCACGTTGCCTTTTTCGCGCAGGACGAAGATAAGGAAGCAGAAAACGCTATTGTGTATTTTATTTTGTAAAAATCACAGGGCATTACCACCGCCGTTGAGGGGCGACTAAACGAATGCGGTCTGCTGGAGAATTTAGGGCGCATAACCGGAATACGCTCATCAATATTGGCTCCACGAAAGGGCGTTAATGTGAAAAATCAGTTTTGGCAAACGCGAAGGATATGTTGGGCCAAATAGAGAAAGATAATCACAGCTTATTTGATAAGTACCTGTCGTTGCGAGACAACGCTGCACATAAGTTGGATTATGTTCTTGTGGAAAATCTTTCCGTAATGCCAAGCCATATATAGCTAAAAATTTGTACACCCGCAGGGTATAACAACACTCTTCTTAAAGCCAGTAGAAACATGGTAGCGGGTACAAATATCAATATTAATTCAGAAAAGGATGCCTACCCAACCACTCGCGCTTGTCAGTCACAGCAGCGCCATCACCCCAACAGCTGCAGCCAACAAAGCATGATTAGGTCGAATTTAATCCTTCTCGCTTCGCGATAACCAGCAAACTGGCTAGCTCTTCGCCTCTTAGAGCGGCGGTTATTGCTAGCAGAGACAATAGCGTGGATGGAACAACCTAAAGCATGCCCAAAATTGAAGCTGAAAATCACGAAGCCAATAGCACGGCATTGATTGTGGTTGACATCGTTGTGAGGCTTTTAGTTCTTACGTTCGCTCGCTAGGCGCTCTTGCCGCGCTTGCGCAGCTGTCGGCTGAGAACGGCAAAGAACGCGACAGCTATCGTGATGACAAGCACCAGGAGGTTTCCGGCCAGCCAGTGGATGGCATTGCCAGGGGTCCTAAGCAAGAACGACACGACTGACCGGATGATTCAGGGCAAAGCACAACTGCTTTTTCTGCTAGCGTTTCAATGCTTACCAGCCAACTGATCCAGATGCTTTTCGTCAATTCTTTCTTGCCACCAGAATCTGGTTTAGGTGCTGGGGCTGAAGATGATGTTGGTACGCCTACGCCACCCCCGCCTGGGACTGCGAGTACGATCGTGCTTATGTGTACCCCAGCGTGGTGAGAATTGAGGCTATAGTGATGCCCTGCTCACGAAAAAGTGATTTCAGCCTCTGGGCTCGGGCTATATCCTCGTGTAGAATACTGTTAATTGTTTCCCTGATCCGGTTAAACTGGGTGCGAAGTGCTTCTCGGTTGGCACTGGCAGCCTCTAGTCTCGGCCCGCATTCGTCTTCTAGGTTTGTAACGCGATCTCGTATCTTCTGGCTCTCAATTTCTCTTTCCTCACTGGATAGGCTTTTTCAACACGGTCAGCTTTTTATTTTCTACAGCTATATGGTTATCGATCTCATAAAGATTCGAGAGGTTATTCATAAGATAGCCTCTCGAACTGATATGCTGTTAGTTTCCTCTGATGGCTCTTCCTTGAGCAATGTGTCTTCTGATCCCGCTGCAACGAATAGCTCATCATCTGAGTATACTCTCGTTTCCAACAGCAACTCTTCTTGTAGCTTTTGTAGTTTTTGTGTTGCCTTCGTGCTGACAGCTCGTTTTGGCTTACTGTTGACAGTTATTCATATATTTTAATGGTATAGCGATGTTGTATCTAGAAAATGGCGTACGGCAAAGGTTTCCCTCTGAACTTATGCCCAAGATTTGTGTAACCTTTATTCGTCTTGACCATTAATAAGCCGTCTTGCACATTATAGTCTGAATATACGGGAATTGTTTTTAGGCCGTTATGCTTAAAAATGTTATCAACCTTCATTCAACACTGTTGTTAAGTCTCCTTTTTGAGTCCTTGCAGCCAACTTTCAATACTAGTATCTAAAGCAAATAGTCGGTGTAGTCGGTAAACGAACTTTCATCGCCTGGCGGCTCATCAAGGTCTTCCCAGTCAGTCGTCGTAGACGCATCGGGATCATCCCGGCCAGTCAATTCGCAGTCAAAGCCTCCTTCAGTCGTTATTTACTTGTCGGAATAATGGGAACAGCAGCTATACACGCGTATTGAAGAGAGGCCATGTGGACTCCAATAGCACCGTAGCTGAACAGCAAGATATCTCAGTACGGAAACAACTCCACCCATTCCGCTCCCTCCGCCACACGCTTGGTGCAAAGGGAACCTGGGGCACCATTGTTGTGACCAACAATCCAAGCACCATAGATCAAAACCAGATGCTTACTGTCAGATTTTCAAATCTTAGTAGCAACGATGCTATTGTGTCTGGCACTGTCAAACTGGCATTAACCATTGTTTTGAGATCGTCTCAAGAGCTCAGGCTGATGCCGACCGTACAATCGTGATAAACCTTGGCGAAACCATCGCTAAAAAGATAAGTGTCAAGCTCGAACGCAATGAGCTGGCCAGCATCTATGACGCCGACATTTGGGGCGCTGAAAAATATCTTTGACTAATTGAAAAAGAGAGCATCAATGCGGTCTAACAGGGCATACAGAACTGCCGCTATATGTATTAGCGCTGTCAATACCGTTGACGCCGCCCAGCCCGCATTGTCTATTGCTGCCCTGTTTGGGAGCCGCTTTTTTGTGGCGCTCGACTTCGAGCTGGTAAATGACCACATGCCATTCTACCAGTCAGGCCTTACCTTTCAGCTGCCGTTTAATGACTACGGCAGGGTTAACCGAAGCGCTAAAAGCACGGCGAGCTACGCCATCAGCGGTATCTCGTTGGAATTCGACGTCGTTACCCACGCCGATATCGCACGCATGATCAGAAATCAGTACATAGTAAAAGTGGCTACATTGTACACCAGATTGCTGCGCCACAGCACTGAGGTACTAAACAACAGCGATAGTATGTAGAATAACAACCTCAACAATCCCAAGAAAACTATGAAGGTGATAGTCATACTCTTCAAGGACGCGATACAAGGCGCTGATTTCGCACGCGATACTGGATATTATTACAACCCCCTTATCAACAAAATGTTGCTGACAATCGAGGATTTCTCAAACCAGATATATGCCCATGGGCTGGCGCGATAGCAACGGGAAGAGGCACTAAAAATAATGACAACTGAATCTATCAAGGACAGGGAGATGCCGTAGATAGACACTGGTGAATTTTACCAAAACAAGTTAGCCCTTGTCATCGACATGAGGTTGACCTTAAGACCATACTCTCCACGGGTCAGGAAGGTGTATCGAAAAAGCGAGCGAAGGTGTAATGCTGCAAATCGAAACAACAACATAGTCAGTTTGTGTCAGCCGTGTGGTAACAGCGCTTTCACGCTTTTTTCTCTCAATGACTTACAGCCATAATCGTTGGTCGCTGCGGGTGTGGAAAGAGCGTGGTTTCGTGTAAACTTCTTGAATATGCATTTAATGGCCACTTCGATTGTATCGTCATTATCTGCCAGACCATACAATAGGCAATGGGCCAGCGGCCAAACAGACGCGGGGATATTTTTGGTCAACCCTGAGGGCTTTAATCTGGATGCTTTGCTTTGCGCGCTCGCTGAAAAGTTTGGCACCACATTTTTCTTCTTGACAATTGTGTCTTTCTTTCTGGTGTTCGGCATAAGAAAACAGCCCTAACTAAGATCGCCCACATGAAACCGCCATGCAGGCATCAGCATGTGCGTCATAACATAAAAAGACAATGCCGTTGCCTGCGATTTCCACGAGCTGACTTCTTGGATAGCCCTCTTTTACTGCAAAGACGAAAACTCATTTAGGGACACGCTCAGAGAAATCGATATCATTGTTGCCTCGCATCGAGCGAAGGCCTACAAGTTTCTTAAAAAGGAGTGGACTAAACCCCTTATGAATATTCCACTGAATTGCCAAACCGGTCGTCCACTAACTTCGTTTCATTTTCTCCGTTTGCATATAATTAAAGGGCGAATGCAGATTAATTCTAACATAAAAAACCAACAACAAAAAAATAGTCACACTTTTTTCCACTTTTGAATTCCTTATACATTTGGCACGTGTTCAGCCCCAAAATAATCAATTATTAAGAAAATGATTTTAAGAATTACTTGAGTAAAAGTGATAAGCTAATGCCTCTATTAATAATAAAAGACAGATATAATAGTATATTAATTCATATTTTAATTATTAGAGGCGTTGGAATGAATTACGACATGTATGGTGAAGAAAGACGGTTTCAGTATCAGTTTGTTTAATGTGCCGTCTAAATTTTATTATGGGATATAATATGAGTTTATGATGATACAATTGATTTTTATCAACGTGCAATATAAGCTATGGCGTCATAAAATTAATATACATGCAATATAAGCTATGGCGTCATAAAAGTAATATACATGCAATATAAGCTATGGCGGCATAAAAGTAATATACATGCAATATAAGCTATGGCGTCATAAAAGTAATATACATGCAATATAAGCTATGGCGTAATAAAAGTAATATACATGCAATATAATAATATACTTAATAAGAGCAACTGTATCTACCACTAGACTTATATAGTCATCTATTTCATGTACATGTAAGGTATATTCCGATATATTTGTAATGAAAAAAGCCAGCTGACTCCTGTCCTTGTGAAGAAAACGAAAAGCTTTTTACTATTTATAAGTAAACTTTGCAAAAAATCCAAAATCAAAACATTAAGGCTAGAAATTCAGAACAAAATTAAAAATGTTAGTGAAGGGGGTTGTGATGGTTGTGGGGGGGGGGGATGAAATTCGGCAATAATAACGATTGGTTTAAATAAACAAATCAGTGTTTTATTTTATTAGCTCTGTTGCAATAACAATTATTGTTATCCAATGTTTTGAATGTAAGCATAATTTTGCGCTCAAGTATTTTGAATCTGCTTGGCCTCGTCTACGGGGTGGAATCGTTCTCCATCTAACAAGATGGAATACTTGATGATCGAACCAATTTACACTAATCCACGAATAACGATTAACAAGTCTTTGACATTTCACAGTTAGACAAGGGCAATTCCAAATGTTATTCCCTAAACGGAAATTGCCATCCCACCAGCATGCTAGTTAATAAATTTTGTATATCTGCAGGGCCACAGCATATTGATTAGAAACAAAACAAAAATTGCAGTGAGTTGATGTAATTTTTTGCAAAGAATGTTTATGGTCGGGCAGCAAGAGGCCAATATAATCCGTGTACCCCACTGAGCTGATATATATATATATATATATATATATATATATATATATATATATATATATATATATATATATATATAGTTATATATATATATATATATATATATATATATATATATATATATATATATATGCCGTACATAAAAAGCAACAAAAAACAAACAAACAAGCAAACAAAAACATGCTACAAGATCTTGTTTGCAAGATGTGTCTCGTGGCATCTTGTGTTGATAATAACGATAGTTCAAGGATCAACTGACTTCTATTACTACTTCCGCCACCATTAGTACAACTACTGCTACTGTCGCTACTTCTATTACTACTTCTTCTACTATTACTACTACAACTGCTGATACTGCTACGTCTATTACCACCACTACGTCTACTACTACTACTGATGATGTTATTACTACAACTGCTGATACTGCTACGTCTATTACCACCACTACTACTACTACTTCTACTACCACTACTTCTACTACTACTACTGATGATGTTACTACTACAACTGCTGATACTGCTACGTCTATTACCACCACTACTACTACTACTACTACTACCACTACTTCTACTACTACTACTGATGATGTTACTACTACAACTGCTGATACTGCTACGTCTATTACCACCACTACGTCTACTACTACTACTGATGATGTTACTACTACAACTGCTGATACTGCTACGTCTATTACCACCACTACGTCTACTACTACTACTGATGATGTTACTACTACAACTGCTGATACTGCTACGTCTATTACCACCACTACGTCTACTACTACTACTGATGATGTTACTACTACAACTGCTGATACTGCTACGTCTATTACCACCACTACGTCTACTACTACTACTGATGATGTTACTACTACAACTGCTGATACTGCTACGTCTATTACCACCACTACGTCTACTACTACTACTGATGATGTTACTACTACAACTGCTGATACTGCTACGTCTATTACCACCACTACTACTACTACTTCTACTACCACTACTTCTACTACTACTACTGATGATGTTACTACTACAACTGCTGATACTGCTACGTCTATTACCACCACTACTACTACTACTTCTACTACCACTACTTCTACTACTACTACTGATGATGTTACTACTACAACTGCTGATACTGCTACGTCTATTACCACCACTACGTCTACTACTACTACTGATGATGTTACTACTACAACTGCTGATACTGCTACGTCTATTACCACCACTACGTCTACTACTACTACTGATGATGTTACTACTACAACTGCTGATACTGCTACGTCTATTACCACCACTACGTCTACTACTTCTACTACCACTACTTCTACTACTACTACTGATGATGTTACTACTACAACTGCTGATACTGCTACGTCTATTACCACCACTACTACTACTACTTCTACTACCACTACTTCTACTACTACTACTGATGATGTTACTACTACAACTGCTGATACTGCTACGTCTATTACCACCACTACGTCTACTACTACTACTGATGATGTTACTACTACAACTGCTGATACTGCTACGTCTATTAACACCACTACTACTACTACTTCTACTACCACTACTTCTACTACTACTACTGATGATGTTACTACTACAACTGCTGATACTGCTACGTCTATTACCACCACTACTACTACTACTACTACTGATGATGTTACTACTACTCCTGCTGATACTGCTACGTCTATTACCACCACTACTTCTACTACTACTACTGATGATGATGTTATTACTACTCCTGGTGATACTGCTACGTCTATTACCACCACTACTTCTACTACTACTACTGATGATGCTACTACTACTCCTGCTGATACTGCTACGTCTATTACCACCACTGCTTCTACTACTACTACTACTACTGATGATGTTACTACTACTCCTGCAGCAGCTTCCACTACAACATAAACCAATTACTACTACTACTACTACTGCTGCTCCTATTACTATTACTACTACTGATGATGATGATGCTACTGATGTTACTGCAGCAGCTGCCACTACGACAACAGTAGCAATTACTACTACTACCACTTCTACTACTGATGATGATGATGATATTGCTATTACTGCAGCAGCTGCCACTACGACAACAGTAGCAATTACTACTACTACCACTTCTACTACTGATGATGATGATGATATTGCTATTACTGCAGCAGCTGCCACTACGACAACAGTAGCAATTACTACTACTACCACTTCTACTACTGATGATGATGATGATATTGCTATTACTGCAGCAGCTGCCACTACGACAACAGTAGCAATTACTACTACTACCACTTCTACTACTGATGATGATGATGATATTGCTATTACTCCAGCAGCTGCCACTACGACAAAAACAGCAATTACTACTACTACTACTTTTTAAGGCAAATCGTTTAACTTTTCTACTAAAAAGTGATTTTCTTCATCAAACTGTTATTTCTCTGTTTTTCCTCGAATATATTTTTAAAGCATAGAACATAAAACATCTCTCATTGATTTTATTTGTATTAAGTCCACGCATATTTAGAAAATGTATTAAACATTGTGAAAATATATTTGTCGATGGTTGCATTTTTGCATATCCATGTATATTACCAAGGTCTGCCAGCCACTTGCCTTCTACATGACTTGCATACTTTTTTATATTGGACGGAATGTTATTTTGTTATCTATATGCGTAGTGTTTATATAAATTGTTGGGTCAACAGAATTATATTTAACCTTCAGCTTCTCACGAACTCCTGTATTTTGTTTAATTTATTGCAATAAAAATGACCAATACCACACGCAAAAGTTATTTCTGGATATTTATATACAAATATTAAATAACGTTCTTTGTTTTTTTTTTAGATAAAAATGTTAAATAACGTTCTTTGTTTTTTTGTTTTTTTTTTTCCCCAGCATTTATTACATTGCAAATAAAGATTAATCTCTACAGTCAACTACTTTATCACTATTTCATTCCAAGTATTTAAAGAAAGGAGATGGTATAGAGGATAATTAATAATTTAAAGTGATGAATTGGTATAGGGGGTAATCATTTAAAGAGAGGAGATGGTATGGAGAATAATCATTCAAAGAGAGGAGATGGTATGGAGGATAATCATTCAAGGAGAGGAGATAGTATAAAGGATAATCATTCAAAGAGAGGAGATAGTATAAAGTATAATCAATTAAAGAGAGGAGATTGTATAAAGGATAATCATTTAAAGAGAGGAGATTGTATAAAGGATAATCATTTAAAGAGAGGAGATTGTATAAAGGATAATCATTTAAAGAGAGGAGATGGTATAAAGAATAATCAATTAAACAGAGGAGATTGTATAAATGATAATCATTTAAAGAGAGGAGATGGCATGGAGGATAATCATTTAAAGAGAGGAGATGGTATAAAGGATCAACATTCAAAGAGAGGAGATGATATGGAAGATAATCATTTTGTTTGGTGGAAGTGACACAAACTGCCAAGTATGATGGGTGGTAGTGGGATGGGGTGGAACGCTTTGATGAAATGATACAGGAGTTAAACTGATCGATACAGAACTGTTACCAACACTATTACATATGGTGTCGATTGATATAATACTTTCATGGTTTCTCATGCATGTGCTGATTCTTGCGCATTTAACAACACCAAGTCGGGTTGTGTACTTTGAACAACAATCACGCTTTCATTGTAAAGATCACAGAGAAAATGATAAGTTGCTATTTCTATATGTTTTCAGTTTAAATACATTGTGTTTGATATTTGAGGTCCCTCGTTCGTTTCATGAATATCGTGTCCATTTTGATACATTGCTATCAATACAAATCTATACAGTATGTCTTATTTATAAAGATCACAGAACCTAGACCCATTCTTTCCGGACGATTTTGAATTGCAAAATGATTAATATCTTTTCTAACAAGGCACAGATATGACGATGTCTACACAAAATCGTCCGATACTAATGAATTTAATCAGCGTCATTCATTTTGGACTTCTGTATAAAATAATCCGTGACAAATAAACACATGTCGTATAGACACTGTGGTCCAAAATCAACAGACACATTTTATGTTTGCAACAGTAAGACAAGAAAACCATTGGTACTTTGAAAAGTACCAAAGTAGACGCAAAATCTGTAACTGGACACCATAGACAACAAATATGTATTTTGTCATCGAAATATGGAAATGGATCCTGCAAAGGCTAGTTAAATCCTACCATTTCTTGCAGTCAATAAAGACCTTATTAGTTTTTGCCAGAGTAGATCTCAAATGAAATACCAACTTGCTGGATGCTATGATAAAAAAGACACTAGCTGCAATTTGTTCGATTTAAAGCAAGCGACATTCTATAGCAAGTTATCAATCTCACTAGTTATACTTGCGACACGCTTAGGCGAATTTAATACATTTTCCTTCATCAGGTCAGAGTTTTATTTTCTAGTTTTTAAAACATAATTGTCTGTAATCAGAGTTTACTGAAACTACGGTCTGTCGCAGGTCCATTATGAATCGTACCCCATCTTCTGTTTTGAAAGTATTTATCTGGCACAATTACAATATAGCTGCGGATTATTCAATTTCTTCATACAAATTTCAAACCAAAACTTGTTCCGTCAGAGCAAACTTTTGTCATTTGGAAAAATAAAAGTATCGATGAGTGTAATGTTAAAGAAATGATATTTTTAGTAGACGCCGCATCCTAATGTACATTCCAATAAGCTATTTCAAATTTCCAATACTCATTTCCTACCGTAGTATTGTCTTATAACCTTAATGTAAAAGTCTTCAATATTCTTCATTTACAGGGAAGGACGTGAAAACTTTTAGAAATATGTCAGCTGTGCATAATCAGAAAAGTAGATAAAAGTGCATGTAATATAGACTTATTCAAGCGTGTTCAACCAAATCGTACAAGGAATACAATATAGAAATAGAGCAGGAAATGCTTTGTTAACATAAGCAAAGTAGATAAGATATGCTGCAATGATTGTGCGGAGGACAAGATATAGATGAGAGGAAAATATTTTTGGCATGACTATGATGAACCAAAATATTGCTAGTCACTTAATCTTCGATGAAATATAAAAATACTGAATAAACAGTTTCTGGACCTAAATTTATTAGCATTCCTTATTTCGTTTTCAATCTGATTTCAAATTTATGCGCTTTATTTGTGACATAGAATAAAATAAATAAAAGCGTATTCGATTATATTACAAAAGACGCCATATTGATCATTTTGTTTTTCATTCAACGAGACTGTTAATAATTTCCCCATTTTCCTGTATGTCGTAAATGTTTTTACTGTTATCACTCCAGGACCATAATTATGTATACGAAGTTAATTTAGCAGACAGATCAAACATAGTGGTGTTCTCAAAAGCAGTTCAATGAAATGATTCTCTTAGAATGAAATTTGCTCTTTTTGCCTGGTCAGAAACTAGGGCAAGTAGTTGATAAAAATTCCTCCTCCAGTTAGTCGGATCTCCAGACCATCTCCATATTCTTGTGGCATAGTATTAGTAAAGAGAAGAAAATAAGGAAATCAGACTAATAGAATTGCGTATTAAGTAGTTTGCTTCTGCATATTCACGTAAGCAGAATACAGATTGCTCTTGCATTTCCATGAAGTAAGTAAATGAAGTAGTTTACGGCTTAAAAGATTTCGCCCCTGAAAACCGCTATAAAATTTTGCTATGTGTTTAGAAAAACATTTTTGGCTTGCATTATATCCAAGAGAATGCACTCTTTTTTGCCAACTTTTTCTTACAAAAATCTTCCATGCATTAAATTAATACGAAGAATATTTTATATGTCTGTTGGACAACATACAATGCAATGGTCATAATTAAATATGAAATAATTAAATGATTGCATTCAAATACAGGTATAGAGACTAATTCAAACATACTAATTTACGGTCAGAAATGATGAGAAGGACAATCAAAAAGAGGGAAGAAGGGAATAGATGCAACTCATCTACATCATTAACTTCAAATGGCTGGAGACAATCATAAATGCAGAATGTTTTCTCATAACACCAACAGATTCATCGTATTTGATTTTGACGAATACGAGGTTTTGTCCATCTCGTTTGTTTTGAATACCCAAACAAAACTTAATTAAACATCTTTTTTAAGTAGCACGAACATCAATCTCGGAATGGTCAGGTGAATTTTGGATGTTCCAAAATAATTTGGAGATTCCAACTTTTTACATAAGAGAAATGTCATATTTTCATTTACTGAATGAGATAAATACATAAATGCAACACACTAATGCTTCAGTTGTGCTGCAGACATTTCATAAACGTAGCTTTTCTAGGCATGTCATCAAATCATTTAACAATAATGTTAACAACCTCAAAAAATACCGTGTTCCTTAAGGGGCGATTGTTTCTTCAGAAAGATAATACTGGTTTGACCCATACTGAGACAAAAGAACTGTTTTAAAACTAAATACCTTTGATAATATAATTCAAATAAACAAAGACAATTTTGCTAAAAAAATAATGACGACATACTTTTTAATTACGTCATCATTTGAAAGGTTATGTCCTTCGTAAATATTATTTCTTTTAACTTGTTCGGTCTGATGAAAGTATAACAGAGCATTATCCTTCATCAGGGAGGGACACGCGGTATGCTGGCTAATAGGTGAGTAATCTTGGAAGTTAACGCGAAGCATATCGCAGAAGAAAATATTGTGTTTGTAGACATTAACATTCTCGACTTTATAAAATTTTAATAATTTTGAGCACAAAACATTCAAAGTTTTATGATAAATTTGTTACCAAATGTTGTTTCAAAAATAGCGTTGATACATAAAAGTTTATGTGTGGACCAATGCTATTTTCATACTGGAGAAGAAAAAAAAACAATATACTACTTGATCATTCAGATTTGCTCATTTGTTTAAACAGATTAAACTCAGTCAGAGTAATACTACACCCACATAGAAAGTGAAAATCATCAACTAACTCATGAACATTATATTTAAATGTTGTATGCAATACCTTGACAGAACGCTAAATTATGCAAAGAACTTGCATTTTGCGCTGCCCTGTCTCGATGACCCATCAGGAAATAGTTATAGCTCTTCTTTCAAACATGATAACCATGGGTACATTGACGAAGTATCTGTCGACGCAATGTATGGAAGAGGATCATGTTGCATTAATCTCATTATGACTAATTTTCTAACACAGCACGCTCTAGTGTTCATGGTACACTCTAAAGTGAAAAAGTAGGTACAGTAAATGGAAGTAATCCTGTTTTGTACAGCTCCCTGTGCCGCCAAGCTCTAATCATGTATAATTTGCACTGATAGGTTTGGCTATATTTAGAACTATAGAAGTGTTAATGACCCAGCTCCAGTCGATAATTGGGTGACGAGATTAGAGTAAAAAAATTGTTATGTACACAAAAAACAGTCAGCTTCAGTAGGTTTGATCATAGCTTGTGCATCAGTGCAGAATCTAAAAATTTTAATTATTCACTATCAAAGAAGAGCTTAAATTTTAACATAAACTCAATTTTATCTATTAAGAGTCCATATGCTTTTTTTTAAAAAGGGTTTTCAAATTAAAAACCTTTGCCTACTTTAGTTGAAAATAATAGTATGATAAAATAGCGACTCAAGTGTCCCTGACATGTGATAATGTATGGCTAAATCTCAAAAGATGTAACTTTAGCACCCAGAATTCTTTCAGTCTAGGAAAACATGATACCGTAAGAAAGCTAACTATAATGTGTGGATCGTCGCCAAGATTAGCGTATTAAGAATTCAGTACCCTATATGTGTAACAAATGGAATAGGTTTATGTACTTTAACATTGATTCAAGACGTAACAATCGAAATGTTCACCAATAAAGTGATTTGGAAAACAAATTCACACCAACATCTAACTTAGCTAATTTAGTTTCATAACATCTAAAAAAAGATCTTTTATCAGATTTGAATTTCATTTGTCTACACAAAGCATATCTAATTTTGATTAGACCACGAAAATCCTTGCAAAATAATTATATAAAATTATCCACAAGTACTGACGCTCTTGAGAACAGCTGTGGAGGAATATCATTAACATGCACACATTTTGTAAAAACATGTCAGTCTCCAGTTTATACAAGCGCCGACGACGTCATCAGGGCTCTTTGAATATTGAAATTGTATGATATTGCTAACTTCTGAAAGTTGACATTTACAGTTAATGGTGATAATATTAAAACTTTGTAGTTGGGGAGTTGATTATCGTGTATGAATGTCTCTTATATGACATGTCTTTCCAAAATGAAACCCGCAAGCGCGTAACAAGAATTTATGGTTGGGGATGCGGTGAGTGTGTGTGGTATTGGGGTGGGGTGAAATGTAACATCATAAGCTCACATTTTCTAAACGATGATTTCCCTCTGGTGGAGTAACTAGTTTAAACATAATGTGAATTTCGGCTAAACTTCAATTGGACCTAACAGCGCTGTCGGATACAATGACGAAAGACTCTCTCTCTCTCTCTCTCTCTCTCTCTCTCTCTCTCTCTCTCTCTCTCTCTCTCTGACATGATGTTACTGAACACGCATATGTACTGGTCGCCATGACAACGGACTGTCACGCAGAATCGATGATTTATTTTCTGAATATCCTCAGTTGATAATCTTAACAAGGTAAAAGAAGTCAGATATATAGATAAGGTAATGAAAGAGATTAACTACATAAAAATATAAACATTTGTTGGAAAAGAATAGACTCACCTTGTTAACGCTCATCCTTTAACTACTCAAAAATGTGATCTTTGTTTTTAAAAGGGGTTGTTCTTTCCTTAATATGAATTATGAATTGAAAGTTTAGATTTTCAAAGAGTGATTCGTTTTGATTTGCCTGAATATAATGTAGGAAGTCGTAAGTAACTGTTTACTTGGACCATCTATATGATCATGTTTTAGATAGCGACGAAGTAAATTTCCACCTTATAAAATCGGACAAACTTCGTGTGGAACTTCAGTTTCCACTAACTCTGGCGAACACAGTGAATGTCGTCTTGTATGCAGCATTTGATAATACTTTGGAAATCAGCAGTTTGAGAAAAGTGATCCCAAAACTATGCAAAAGATTGAACAGGAACCTATGGAGATAGGCGAAGAGGATGTTTTCTATCCAGAAGAACAGAAGCAGTTACAGACCACAAGTGAACAAGACACAACTAGTGTCATGATTATAAGATGGCCAGAACAAGAGCAACACTTAGTCTCCTGTTTTTCTCGTCACTTGGGTGAAAGAATCACACAACTGACCAGAGAACATTTTCATGGTTGTCAAATCGATCATCCTAGTCAGAAATAACACGACAAATGGTTGATGATGAGTACAGGTGAAAGTTGGAAGACAATCTGGAAGATGCATGGACTCTCATCAATGAAAAGAAGATTTTGAAAAAGTGGTATAAAGACTAGAGTGACCATTCCTTCCCTCCATTGACTTCTCTGGAAACGAAACGCATCGAAACTCTCTTGCAACAGAGTACGGAGAATTCCCATTCATCGGCTTACTTGACAGATATTTTCAAGGAAAAAGTCAAGTGTGAACTGATGACTTATCACTACCTGTAAAAAGAAAGAATACCTGGCAACTTCATTACCTTCTGATTCACACAGCTTCTTGGAATCCGCTGAACATTATGGCTAACTGTTTTCTTTAGCACAGAAACATAGTGTGCATCAATGGCAAAATGACACTGTATTAGATCATTGGAAGTCTACTCTGATTCCACAACGTTGTAACCTTTGTAAATACGTTCATGTTTAATGTTTTGGTATTTGTAAATAACAAGAAGGGGACTAGCCCTTATCCTCCCTCATCATAGATTTTGTTGCTGTTTCAGTAATGTTGATTTAGAAAAAAAAACATAATTGTGTTGGCTCTTTAACTAGAAGCAAAAAATTTCCTTTGGAAATGCTCTTTCACATTTCCTGTTGATCTTTGAATTTTTCTAAGAGGGATGTTTTCCTTCACATCCACGCGTCTGTTGAGTTTTCGTTGGTTAGTAAATGTGGGATGTTGGTCACTCAAAACGGCGTTAAATGTTTAATTTTGTTTCAATTTGTAACACAAAAATGTGCAAGTTTTAAATTAGTCCTGGCATTTTTCAGTCTTCGTTAAATTCCGTATAATTTGTTTATCTTTAATTTTTTTAAATGTCTGAATTTGTTCATTTTTCACTTATACTTTTTTTTTTACAATTGTTAAAAATTATTTTAACAAGTTTTACATTTTGGAAGAAATTTGTTTTTAATCGCCGCAAAATTCCGTATTAGTTTAGCAATTTTAGAATTATTTTCAGTCTCGACCATATTTTTAAAATTTTTCCGGATATTTTTCAGTCGTTGCTTAAGTACGTATCAGTTTCTGAATTTTGGTATTACTTGTAGTGTAAGCCAAATTGTTTTAAATTTTTTTAAAATGTTTCATAGTGGCCACTAACGTCCGTGACTGTTTCAAAATTTTAGTACTACATTTAGTCACGTCGATTTAAATCTAATGTTACGGAGTTTGTTCAGTCTCCGCTAAAGTCAGTGACTGTTTCGGAATCTGAATACTGCTTTTAGTCACGTCCATTTAGTGTTATTATAAGTTAGTTCCCTTGATTGAGTATAATATATGCATATTTACTGACACCTCCAACATGATTTGAGGTATATGTAATGAATGCTTTATATATAAATCTCGGATATATGCATATAGCCACTAGATAGCAGGTCACATTATACACGCCTTGTTGATGGTATAATGTGGGGTGTTGGATAGTAGATGACTGGGTGTTGGTCCCTACACACGGCGTGTTGGATAGAGTATGTGGGTTATTGGTCACTTCACACGGCGTGTTGATGGTATAATGTGGGGTGTTGGATAGTAGATGACTGAGTGTTGTTCACTACACATGTTATGTTGGATAGTATATGTGGAATATCGGTCACTACACACGGCGTGTTGGATAGTAATGAAAACGTTGTTTGTTGGATAGTAATTTAAAAGTGAATCTTGGATAGAACTTAAAAAGTGTGTGTTGGATAGTAATAAAAAAATATGTGTTGCGTGGAACTAAGAAAATCGGGTGTTGGATAGTATTAAAAAATGTGGCGTGTTGGATAGTAACTAAAAACTTTAAGATTATATTTACCGTTTGTCTATATGAATTTTTCAACATGAAAACGGCCTATAATGGTCCCAAGTTAGCATAGGATTACCCGTACTTCCCCACAGTTTCACATAGTGAGGTCAACTCTAACAATGTAACAGTGTAGCCCCATTTGAAGTCAACCACTTCTAAGAAAGTAACAATGTAGCCTCAATGTTAAACCTATGGAGATTTTTAAAACAGGATTTCCCGTATGTATCCAAATTGTCCCCAGCTGTAACCTACGGCGTAAGGTTAATTCCCCTTTGTCCCCAAAGTGTTCCATATTACTACTTACACCTTACTTGTCACCACAAAGCTTCCAGGGGAAAATTATCGATCGTTATGGAGCTTTTCAAAAACAGTGGACGTCGGTTCTAATCATTATCGGTGCAGGGGGTAGTAAATTTATTCCCAATATGCTGCGCTTTAATTGTGACATTATAGCGTGCGACATTCAATCTGATTTACACTGGATCACACCTCTTGGTTGCCTCGTATAAATTTTTCATGTAATTTCACAGCGAATTTGTCAGATGTATTTCCTGGGGCGCTTATATAATGATCTTGCAAGAAATATGAGAATTATGCCAGTAGCAAATCTTTTTTAAGCTTTTAAACAACCACACGATAAAAAGATAATTTATGCTATATGCGTCCTAACTGAGGCCACTGCGTTAAAGTTTAAAAATTAAACATTAAACAAGGAGTTAAACCTTACTAAAGAAATTATTCAGGCCTACTACTTTCGAGCCCACGAAGTGAAGGAATACCTCTCGTCACTCTTTAATTCAGATACACCTAAAGTTTTAATCCACAAGCTAGAGTAAATAAATAACGGAGATAGATTTTTACCACCAACTGACTTTATAATTTATTTTCTAAAAATTGACATTAATAAGTCGTAGTTCTTTCGAGCCCGAGGATGCACAGCGGATGGGGTTGACCCTCTGCACGTCACAACATGTCTGACCCTCCGCACGTCACTCTTTATTATAGAATTCAGTTCAATATTAGTGTATTAATCCATTATCTAGAATAAAAGAAGAATTCCTATCACACTTTATATTTTCAAATGTATAATATTTAAAAGAATAAAATAATATTTAAGGCACATATAAAAATAAATACAAAAATAAATACAACATAGTTAGTCGATATAACAGCCTCATCAATGCATTATGTGCAGAGGAAGTTAAATGAGATCAATACATTATGTACACATAATTGTATACAGGTACAAATTATAAGAATATCGTACACATGCATTTGTAAGTAGATTAAATCTAAAACCAGTAATCTCTTTTTGTTTAAAGTACGTAGTAGTTATGTTTCATTATTTAATTACATACTATTTTGATTGAATAGATTAACTATGCAGATAATAGCTTTCAATAAATATATAACGTTGCACATAATAAAACCACTGACTAGCATTTTTTTCTATATATGGTATCTCTAACCCTGTCCTGTAGTATATTATGTATAGTGTTTTATAGAGCTTATAAAAATTTGTAATTGTGATAATTAAATTATATAGGTGATATTATGTCTTAATCATACACACACACAAAAATCCTTAAATTAATCTATGTACCAAACTAAAGCTTAATATATTTTCTATGTTGTTTTTTTTTTTATAAGCTTATTAACCAAGCGTGCTTAGTCTCGTGGATACGTGCTCAATTTCGAAACTTAACATTATATAATTGTATGTTCAAAACTCACCATAAACTTGCAGTTTGGCTTTACAAAGTTTAAGGTCAAAAATAAGACGTCGTGTTAGAATCATCAAACATGATAAGATGGTATCTAATCACAAATGAGTGAGTAGGTTCGTTTTTAGATTTTGTTGCCTATATCAGTAATATGTAAATTAAAGGTAAGTCTCATAGATCTTATACTTTCACTCACACTTATGTTGTTTCTCTTTCCATTTTTTCCATCTTATTTTTTTTCTGTTTAATCATTCCGTTCTTTTGCAACTGCGGCAATGTAGTGTTAGGAGTTATTTTATCTTCCAGTTTCACTATAGCAACCGTAAAAACATTCAATTAATTTGTTTCTTTTCATCTTTAAGTCTTTCTTTAAGTGATCTAACTGTAATTCTAAAATAGTATAGTCTTCTCGACATTTCCTTATTGTTTCCTTATCAATTTATAATGCATCAATATATGAGTTAATCCATTGTTCAATGGGTTGTAAGTACTGTTGAATGCTTGGTATTTTATCTGCTCTTTCTTTTACGGTTGGCATGGCTTATGGAACTTGACAGGATATTAAATCTCTGCTTAAACAAATCCTGTGCATCTGGGGGCTGCTTTAATTGTCGTCATTTTGTTTTTGCAGCTCTTTAATTCTAGTAGCTCTTTCTGTTATATTCTGACTAACAGCTGTTAATTTATTATCAACTTGTTTTTACATATTTCAGATCATTATCTTCGAAAGTGTTACGTATCTGAGCTTCAGCTCGTTTGTGTACAAGAATATTTACTAACTGCATCAGATTTTTATACCGGATCTCCAAAATTTGTGATATGCTGGTTGTTTAATTTTAAGTCATTTTTATTTTCTCGTCTATTGGATGCACTTCTCCTTCTTTATTTACGGATTTAAAACTAAGACCTCTTAAAGATATATATCCAGTAAAGCACTAATTTCTTACGCTACTTAATTAATGTAAATTGGTAACTAGTTCCATGAGATTGAGCTTACACCTGTGAATGAGCTACGCGAAAACAATACCTGACAATGGAAATCTATTACTTCTCCGTCTTCAACTTTAAACTTGTATTCAGTCTTTTTATGGCACCTCTTTATATTTGCTTATAATTTCATTTGACACTGTCTAAAACAAAGTCCTATTAAAAAACATTTTTAACAGGTAGATATTCTGGCATATACGAATAGCTACCGTTAAAGTGAGTTCTGATGTTATTGATCTTGTCTACGAAAATGTATAAATATTTAGGTTTCTAAAGCTCCCAGTCCGTATCCAGTTCAGTAGATGTCTGTATTGATCTTAGATTAGACTAACAATTTAGACTTATTACTGGTTATTTACACTGTGCAATTACAGTTCGGCGTTACTAAAACTTTTGAATTTTTTTTCAAGCATTCAAATATCGATACTTTTTTCATTGTCCTTATTAGCGGACTTTCTCTTTTTGATTTAGCTCAGATAGCCCAGATCAATGTCATAGAAACCATCATGAATTAAAACAGTTTTAGTTTCATTCTTGTCGTTAATGTAACATAATATGTTGTTTTGTATCATTTGGAATATGGTTGTAACCAATAACAAACTCTAATATTCGGAATTAAATGGATAAATTACCATCTCCGTTATCAACGGATTTATAAAATATGTCTTTCTCAGGTTGTCCTTTTACGGTGATGTCACTTTTGATCTAAGTAGCGTAAATTAAAACGGTTAAACTTCAAATAAATAATAGCTAATATATACCTTTTGTAACTTATCAATTGATAGCTTCGCGGTTTATAGCTTTGCAACCTACTTTGTATCCTTTGATAAGCCTTGCATTGCTGTAAATTTCTCTAAAATCTCTTTCTCTTTTATTTTCTTTCCCTCTTCTACAATTGTGTTTACTATTCATTATTTTGACTTTCTGTGTTTCCAACATTTTTCCTAATTGCATTTTTTTAAAATCTTTTTATAACTGCTGTACTCGGTAGCTATTATTATAAAATTCCTCGAGACTTATTTAATTATCCGTTATTGCTTTACTAACCATATCATCAACACTGTTCAACTTGCTTAAAGCAGAGGTTATAATCTCATTATGTATTAAAAAAATAATGTGTACTAGCTTGACTTTGAAAACTTTTGAAACAAATCCTAGTAAAGTTTCACCGAAACCAGTAAAAGCTAGAGGAATACTAAGCCATGTTGCTATTCCTGCAGCTCCAGAATCATCAGCTGCAACACATATACCCCATGATGCAATTACCATGCTAATCTCTACCCAGTTTAAAAGCTTGTATGTTGTTTTGTACTTTTGTCTAACACCTCTGTAGTATCGAAGCTCTTTAATCTGATCATATTTAATTCATTTGATCTTTATCAATCTAAACTTAATTCGGCTGCCTATAGGTGGTAATATTAGATTTATTGGTTGTGTACTTACTATTTTCTCTCCCATTTAGATGAAAGAAATAGCTTGGACTTAGAAATTATATAACATTTATCATGTTTTTGTTCGCTTATTTAACATCTGTAATTGCTTGCTTTGCTTCTGTCACAAACTTGTTGTTCCTTTTCGCTTTTTCTCAGTTTGCTTTTTAACATAAAAATATAATTATCTTTAGGTCCACGGGCACTCATATTTGGCTTACGCTATTTATTTACTTAATTACTTTTCTGGTTTTAACTCTTGTGCTATCAGATAATCTATTGTAAATTGAGACGATGAAATCGAAATAAGCAAATTTATGATTTCTTCAATATCAAGTTTTACTGGTGAATCTATTGACATTTCAAACATCTTCTTTAAAAACATATTGTAGCCAACTGTAAGAGTTGAATTTAATATTGCATGGTAAGTAGTGTCAATTATGGTTTTTCTCTCATTTGTCATGTATCTCCTGAACAATTATTGAACTTATTCGCTTTGCTCATAGCATTTCTATAAATGTATTTTCTGTTCATGTTGCTTAACAATATTTTAACTGGTTGTTCACTTTGATATTGTTTATTAGCTACAACAGTTACTAAAACAGATCTTTTTGATTACATCAATCCAAAAATTAAGGCAGCTACACCACATATCAAGTTATACAATTTATCTGAGCTACTTGATTGTTCGTATATCATATATTTATCATGTCCTAGTTTAGCAACCTTCCTCTTGCTTTAACTTTTCTTCTTTGGATTTTATAAATTCTCTGGATGTTTTCCAAGTAGTTTTCCAAGATCAAATGTATGTGGATCTTTCTTCTTTTGCGAATTTACCTTTTCCGTTTGCTCTATGACCTTAGACATGTTTTTAGTTTTACCTTCATGAGTTTGTCCGCTTCTCTCACTGTCTTCAATTTATTTTGCAACAAAATCAACAGTCAACTTCAATATTAAAGGTAGTTGTAAATTATTCAACTCCATCTTTTCACTAAAATCTTTTTAAAATAATGTTGAAAGTAGTAACATTTATTTTAAAATAGGTAGTGCAAAACAAATGGAGTAGATACATCCCCGAAATGCAACACAAAAACGGTCATTATAGGGTTCAATAAAACAGCAAGTGTAAGCCTTGTTGCAAGGCATATATACAAATTGGAGAGAAAATAATAAGAACTATTTTATCACTGGAGACAAACGAAGAGAAAACATGTAAATAATTACATGAACCAAAGGTACCATGACGACGAAAGGAACAGAGTATCTTACTTGGCAATTTAGAATTATGAACGCGATGAAACAAAACATCAAGTCTGATTAGACATTAAAAGTGCTTTGTGATCCATCGATAAAAGTTCACCAAACTTTGCTAAATTTTACAAGGTCTAAAGGTGCTGATATAAAAGGTTTAGTCATCGATAATTTGTTCTTTGTGTATCTTTTCATTTTTCTGATCTGGAGCAACAACAAAAAATATGTTTTCACTCGTCAAACACAAGATATGTGACAGCTAGCAAAAACAGGTCTAAAATAATAAAAACCATCGCAACAAAAAATAGAAGAACTGTATAGAAAGGTTGAAGCTTTAAAAACTGCTAAACTAGTATATTTTTATCCTTATTTTTTTTATCCTTTTTAAATCTTTAACTATGTTGCAAACATATATAGTAATTATAGCGACATTTGTTATACTAACTGCTAAAGTTTAAAAAAAATTGATTACAAAACTTTTAGTACACATTTACTTAGAATTATTTTTTATGTTTTTGTTTTATTCTTCAAGAAGTTGTTCACTTTTGCTCACATGTTTTTTAAAAATATATTTTAGGTGTTTAAATGTTATTAAACTTGCACTAAATGCAGAAATTTGTAGTCCCAATCTAACTGATAAAGATGCAATACAATTATCTTATTCTGTTTGTTGTAATGTAGTCTTCTTTAATTTTTTTTTTAATTCAAATTATCGATTGGAAGAAATGTATTCATCAGGGATGTCACTCTTACTACATTTGACAATGAATTTAATATTTTAGCTGATCTAAAAAATTTGGTATGTTCTTAATTTGTTTTCTGTCCATTTTTCTAAATTCTCACAGTTAAATATTTTCCAGTTATTTTCTTGTATGCACCATTAGACATACTAATTTTTGATTCCTATCTGTATTCTTATTCTTCGTTACTTTGTTTTGCTTCGCTTCTGTCACTGTTATTTTTATCAACTATAAAATCCAATTCTTTTTCAAGTTATTTCTGATCCATGTAAATAGAGAAAAAATGGCAAGCTTTTATGGAATGGAATTTGATAATCCAGCTTACAACAAAGATTATGATGACTTTTACGATGAAAATGATGATAAGGATCAAACATCGGATGTAATAACTGGTGAACTTTATGCTGATAATTTATCTACTAATAGGTTTTCAAAATCCACAACAATAACCTTTAAATGCCGTTGATGAATACAATAAACATATTAGGTATTGTTTAAACATAGACCATCTTGATGAATATAACTTAATTAGTCCTAATTTACGCATCGGAGATAGAATATTGTAATAATATAATTGAGGCAAAAAATAATACATAAAATGTATGCACCTAACTCCATAGTTACACAAAAAATAGGAAGTGATTTTCTAAAGTCTTTAGTTTGGACTAGAAAAGGAAATATATGGAGACCACCAAATCAAACATAGTTCCTGAAAATATGGAGATCCAGACATTTAAAACAAAAGAACCATTAGAGCCAAAACATTTAAAATTAGGCAACCAATACACATTTATAATAATACAGATTTCGCAGAGGTTTTAAATGACGTCAGAGTCATGACACAATGACTTTAACAACTGAAATATTGATTTTGAGAATGAAATGTATAAGCTAAAAGAGATTTAGAAAGAGGTTATTATAAAAAAGGATAATGTTTTCTCCACAAGAAGGAAGAAAACCAAGATATTACATAGGCATTCTAGAAGTAGCTAAATAAAAATAACATCAATGAAATCAGATGTTGAAATGTATGACATTCATAAAGAGGAAATTTTAAAAATAAATATCAGCAAAGCAAAAGATATGAAAGAAAAAGCTAAAGTACGATAGATATTGCAAACTTATGAAATTAGAAGAGCAAAATTGTTGGACATTTAACAGATTTACCACATATGTTCAGATAAAACATTAATAACATTGAATCAACAGCTAAAGAAAAGAAAGTTATTATTATGTAAAAGCTAAAAAAAAAAAATATAAAAAACTGTTTCAAGAAAAAGGTGTAACAATTGATGTAATTTTTACACCTCTAGGCCCGATAGCAACAACTCTTGGTATAACCATAGCAACGTTTGTAAAATGTTTAACAGGAGGAGGCAGAGGAACAAGTGCTTGTGGTGGTGATATATACAAATACATTAGTTGACAAAGTAAAATGAGGTATCAAACATATTTTCAGCTATTTGTTTGAGTTAGCTGAAAAGCAGCAGCATCATTAACTAATATTATTGATAGTGTAATAAACCGTTTTTTTTTTTTGCATTAGCTGGAAAAAGTATTTTCTTATTTGTTGATAATACTATTTTGCAAATTCTTTCATTATATAGCTTGTTCCTTGCAATTCTACTAAAATGTTTATATTTTGGTAACAAAAAGAATAAAATGAGAAAGGGCTCCTAGGTAAGTAGATAGTTCATAGAGTGTATTACACCAGCTCCTGCAACTATAAAAATATAATTAGAAACGCTTGTATATTTCTCTCGTGAAACTTTCGCTATTTTTATCCTTATTGGCTGTATAATTCTTACTCACGTTCTCTTTTTTTTATCATTTACTTCGTTATCTATCTTTTAACAAATTGTTACAGACCGTTTATCAGCTGCTGGAATTCCATATTTTATGTATCGGTATATATAGCAGTATGTATTCCTAAATTAAACGAATCTAATAACTTTTGTAAATAGTCATTATACCCTACTATACTACCTATTTTATCACCATATAATTTAGTAACTTAAATATACCATCGCCACCAAGAGCATAGCTTAGTCTAACTGTTGAATATAAAATAATATTTATGAAATTTTATTGAAATGTTTTCATCTGAGTCATATATTCACCCAAAATTAAATATTCAATTAATATCATTACTGAGTCTTGTTCGGTGGAAAAATACTGTGTAATAGATGTTCTATTTGTTCTTGACCACCTCATATCATATGTAATATAATACTGTGACTTAACCTAGACATTCCTTTTTGTTGTTGTTGTTGTTGTTGATACTTTGTAGAAATAAGTGAGTCCATCCTGATTTCATCACTTGTAAGTATCGTTTACATGATCCGATGTAGGTTCTCCAAAATCACTGATGTACAGTATCAATCAAGTATTTATTTTTCCCATTTATAGATCTCCAATCGCTATTACAAGAAATATTGTAAAATATTGCAGATTATGTTAAATGATCTTAGATCTATATTATTGTCGGTTGGATTAAAAGCTTGTTCATCAGATAATGGTATTTTACATTCTGACAATAGTTTTTGCATCTGAAAGATATGTGAAACTTATATAACGATTTACTATTTCAGGTGTACTTTTATCTAACAAATGCCAATAAGATATTCCACATCCTGATGTTACCAACCATACTACCCAATTTAATTGATTTTGTCAGAATTTCATATCACACTGTGCTCCGTATATGGTCATTGTATCATCATTATCAAATTTTAAAGTGTATTTATAAAAAAAAATATTGAACGGTCGGTATGTCAAATAGTTATATTTTGTGTAATATATTTTCATTTCGTTAAATTCATTTGATATGTTAACTTGAATACTAGCTAACCAGTTTAATGTGTTAAAGAGAGTTGTCGGACCAAGGTCGGGTGTACTGCTTGTTAATGTTTTAAATTTTAAGTCCATGATTTATTTATCAAAAGTTTTAAATATTATTATATTTTGTAAATGTCATACATTTGATAACGAAAAATAATGTGTGGTTGGCATTCAACAATTTTTCTCTCTTATGGGTTAATACACTAATATTGTAACGAATTTTATATTAAAGAGTGTCGTGCAGAGGCTTGCCCACGTCGCTTTGAGTCTTTGGTCTCGAAAGCAGTATGACGTAATAGTTTCTATTTTTTTACGAAATAAGTTATGACCTCAGACCATGTGGTAGAAATCTATCCCTATTATTTACTTACTGTAGCTCATAGGTTAAAACTTTAGAGCATCTGAATTAACAAGTGACGGACTGTATCTCGCCTACATTTTGGGCTCGAAAGGGGCAGGACTTAACAATCTCCTGTTTTAATGTTTATCTTTTTAACATTTCTAATGATGGTTAGAGCTAGGATTCATACAATTAAAAGTTTTTTATCATCGTGTGGTTCTTGGGTTTTGAAAACAAAATTAAAAAAAAAAAGATTTGTACTGGCCAGATATTTATGGTCTTTGTTAAATTATTTCTGTCTAGTGTAGAGCAGAGTGTTGGTTTCAAAAAATGAAAATAAGGTGTTTTGTGGCTGAACCAGGACGCTTCCTATCATATCAATGCTACTATGACAGATATTGCTTAAATATTCGGTACCACACGCCTACGCGATCTGTATAACGGTTACTTTTAGGCTTAGACAAAAGTTAATATCTGTTTATCTTTAGATATTTTTGTGTTTTTCTTCTATATTTTATTGCCACAGATAATACTGGGAATTTACTTTGATCCTGGTATTGATCTAGCGAAGTTATATCCCTAAAACACATGGAAGGACACCCTTTCATACTTTTAGTTACACAGATCAGGATGAATTTCTTTATCGATGTATGATGCGCCGATCGATGTAGTACGGAAGGATTATGTATACAGTAGTCCCCATCTTGAACGGCCCCCATGACCCGCAACCACCCGCTTTATTTGGCCAGAATCCCATGGCACCGACGAGTTTGTGTTCAAAAATACCCTTCGAGGATGACCACCCCTCTAACGCGACCAGCGGCCGGCCTATTTGTGCAAAAACTGCCACATAATGGGGTTTACTGACAGAAATCTCACAAATATTGTTCATTTCTAAATTCAACATATTGACATTTATTCCAACATGCCGATAAAGTAAACCGCACAAAGAGCCAATCCGATTAGTCTTACTGCTGCGTGTTCCTTAGATGTCAGGTTTTGTCACTATGATAAATAGTGGCTATTATTGCCACCGATAATTATATAGATGACAAAAGCTAACAGCCACGAAACACTGTACTGTTCAGCTCAAGACAGCGTGACATCCGGTCGCCAGAAAGTAAGAATGGTAGGTTAGCTATTGTGGCTTTTGTCTCGTTGTCACATAATAGTCACCTTTATTACACACTAACAGCAACGTAATCAATCGTTTAAAACTATTGGAACCGAATGATTTCTTAATTTTAAATTTTACAAAAAAATTTTTTTTTTCATTACAAAGCTGCAGGAATAACATTAAAAAATAAAACTGAAGGTATTTCATTGTTTGTTGAAACGTCATCCAGTGTTATTTCAACACCTATCATTTTGGAAGAATCTGTTCTTTGCACATCTGGTCGGATATTCATTCGTCCGCCAAAAATTTACCGATTTGGGAAGCATCACTACGATTATATCCGAGTTTCGTCACAGTCGAAGTTATTCGACTTAATTAGGAAAGAGACTAGGACGCTCCGAATGGGCGTACGGAGACGCTGACGGCAAATAAATAAAAATTTCCTTATATTAAATTTTAGAACAAAATTTGCAGATATAGACAGGACAGTTGTTATTGGCTGATCAATAATTTCCGTTTCGATTTCGCTGACAGGAAAATTGAAATGGCAAAGAAATATAAAACTGCCACTTTAAAGGATATAGGCATATTTTGTACAATCTGTTACGACTCTATGGTTTAAGAAAAATGTAACAGAAAGAAAGTGAAACCAACAAATCAAGTAAAAATCAACAAACCATTTATTACTAGATAATTAAAATGAAAAATCAAAAAAATCACTTACAGTAATGTGTTTTGAAATCCTAATAATCCAATAAGAATGATTGTTCTAATCACAAGTCCTAAACATAGAATGTTCCGAATTCACGGCTGTGTCCTTGAATGTTATGATGTGCTAATGGTCTCCAAAGTCCTGATGTACTAGAAATCTTGATGTGCTGATGTCAAAATGAAGTATTCCAAAATCTCTGAATAAGTTCAGTTAAATTCCAAAATCATTAATTAAAAATCCAAAATCCAAAAGTTTATGAGCACTGTTATAATCCAATGAATATTTAAAATAATTCCTCTCTTAGAATTTGGAATGAATTTTCACAACTGTAATAGCTCTTTACAAGACTGATGGTAATGTCAAAACTGAAAAAATGTCCACCAAACATGGCATATATAAAGATTGGTCACATGACAGAATGTTCTAGAATATGAGTCATCTTAATGTAATTTTACTTGTAAACAAAATTCAACCTTGACCTTCAAATTGAGAAAACATATTGATCAAAACAACCTAATTCAAGGACACTAGTTAAACATGTTTTTCCTGATAACATTAAGATTTAAGCAAATATTAAAGTGAAGAAACATTTATAATTTCCTAAAATATTTATAATATTATATAAACATCATACATAACACCTCCCCTCATAAAGAAAAAGAAAGATTTATATAATAAAGCTTTCTTTTGAATATACATCTAATACTACAATAACCAAAAATACATAAGAACATGTTTTTTGATACTGGACTTAATTACATCAAGCAATATTACATTTCTAGGCACGTGAGAGTACATCTGCAATCACATTGTCTTTTCCCCTGATGTGTTTGATGTCAATGTTATATTCCTGCAATATCAAACTCCATCTCAACAATCTCCGATTTTTATCTTTCATTTTGTTGATGAAAGTAAGGGGATTGTGATCACTGTACACAATAATTGGAGAAAGAGCTGAGGTAACATACACTTCAAAATGCTGTAAAGCCAATATCAAAGCCAAACATTCCTTTTCAATTGTGGAATAATTTTTCTGGTGCTTGTTTAGTTTTTTAGAAAAATAACACACAGGGTGATCCACACCACTTTTGTCTTCCTGAATCAATACTCCACCAACCCCTACATCACTTGCATCAACAGATAATTTAAATGATTGGCTGAAATTTGGTGCAGAAAGAACTGGTGCATTCTTAAGCATGGCCTTTAACTTGTCAAAAGATTCCTGACACTTGTCAGACCAATGAAATTTGGTTTTCTTACTCAATAAACTTGTCAAAGGTTCAGCAATTTTGGAAAAATTGGAACCAAATTTCCGATAATATCCAGCCATACCTAGAAATCGCATCAGTTGCTTTTTACATATTGGAACTTGAAATTCAGAGATAGCTTTGACCTTAGCTTCTATAGGTTTAACTTGACCTTGTCCCACAATATGTTCTAAAAATGTGACACAAGCATGGCAAAACTCACTTTTGCTCAAATTAATTGTCAGATTCGCATCGCTGAGTCGATCAAAGAATTTTCGAATGGTTTCCAAATGATCTTCCCAGGTGTTGTTGTAGATAATGACGTCATCGATATAAGCGTCACAATTATCAAGACCAAATGTTATCATGTTCATCAGACGTTGAAACGTTGCAGGCGAATTTTTCATTCCAAACGGCATGACTTTATATTGATAAAGTCCATCTGGAGTTACAAATGCTGAAATTTCTTTTGCCCTTTCCGTCAGTGGAATTCGCCAGAATCCTTTTAAAAGGTCAAACTTGGTGACATATTCCGCATTTCCAATTTTATCAATGCAATCGTCCATTCTTGGGATTGGAAATGAATCAGTTTTGGTGACACTGTTGACTTTTCTATAGTCAGTACACATACGGAATGTATTATCTGGCTTGGGAACAAGAATACATGGTGAACTCCAGTTACTTTTACTTGGTTCTATGAAATCATTCTCCAGTAGATACTGAATTTCTTTCTTCAGATAGTTCTGTTTGAGAGGATTCATCCTATAATGATGCTGTTTCACGGGCGCAGAATCTACAATGTCAACGTCATGATAAATTTTACTTGTTCGTGTTGGAACATCAGGAAACAAGTGCTCATAATCATGTAATAGCTGTTTTAGTTCATTTCTTTCCTGTTGTTGTAGATGTGAAAGTTTCTGGTCTAGGTTGTTCAATATTTCTGAATTCCGAAGATTGGTTATACCAGAGTCACTATAGTCTGATTGTACTCCATCGTTGATATCTTCACTGTGTGGGACATGTACAACTAAATTAACTGAATAATTAGCTGGGCTATCTCTGTCAAAATATTCCTTTAACATATTTATATGACAAAGTTGTTTCTGTTTCCGTCTCCCAGGAGTGTTAATGATATAATTTAAGTCATTTACTTTCTTTTCAACGGTATAAGGACCATAAAATTTAGCCTGAAGAGGATTCTGAGGTATGGGAAAGAGAGCCAGAGCTTTGTCACCAGGTTTAAAACTCCTTTCCTGTGAATTTCTGTCATACCTTAATTTCATTTTTGACTGGGTAGTGTGAAGATTAGTTCTTGCTACTTCACAGGCCTTTGACAACTTGTATTTGAAATCAGAAACATAATCAAGAAGATTAATCTTTGAATCTTCATTTGAAAGAAGTTTCTCTTTCAATAATTTCAATGGTCCACGGACAGTATGACCAAAAACTAGTTCAAAGGGACTAAAACCCAACGACTCTTGAACTGATTCCCTAACAGCAAACAACAACAAATGAACACCCTCATCCCAATCCTTTTCTGTATCAAAGCAATATGATCGAATCATATTCTTCAAAGTTTGATGAAATCTTTCCAAAGCACCTTGACTTTCACGGTGATAGGCAGAAGATTTAAACTGTTGGATGCCTAATTCATGCATAACTTGTTGGAAAATTCCAGACATAAAATTTGACCCTTGATCCGACTGGACAGATTTGGGAAGGCCAACAAGTGTAAAAAACTTCACCAAAGCTTTCACAATAGTTTTAGTTTTTATATTTCTCAGAGGAATTGCCTCTGGAAATCTTGTAGATGCACACATGATGGTCAACAAGTATTGGTTGCCTGACTTGGTTTTAGGTAAAGGACCAACACAGTCTACCATTATTCTACTAAATGGTTCATCAAATGCAGGAATAGGTTCCAGATGAGCCTTAGGTATCTTCTGATTGGGTTTTCCTACCATTTGACAAGTGTGACAAGATCTGCAGTATTTAGAAACATCACTTTTGAGTTTCGGCCAATAAAAATGATTCAAGATCTTGTGATAAGTCTTACGGACTCCTAAATGACCAGCCAAAGGAGTTTCATGGGCTAAATTAAGAATTTCCTGTCGATATGACTTAGGAACAACAATTTGATAGCTCACTGACCACTCGTCACCAGCGGGTACATCAGGTGGTCTCCATTTCCTCATAAGGACCCCATTTTTCACAAAGTAACACACTGGAACTTGTGTGGCTTCAGTTTCACTAATAGCCCTCTGAAACAAACAAGATATCTCGGGATCTTGCTCCTGTTCAACGACAAGGGATTGTCGTTTGTCACCCTGAGTAGAACAAAGAGAATGAGTTGCCAAAAGAGGATCACTGTGATCAATACCGTTTGATTGATCAATACCTGAGGAAAAAGTGACCTCATCAAAAGACTGACCAATACATGTGTCAGCTAAAGGAATAATATCCTGATCAACATCACTCTCAAGAGCTCTTTTTGCCATAGCTCTAGTAGCTGCACAAGCAGGGTACAAATCAGGGATTTCAGTTTCGACAGGATCAACTTTCTGATCCAAACAAGGCATGTCAGTCACAAGTGGATTAACCACAACCTTATCTCCAGCTAGGTCATTGCCTAGTAATAAATGAACACCCTCTATGGGTAAAGAAGTCACTGCCCCAACAGTCACAGGTCCAGAAACTAAGTCTGATGCCAAATTTACACAATGAAGAGGAACATTTACAAAGCCGCACTCTACTCCCTGAACAAGAACACTTTCACTTGAAGAAGACTCCTCAGACAAAGGCAAAGTACCTGATAATAAAAGACTCTGAGAAGCTCCAGTGTCCCTTAATATTTTAATTGGGATAGGTTTGGCAGAATCACCAATAAGTGATATAGAACCTTCTGACATGAATGGTTCATAAGCCTATAAAATAGAATCAGACTGGGGTTTGTTTGACCCAACAAATGTATTGCTTTCAATACAAGACCGTGACCTTGACCTCGTAGAAATAAGAGCATTTGGAAAAGCTCTGTCTTTTCTCTGTTGCTTATTTTTCAACTTGAAGCAATCAGAAATAACGTGCCCTTTCTTTTTACAATAAGTGCACGTAGGAAGAGATAAGGATTTCTGATCAGTCTTATCAGATGTTTGATTCCTAACAGTTGTGCTGTTGTGAAATTTGGAAGTACTCGAATGAGATTGAAATGGTTTTTTACCAGAAAACTGCTGTGAGGACGACTTATTGCCAAATGAAATTTTATGAGTCAAGGAATAATCATCAGCCATACGAGCAGCATTTTCCAAAGTTTCCACATTCTACTCGTCAAGATAGGTTTTAACATCACTATGGATGCACCTCTTGAACTCTTCAATTAATACGAGCTGTCGGAGGTTATCATAACCTTGATCAACTTTCTTGGCTGAGCACCACCTATCAAATAGTTGTTCTTTATCCCTTGCAAATTCGACATGAGTTTGTCCAGTTTCTTTTCTACAATTCCTAAACCTTTGTCGATATGCCTCTGGTACCAACTCATAAGCTTTCAAGATGTACTCCTTAACCACATCATAATCAGTGCTTTGTTGTACTGACAGTGAAGTGTAGACTTCACGAGCTTTGCCAATAAGTACACTTTGTAATAACAAAGTCCAATGCTCTCTGGGCCATTTCAAGTTTTCAGCTATTTTCTCGAAATGAAGAAAGTATTTATCTACTTCTTTTTCCTGAAAAGGGGGTACTAACCTAATATATCTAGTAACATCAAAACCTGAACTTGTTTTTAAAGGAGTGGAGTGTGCTCTGTTTGCCAGTTCTAATTCTCTTAACTTAAATTGCATTTCCCTTTCTTCTCTTTGCATTTGTATCTGCCTCTCTTCTTTCTCTCTCTCCATCTGTATCCGCATTTGTCTCTCTTCTTTCTCTCTCTCCATCTGTATCTGCATTTGTCTCTCTTCTTTCTCTCTCTCCAACTGCCTCTCTTCTTTTTCTCTCTCCATCTGCCTCTCTTCTTTCTGCATTTCTATCTGCCTCTCTTCTTTCTCTCTCTCCATCTGTATCTGCCTCTCTTCTTTCTCTCTCTCCATCTGTATCTGCCTCTCTTCTTTCTCTCTCTCTCTCTCTCTGAATCTGAAGCTTTGCCAATTCTAAATCCATCTGGTTCTTTAACTCTAATTCCCTTAATTTTCTGTCAGAACCAGATACAGGCTTTCTCTTCAAACTTAAAGCACTATTTTCAAAAATTCCCTTTCCTACTAAATACTGAATCAAAATAATCTTTATCTCCTGTTTTGTCAATGATACTTTTGCCTCAGATAGACTGTATTTTCTGGCAAGCTCGAGCAACTCATCCTTTCTCATGCACTCTAACCCCTTCTGGGTAGGTTTTGAAATGAAATTCTGAACATTAGATGCCATTGTAAATGCTTGTTGGTTTCACACAAAAAAAATTTCTCTATTAAAAATCTTTGCCAAAGACCAAAAAAATTCCGAGACAAAATCAGTATGAATTTCAAAGATAAATTTAATATCTCTAATATGCTTTAAAGAAATTCAGATCCCGGAACGACGAGCCCCCAATTTCTGTTACGACTCTATGGTCTAAGAAAAATGTAACAGAAAGAAAGTGAAACCAACAAATCAAGTAAAAATCAACAAGCCATTTATTACTAGATAATTAAAATGAAAAATCAAAAAAATCACTTACAGTAATGTGTTTTGAAATCCTAATAATCCAATAAGAATGATTGTTCTAATCACAAGTCCTAAATATAGAATGTTCCGAATTCACGGCTGTGTCCTTGAATGTTATGATGTGCTAATGGTCTCCAAAGTCCTGATGTACTAGAAATCTTGATGTGCTGATGTCAAAATGAAGTATTCCAAAATCTCTGAATAAGTTCAGTTAAATTCCAAAATCATTAATTAAAAATCCAAAATCCAAAAGTTTATGAGCACTGTTATAATCCAATGAATATTTAAAATAATTCCTCTCTTAGAATTTGGAATGAATTTTCACAACTGTAATAGCTCTTTACAAGACTGATGGTAATGTCAAAACTGAAAAAATGTCCACCAAACATGGCATATATAAAGATTGGTCACATGACAGAATGTTCTAGAATATGAGTCATCTTAATGTAATTTTACTTGTAAACAAAATTCAACCTTGACCTTCAAATTGAGAAAACATATTGATCAAAACAACCTAATTCAAGGACACTAGTTAAACATGTTTTTCCTGATAACATTAAGATTTAAGCAAATATTAAAGTGAAGAAACATTTATAATTTCCTAAAATATTTATAATATTATATAAACATCATACATAACAAATCTTTAACTGGTTGTAAACACACACCCCAACACACACACACACACACACAAACACACACACAGAGAGAGAGAGAGGTCCCCTGCTGGAAGTAAATAGAATATGTCCAAATAAGGCTAAAGCGTGATTACTTACAGATATGGAGATGCTTCATCGACAAATTGAGAATGAATATTATTATTTCGCCGGCAACACAACGTAACATCTCCAGTTGCGTCACCAGTATTATGCGACGTCACAAATAAGTAAAGCCATACAGAATTTTCAATGGACTAGATTTTTTCATTTCTTTGCATGAAAATGAAACATTTAATTATAACATTTTAGCATTATGCTCTCAAAAGCACGGTGAAAAAATGCAGACTATTTGGCCATTCAAACTTATATGTGTACATTCATTCACTTTGCTGCATACATGAAAATTTGCTACTGATGAATATGTTATTGACACGTTCGACCTTATCGAGTAGAAAAAAAAAAGACAAAAGAATGACAAAAATGGAAGGGCAGCTGACATCGCTTTTGCCAACGCGTGCTTGTTTTATTATGAAACTAAATGAAGCTCTTGATGAAAGATTCGCCGTATTAATAGTCAGCGAACAGAGATAAGAAATTCTTCTTATAATGCCCTTTTCACTACAGGTTTGTACTACCATTTCTCGAGGAAATATATCCCTATAATTGCCAGTTAACGTAATTGGTAGGTTTGCAAGACCTGCAAGTAATAAATTCTTTTCATAACGCACTTTTTCACTCCAGGCTTATACAAGCATATGCCAAAACAAATTCATCCTAGGAATTTGCCAGTTAATATAATTTGTAGATTTGCAAGACCTGCATGTAGCAAATTCTTTTCAAAACACATTTTTCAGTACAGGCTTATACAACCATCTCTGAGGAAATACAAAATGCATCCCTATAATTTGCAAGTTAACATAATTTGTAGGTCTGCGAGACCTGAATATATTGGTAATATTTTTTTCGAAGCACGCGGATTCACTGTACTATAATGGTAGTCATCTGGCAACAGTGGACCAATAACCTACTACTAAATATTCTTATTTTACTCTACGTTTAGCAGTTGCAGTATTAGTGGTGTTAGTCTGTGTTTGTGGTGGCGGTAGGAGTAGTGATTGTAAACGGTGGTGGCAATGGTAGTAATAGTAGTAGCAGTAGTTGTGGTAGTAATTGCAGTTATTGAGGTTCTAACTGCTGCTGTTGCAGTGACAAATAATTAACATCGATACTATTTTTTAAAAAATCTCATTACATGCTACCCTGATGAGATGTTTTTTTTTTTTTCTCTCTCTCTCTCTCTCTCTCTCTCTCTCTCTCTCTCTCTCTCTCTCTCTCTCTCTCTCTCTCTTTGAACAAGAAAACCTAATGGCAAATAAAGCTGTTTACAGGTACTTCACTAAAACATGTTTCACAAAGTACCTTAGGATTTATTCAGGAAACTGTCTTCATGTCGATTGTAAATCGAACATGATTGCCTGCAAAGAAACTATTATTGGTAGATATTAACCATCATCATCAGACGATCACTTTAAGAAGCACCATTGACATCGGATTTATTTACGACGTTTATGACTTTGATATGTAATATTCTTGCTAAGATATGTAATATTCTTGCTATAGGACTAGCATTGTAAAACTCCAAATCAAACTGAGAATGCAATAGCCACAACTGGGCAAGTCTTATGGGTTTTAAGTGGGAAATTCAATAAAAGTTATAAATAAGAATAAATTTGTTACACTTGTCGCAGCCTAACCATTTATTGTGACAATAAATTAAAATGTTCCATGGTCGGTAAAGTTCGCCAGCACTATATTGAGAAATTACTGCTCGAGTAAGAAATGTAAGTCCCAATGAAAATGTTGTTATCATAATCAAGGGTAGATAGGTCATATTGACCTTTTTGTGCCTTATTGTGACACAGGACGGAAAAATGCATAAATACGGCCAAAGTCAAACGTAAGACGTTTCAAAGTCTGGCATTTGGGACCGCGGTTGCTCAGCGGTAAGGTGTCGGACTCGTGACAATCAGAAGGTGCGGGTTCGAAACTAGCCATGACTAGACCGTGTCGGCCGATATGATGTGACTCTAAAGCCTCAGCACGATATAACCTTTGATGTGTTGATTTGACGTTAAACATCAACCAACCAACCAACCAACCAACCAACAACCAACCAAAGTCCGGCATACACACCTCAATACTTCAAAGGTGAAGGTTATAACTAGCTTAGATTGTCAGTTCGTGCACCTAAATACACGTGCCTCAATAACCATTGATTATACCACAAGCCTTTAATTTGACACATGACCCCTGCATCTTACACAATCCAGTTCTATGCTCTCACACATCATTCTTTCATCACCGAAAATTAAGGATCAAACGGATAGCCTTTGCTTTAAAAATCTGAAACGCACGTTAAGTTATGCATAAATGCAATTACTATGAAAGTTCGATGCGGACAGGTTGGTCCTTAAGTGGTCGTGCATACTTTGACTGACACAAGTTTTATAATCGGACTCCAAACATAATACAGAAAAAATTAGCCTGGAGTTACGTTAAGAGATATTTTGTTACATGTGTATCTATGATATAATGAGACGGCCAGTACAAAGGTCTGGAAGGGACCTGCATAAAGATGTAAATCACGAAGTTGATAAACATTACAAGTGGAGTCTTAATGGCGTTATTGTTTGGATTGTTCCTCTCCCGAGCAATATATTCTTTATATTCTATTGTACCTATATAGATATATATGAACACAGAGGATAGATAGATAGATGGACGGACAGATACAGAAAAATAGATAAATAACCGACATGCAGGCAGATTTTTAAAAAATACATGTAGAGATAGATAGATACATAAGCAGTGTAGAATGTCCACGAATAGAAATGTCTTGCAGAGAGAGTGAGGGTGGCTGGTGATTTTATAAAATATTTATACGGACCATTCATGTCTATGATGAAAAAATTTATCTTGTAAGAGAGTATATTTACTTATATTTGGAAGGGTTGATCATCATGAAGATTTTATCAATTTCTAACCTAATATTTTTACATCCTTGTAAGACCTTTGCATTTTATCTTGCAGGGCTTATATTTCTTAAGTTTTTGCAATTTGCCCCCTTCATATTTTAGAACTAAGCTTATGATCTGCACTGTATAGCCAGGACTGTGCTGACGTACCGTTAATCCACATACATACATACATACATACATACATACATACATACATACATACATACATACATACATACATACATACATACATACATACATACATACAAGATTGTCAACTGATAAACTGATAAATTAGCAATCCTATCCCGACCTCCAACACGCCCCACACACCCGAAACAGAAATATTTCAGACTTCTGAAGTCACTGCACTTGATTGCATTGAAAGATACCAGCAGCGTGTGGTAAGGTGTATTTTATCTTTCGTTGTATACTCCTCTTTTGTGCTTCACTGCCAATTTCAAAGCCAACACATAACGAGCTTTTTTAAATTTTTATTATGATTTGTATAGCTTACTTATGTTTGTCTTATGTCTGCGGCTTTCTAAGATGATTGTGTGTGTGTGTGTGTGTCTGTGTGTGTGTTTAAAAATAGTATTGCTGCTGTTGAAAAAGACCCAATTTCCTAAAACAGGTCAAAGTTGTTTGAGATTGACTCAGATTGTATTTCCTTGGTTAAACACAATTTAGTTGTACTCATCTCCTTAAAATTGAAAATTGTTTTGGACGACCCAGTCTTATGAAACGACTTGGTTTAGGACGATACTTCGTGATTTGGATGGGAAAGTAATATCTGACACTCAGGTTGATAGCAAAAGGTGGACCGCCTCTATATACCTTGATTTCTGTCGTAGGAATCCGAAGTAACCGTGTACTTAGATGAGAATTAATTACTGAGTCACCCTACTTAGATGAGAATTAACTACTGAGTCACCATACGGATGTGTCTGCTAGGCACAAATGCCTATACCACCAACTTTGTAGTGATGTGTGCATGGTCGAGATACTATAGGGGTTGGTGCTTACAGGAAAGGCGGTGGGTGCCGTATTCTGCGGATCCGGGTTCGAATTACCGTAGAGTACTAATTAAAATTTTCGAACCTGTATGATAATGTTATATATGTATATATATCATAATGTGTTATATATATATATATATATATATATATATATATATATATATATATATATAGAGAGAGAGAGAGAGAGAGAGAGAGAGAGAGAGAGAGAGAGAGAGAGCGAGAGACAGACAGACAGAGAGTACAACCTTACTAATAAGTCTACTCACTTTTTCTTAAAAAAAGTCTTTTTACCAAGGTAATCTTAGAAATGACCTTATAAATACTCCAATTCCATTTCGAGTCTTAGAATGAGCAGTCGGTTTAGCAGGTGATCTTTCGAAAAGAGTTTACTGTATATACTTTTTTGCTGCACAGGGAACGGTCTTTGAATGACGATAATAATGGAAGAAATATGGTAAAAGGACTTAAATGGTACCGTTAAGCATTCAGATGTTTGGAATATACTCATCTCACAGAGTGTTTCATGGGATAAATTTACAAAACTTCCAATTGTTTCCCACCCTTTTGAACACTCTTATAAGACTATGTCATCTGAGACCTTCTTGAAACGGAAACTAAAAATAAGAAATACCTGGTAAAGAAGGGAGTGAAATCCAAGGATCCATATATTACAGACCTTATGTAACTGTTATATAAAGCAATAATGACGAGAGGAAGGTTAAGCAATTGATAAACAAAATTGTATTCATGAAAGTTTCCATATATGACTAGCGTGTTCTTTACAAATCGTAAGAAGTCAGATTTGTCACATACGCAAAACGTTGTTGGCCGTAAATCGCTGCAGGGACTACACGGTTACATAGTGCAAAAAAAGATGCAAAACAAAAACGCTTGACAAATGAATGCACAGCTGCCTCAGGCAAATATAGCAGCATTGCTTCAAGGATCTTATACATTGCCTATAAATGAATACTGCTTTTTAAATCCGCAGTAGCTGACATAGCTTATGTGAATGTGACTGCAAGGCTAAATATCTACTGAGAGAGAGAGAGAGAGAGAGAGAGAGAGAGAGAGAGAGAGAGAGAGAGAGAGAGAGAGAGAGAGAGAGAGAGAGAGAGAAAGAGAGAGAGAGTTATAATTCAATATTGAGACGGAGGATGGGAAGGTTTACAGGGTTTGAAAGAAGGCTGATATTGGTGAAATAGAATACTGAAGTTACTCTTCTACTTCCGTCAAGGGTAAAAATTACAGGCTTGTCCCTGCCATTTTCTGTCCTCATTAAATAATAAAATATGATACAACTGCTGTCTCGTAGTGAGTCAGAGACGTATATAACACGTGCTATATATGTATCTGGATGAGCGCATGAACCTGATGGAATCACCTCTATTGTAAAATGACTTGCATTGTATACATCATTGATGTAGCATAAAGAGCATGTAAGAATATAAAATAAAAAGTCGAATTGTGGAAATGAGACAAGGCCGATATCTTTTTTATAAAATGGCATTATTGGTGATAGCTGATGAAAAAAAAAAAAATGAGGAAGACAGACGTTCTTCACATCCGGCAAAGATTTAAAGACTGCACTGACAATCACATGTTTTGATCAAGATTCCAACAATTAAATCAAGAAATAACTAATTCCTTTACTGCAGTGTAGATGACCTCAAATAACTTACTTAACTGGTACTCATATACACTTATGAATGACAAAATACGGTTGAAAGAGTGTCAGTTAGCCATTGGTTAAACGGGTATGTTAAATTTTCTATATAAGGCCACGTAAAATGGGGAGATGTTGGGTCATCGACGTCAGTCAGCAATCAGCCGTCAAACCAGCAAAATCTCAACATTGGTAGGAAGAGGGGTGGGGGCCACCTGTGGTTTTTCCGGCTGTCACTTGCACCCAACGACCAGCCGACTACATTTAACAATGTAAGTACGGGGCGTGGTTGGATATACGGGACAGACCGCCACAGAAGTGAGCCGACCTACCCCTCCCCCCTCCGAAGTCGAGGAGTACTAGGAAATTCAACGAATTTACCGAGAAGTATCCCGACGCAGCGGGTGCCAAACCTGGGCAGGCGTGCAGCAAGCCGGGAGAAGAAGCCGATAGAGAAGTGAGCCAAATCCCCTGGGATAACTGCACCATACGACTGAAATTGAATCAGCCTGCCAAGTCTAAGAGAGCCGGTGAGCAAGCTTATAACCTTAGAAGCAGCCGCTTGAGAGAGAGAGAGAGAGAGCTATCCGGTCCAGTGGCAGACTTATCAAAATTGTCTGACTGTATGGGGTTTTCTGTTTGGTTTTTCGAAAACCCCTTTTGATTATACTTTATAAATCACAAATTTGAATGATTTCGAAACACCGTCTAAAATATAACTATGAATTAAGAAGAAATGTGCGTGATACTGAAAGGAAATGAGTAACTTGTACTCAATGATTGGTGTTATTTTTGGAATAATTATGTACACTATGTACGCAAAATTTATACCTGAATGGTTTAAGTAAATAAAGAAATTTGAAACTAATAGAATTGTCATAATTAAACATGTGGTTAACATATAATTGGTTTTAGGGACAGCCCGAATAGCTAACTAGGCAGAATTTGATCATGTACGTTCGTGGCGTTTCAGTACTTCCGTTCCGCTTCGCGCCTCCCTTTCCGAGTCCGTGCAGCCTTCCACTCCAGACATGTAAGTAAAAAGAATGCCGTGCATGCAGTAATACGTCAGGTGGGTTGCAGCCCGGCAATTCATCTGACGAGTAATTTACACACCCTCCCATATCGCGCCTCCAATGAACCCCAAAAGTGGGGCAACCATGCAGTGAGGGAGTGATGTGTATTAATTAATAAGGGCGCGGTGCGCCCCGCTAACCATTCGTAAATGGCCTAATGCCGCAGACGAATTAAATTTAAACTAAGGTAGATGTTGTACCTGATCTTCTCACAACTAAAATGTAAAAATGTATAAAAAAAAATAAAAAATAAAAAAATCTGCAAGGGTTAGGGCCCGTTCAGACACCAGATATTAGGGTTCAAATTTGCTCAGGGACCAAATAATACTAAAATAATATCAACCTGCAGAGTAACCAACCAGGGATGTGAAAAGTACCCCAGCAAAGATGTTCTTGAAAGGAACAAAATAAAAGAAAGTGAGTAATGTTAACGAAAGATGGCGCATGTATGCAGGCCATTATTGTTGCAGAGTTCGCACTGGAAGACTAGCAGAGTATTTCTGCATATGAGGCATAAACATATCAGACACAAAAATGTAAACTTAAAACGGTTTTTGTTACATGTTAGACACAAATATGCATGAAAAAAATGAGAATATAAAACAGAAAAGAATGAAACAGTTACATTATTCACATACATTGTCGATTACATTAGAAGATTTACATCACTGAATATTTTAGACAGAAATCTCTCGTGCTACTAATAGCAACCTTTGCGTTATTTATGGTTTTAAACCTTCAGCTTTGGCACATGGATCATTTTTTATCATGAATATTCCCTTATCAAAGTTTGTGCATTTTAAAAATAAAGATTGAATGATAGCGGCAGCTGATTTGCCCATTTATGAAAATTACAAGCCAAATCTGACGTATTATGAAGAACATTGCAGCTCTCTTTATGTCATGGGTCACGGGAAGACATTATTGTCAGGGTAATTTAATTTTCACAGAATAACGTTCCAAATAAGACTGATTCAAGGAGTTTCGTAGCATGCTATTTAAAAATGACCACATAATGCATCTGACACGAGCGGGATTTACAATGTGAGATATGTGTGAAACGTCGCACTCAAGTGTCAATTTGACGCCGAATGACATGTTCTGAGGGGTACTCTTGTGTGTTAATGATATGGTCTGCATATTAAAATAAATTGTCTATTCAAAGAAGAGTTTCGTATAGTCAAATTCACATCACTTGCATCGATCTGTTTCTTTATTAGGGAAAGCCTTTACGGAGTAAACAATACAAAATGGCCTGATGTTGGTTGCAAAAGTAGAAAACTTGACGATTTATATTTCACACATTGTGATCCATAGATTTGAAGTGAAAGGATATAAACTTGAATTCATGAACACTGTAATTGAATCTCATCTTACATGTACTAAACTTCAGTTTTTAAAATTTTTTTATTTAAGTGAAAGATATTTTCGCACCTTTACTGTCCCTCTGTGGAAGATTTTCGTATAATAAGCACTATTTATGTTCATCTCGCGAAGATTTCATGTATCTGTTTTATTTTAATCCATGTCTTCCCCAGCCTTCTTCCATCCAAAGAAAGCTACTTTTCCTGACGTAAGCTAAGTCCATGAAATAACGACCACATACACGTTTAAGTTAGTATGCACTGAGCAGATTAACTCTATGGATCAATACTATCAAAATGTTCCGAAGGATAAGATACGGAAGTACAGGAACATTTTAACTTTCTGCTAGAGAGAAAATATTGCCTGTTGAGAGCCAAATCATGCATCTGAATCTATGCTTCAGGTGTGTATATGAAACGCCACATTACCACAAAGAAAATATTGGATAGACAGACATGTAGACCGAGTCAAACCCAATTCCCTGAACAAAAATCAAAAATATTCTTAATGACTTTTTGTTGAGTGGATCAAAGAATCATAAAACAATTATATCATCTTAGCCATGGTGAGGTTAATGTCGCGGTATGCCAAGAGTAAGATCCTTCAAAGAGTACAAAGATAGTCATCCAAAACAACTGTTTAAATGAGACATAACACTATGTAATAACGCTTCTAAAAGTACATCGGTAGTCATCCAAAACTACTGGTTAAGTCGGACATAACATTATGTAACAACACTTTTTTTTTGCACTCACTTATTCAATTATAAATAAATTTGGGTTGCTTCACAATTTTTATTTCTGGAAGTTTAATACTCATGGAAATTGTGAGCACTTGCCTGCTTCTTCAGCTAATGAGATTCCTTCTTGTGTAATGAACATTATATTTTCTGCACATTTGTTGAAATTTCCCTTCGCTTCTTAGGTCATACAAATAATTATTTTGAATCAAACTTGACTAATTTAGGGGTTATGTGGGCATTAAATTTTTCTTTTTAAATCTGTCAATTCATGAAAGTCACGCTAACCAGAAGTTTTTATGATGACTGATCCTCACAACATGTTTGACCAATGAAAAAAACATAAAGTGCTTTAACGGAGTTAAAATACAATTAAAATATAATTTTGTATGCTGAAGTGAATTATTATCAACCATATGCCTGCAGGCAGTCATCGTAAGTTATATGAATTGTTCATTTGTCCCAAGCAAAGAGCAGTTATATATATATATATATATATATATATATATAGATAGATAGATAGATAGATAGATAGATAGATAGATAGATAGATAGATAGAAAGATAGATAGATAGATAGAAAGATAGATAGATATAATACGCATCATATGGCGAATAACAGTCCTTTCAAGAGTGCACTGGATCCAGCATGGGATCGCGTGTATCAGGGATTGATTAAGATAAATACAGCAAAGTGAAAACGAACAGCGCAAAACTAGTTTTTAATAAGCTTAAGCACTTTCAACTATCACTAAGTCCTTCTCAAAGGCAAACACAAGACAAGCAATGAACACAAAAAGCGTTGAAATTACAAACGTTTACATGGCTATTTCTAATGCAACTAAAAGTTTAAAATGTTTGATGTTTCGCCTAGTTAGCTTCAAACTGACTGATGATGTTGTAAACTAGTTGGTAATGACCTACAAAGGGAGGAGCTATCGCGCCATCTGTTTTTTTAATGTAAAGTGGTGTAACCGCAAATTATATCTCGGAAAATTCGTTGTTTCTGTAATGCGAGTAACGACCATAGCAATAACAACACCATGAAGAACTACAATAAAATGGTTGGAATTATAGGTCAGCGAGTGAATAATGAGCAAAATCAATGAATTATTTAATTGAAAACGTGGTGGCTGTAAACAGATGATGATTTAATTTGTGTGTGTTTGTCCTTGCTCTAGTCGTATTGGTTTAAGCCGCTTGCTTTCAGTGTTCTAAGGCGGGGTATCCAGTAAGATTCCTTTTCTTTCCTGGTTCCGGAAATCCAGTTGGGGTTGTGAGAAATTGTAGTCAGCGTTACATCACTGAAAGTGTGACCATGGGAATAGAAGTGTTCTGCTTCTTTGTCATCCAATCAGATCTGTGAAGATTGATCCTTTTGTGTAGCTTTTCAGTTTCTCCGACAGATCTAACACGTGATGAGATAAATTACACTCTCTGTTTAAAGGTTTAATTTCAGCTGCATTTTTATTTCAATACAATGAATAGAATGCATAATTTGTATGAGTGGCCCTAGAAAATGATAATATTTCTTTGAAAAGTAAGATATACTGTCATTATTGCGCTGCTGATTACTAATATGTTTAGTGTTTACTGTTCAACTTTATACGTAGGTGCTAGACGCCATATAACTCTTGGCTAGCAATGATGGATATTTACTATGGAGAATCATCTAGTTAAACATCGTTTAGAATCAATCAAGGAGAAACTCAGGTAATGTTCTCATTGTAGACACTCTTCTCTAAATCAATGTTTGCGGTAGTGCTTGTTTTTCAATCCCTTTGTACCAAGGAAATTGCAAAATGATTATATCTGAGCTTCAATAAGAGGCAAATTATCATTAACAACAGGGAGTAGTGCTTAAGAATTGATCCTACTCTCTCTCTCTCTCATGTCTTGATTACTGACATTCAGAAAATACCACATTTATAGCATGGCTTATGCATCTGAAAGATGACGTAATTGTTGGATCAGTTACTGTTTATGCTGTGTAGCCTTATTTAGCTCAAGATGTACTGAATAATTATATAAGATCTTTCTAGTGATTAGATAAATCTATATTACTCCTCTTTTATTTGTGTTTCCTTTTGAATCTATGAATATTTTTACTTTCTTACTATTTTCCCCTTTGTTTCTCTACCCATGTCTTCCTGAGCTTTCTTCCATTAAAATTAAATAGATTTTGGTAAGGTAAGTATCTTATATACAGGCCACACCAATCGATAAGTCATTATTCGTTGAACACTCTGACTTCAAGGAATTGATGTTGCTATAGAGACGCATCTTGATTTAGCTTTATCGTCAGAATCAAGAAAAAATAATTAAAAGCAAATGTTCAGCGTAATTATATATTATAATTTAACTAAATAGCAATTCTTGGATCCTATCTTCAGACCCGAATTGTTGTAGGTCTCTCTCTCTCTCTCTCTCTCTCTCTCTCTCTCTCTCTCTCTCTCTCTCTCTCTCTCTCTCTCTCTCTCTGTGCAATGGGTGTATTTATAAAACACTACTTTAAATACTTTAAATCAAGTGGTATTTACATCTTGCATTAACGTATGCTATGGTGCATATGAAGTCACCCCCATGAAGTCTCAAAAAGGAAGTTTCTGGTCTATTTTAACCGTTTGTCATTTAGAAAATATTTTTCCACAATTCTATACTTTTGCTTGCAGAGATTTTAATGATGGCGGCCCTGTGAGTGACGAAAGAATCGGCGTTTGTCAAAAGAAGGCATCATCCTTAAGGATGAGGAGCTGAATATTGTTATGGAACAAGATAAACTGAACATAGTTATACAACTAGATAAACTGAACAGAATTATACAACTATATAAACTGAACATAGTTATACAACTAGATAAACTGAACAGAGTTATACAACTAAAAATACTGAGCATAGTTATACCACTAGATAAACTGAGCATAGTTATAAAACTAGATAAACTGAACAGTTATACAACTAGATAAACTGAACAGAGTTATACAACTAAAAATACTGAGCATAGTTATACCACTAGATAAACTGAGCATAGTTATAAAACTAGATAAACTGAACAGTTATGCAACTATATAAACTGAACAGAGTTATATAAATCGATAAACTTAACATAATTATACAACTAAATAAAGGGGAGATATTTATACAACTAAATAAACTGAACAGGGATATACAACTAGATAAACTGAACATAGTCATAGAACAGCTTCCTCTTGCTACCTTTAACAGCTGCATTTGTAATGAAACTGCGAAGGTTTAAAACAACCTTTTGCGCAGTATTATATTCATGGTACTCTTGATTTTCTCATCCTTACATCTCCAGCATATGGCATTATTGTCATGTACTGAATAACTGTTACATCTCCAGGATATGACATTATTCTCATGTACTGAATGAACGTCATATCTCCAGCATATGGCATTACTCTCATGTACTGAATGAACGTCACATCTCCAGCATATGGCATTACTCTTATGTACTGAATGAACGTCACATCTCCAGCATATGGCATTACTCTCATGTACTGAATGAACGTCACATCTCCAGCATATGGCATTACTCTTATGTAATGAATGAACGTCACATCTCCAGCATATGGCATTACTCTTATGTACTGAATGAACGTCATATCTCCAGCATATGGCATTACTCTCATGTACTGAATGAACGTCACATCTCCAGCATATGGCATTACTCTTATGTACTGAATGAACGTCACATCTCCAGCATGTGGCATTACTCTCATGTACTGAATGAACGTCACATCTCCAGCATATGGCATTACTCTCATGTACTGAATGAACGTCATATCTCCAGCATATGGCATTACTCTCATGTACTGAATGAACGTCACATCTCCAGCATATGGCATTACTCTTATGTAATGAATGAACGTCATATCTCCAGCATATGGCAATATTCTCATGTACTGAATAAAGGTTACATCTCAAGCATATATCATTATTCTTATGTAATGAATGAACGTCATATCTCAAGCATATAGCATTATTCTCATGTACTGAATAAACGTCACAGAGCATATGACAATATTCTAGTATTATACATAAATAAACGCCATATCTCCAGCATATGGCATTCATGTCATGTACTGAATCAACGTCACATCTGAAGGATATGACATTATTCTTATGTACTGAGTGAACGTCACATCTCCAGCAGATGGCATTATTCTCATATACTGAATGAACGTCACATCTCCAACATGTGACGTTATTCTAATACACTGAATGAACGTCACATCTCCAGCATATGGCATTATTCTCATATACTGAATGAACGTCACATCTCCAACATGTGACGTTATTCTAATATACTGAATGAACGTCACATCTCCAGCATATCGCATTATTCTCGTGTACTGAATGAACGTCACATCTCCAGCATGTGACATTATTCTCATGTACTGAATCAATGTCACATCTCCAGCATATGGCACTATTCTCTTGTGCTAAGTAAACGTCACATAGCATACGACATTACTCTAATGTACCGAATAAAAGTGACATCTCCAGTATATGGCATTATTCTCATGTACGGAGGTATGTTTTTAACATTTAAAAAATCAAACACAGAATCAACCTTAGCGGTCGCTTAGGACAGATGGTCTCCTAAAAGAAGTGGTCTTAAACACAATATATATTGTATCACGCAAGTGATACATTGTCATAAAACCTTTCTGCTTGGATATCTTTATATAACTAAAAAAGCTGCAGTAGATAGACTGGACATCCTCTAAAATAACTAAGCATCTAAAAGATCCAGGACATTCATTATGATTATACCGTTGCAAACAGAATTTTACAGACTATTTTCAGAAGGCAGTAAATGGATGTTTTGGATATGTGCAACTCTTGATGTCCAAATTGTTGAATTGTACGGTAGGTATTATTTCTGTGCAGTTAACAACAATTAACTTGATGCTCTCAGACAATTACCGACATATATATTTCTACAATAATATGAAATCAAATATCACAGCTTAAATGAATGAAATAGTGAAAGGTTTTATAGAGAAGCTTCGAAATTTATATTCAATAAAGTTGTACTTAATTGTTCATTTTGTCCCCCCTTTTAATGCCCTTCTTAACATACGTAATCATTTTTGTTATATTATTTTCCAGACAGTTTTTCTCTTTCTTCTCAATTAAGCTTATTTAATTCTTTTATTTCCTTGCAAGCCGATGAAATCAATATCATTTTAAATTTAACGAAAGTCATATTTTGTCTTCGTCATATTCTTTGCATTTTCTTGTTCTTGAAAACTAAGCGATTATTTGTACACGATCGCCATGAGGCGGAGCGTATTATGTTATGATGTTTTCCGAGCTAACGTCGGTATGTAACCAATTTTGTTTCTCTACAATAACTGAACTTAACAACCACTAACAGCTACCAAACTTTGTAGATGGCTTGCACTTAGTGTAAGGAGAACCCTATTGATTTGGGGTCAAAGTTCCAATGTCAAGGTCACTGTATCTGTAACTGAAAGAATAAAATGGCTTGCGTTCAATAACTCAAGTTTTCCACCATCTAAAGTTACCAAACTTTGTGGATGGCCTGTACTTGAGGTTAGAAAGAAACGTTTCGATTTCGGCATCAAAGGGTTAAGGGTCAAGATCACTGTGACTGAAAAAAAAATTGTTTCCTCACAATAACTCGAGTTTTCCACTATCTGAGTTGCTAAGCTTTGTGGATGTCCTGCATATAGGGTAAGGAAGAAAGTCTATGGATCTCGGAGTCAAAGGTCCAAGGTCAAGGTCACTGTATGTGAAAATATTATTTTTTTCTCCATCAGTCACATTAGTTTTGCATTACATAACTAAGCCAAACTTCGTGTAATACTTGCACTTAGAGTAGGAAAGAAGCCTGTTGATTTTGGGTTCAAAAGATCAAAATTCAAGGTAACTGTAACTGAAAGAAGAAAAATGGTTTCTGCATAAAACTTTCAGTCATCGACGATGTACCTGCACCAAGGTTTGTGGATGACTTGCACGCTGGGTAAGAAAGATGTTTACTGATTTGGAGGTCAAAAGGTCAAAGGTCAAGATCACTGTGATTGAGATTAAAAAATGGTTTTTACATAATGACTTTAGTTGCTGACCATGTACCTTGACCAGTTTGTAGAGGTATACACCTAAGGTCTGTGAGAGGCCTATTGATTCTTGGGGGTCAAAAGGTCAAAGTTCAAGGTCATTGGTATTGTGACTGAAAGAAAATGTGTTTTGCAAAATAATTTTATTCTAGAGAAAGTTCCTTGATCAAACGTCGTGGATGGCTTGCACTTACGGCAGTAAAGACACCTATATATTCTGAGGTTGAAAGGCCAGAGGTCACAGTCATGGTAAGTCTAGAAAGAAAATATTGTTTTTTGTACATTAAGTTTAGTTCAAGACCGCATACCTTGACCATATACTACTAGTGTCTACACAGAGGACTATTAAAGACGGGACGGGCGTATAGTATGCCCTTCACGGTATTATTTTTTACATTGTTCTACAGTTTGTATCTTTTATTGTGCTTTCTATTACATTGTAAATTTTTTGCATCCTTCTTCGTTCAATGCAGTATGGTTTATGCTTTATGAACAAACCACAGCTGATTTTTCTTCTTCTTCTGTGTAGTGTTAGAAAAATTAAAATTCTTTCGAAACGTTCTCTTTTTATTCAGCGATTTTCATTTCCTCCTATTACCTATTCCTGACCTATTTTAATCCTTTTCTCCTTCACAAGACGCAAAAGTTTATATTCAGTTTTTAACTCCTTCTGACCCTGGGGATTGTTGAACATCTATTTAACCACATTGTACGTATCTTCTATCTGTTCATCCATCCTGCCACCCGTCCAGCCATCCCACCCTCCCTCTTTCAATATATATATATATATATATATATATATATATATATATATATATATATATATATATATATATATATATATATATATATACACACACACACACAAGTGGCGTATGAATACTGATATCATTATGGCTTCAATAGTAGAGGATTGCTTCAGTGGCGGAGCGAGGGGAGATGGGACAATAGACCATACAGATGCCAGGCGAAGGGGGCGCCGTCGTGAGCTTCTTTTTGTTTTTGCAGCTGAAATTTTCATAGTATTTCACTTTCACCTTAGTCTAATGAGGGGGGGGGGGCAGTTCTTCACAAAACGTATATTTAGGAGGGGCGGGGAGCGGGAAGGGAGGTTGGCAAATGACATAAAAACTGTTCTCTGTAGCAAAGTAGGGGCGCCACTAAAGAACATTGCCTCGGTAGGGGTGCCACTAAAATATACTGCCCCCGAGTGCATCTCTCTCTCTCTCTCTCTCTCTCTCTCTCTCTCTCTCTCTCTCTCTCTCTCTCTCTCTCTCTCTCTCTCTCTGTATCTATGATGGTAAAACTGACAGACAAACCGCCAACAGAGAGATAGATTGGAATACGAATAACGAATCTTATGGTCAGTAGCGATGGTAAAGTTCGAACATAATAATGACCTGAGTCAACTGTAAATAACTTTACATGTTTTAATTACGTACTCAGTTCGGCATACTCGCCAGTGATCGAAAGGCCGCGCTTTCATTATTCGAGACGCTAGCCCTCCAATGTTGGTACTTTCTTTATTTAAAACAGATTGACAACAGATGCAGAACTACATTTTGTAGCGGACAAGCTCACCAGGGATGTGAAGCGTTACTCACTCCGTCAATACACATCTTCTTATAATCAATCTTAACTCCATTGGAAATGCAATTATGCGTATGAGTATATGGTTTCAATAACATATATGTATATTATATATGCTGTATCTTTGATATACAACTTTTATCAATTTTTCTTTACAATGAAACGTGGCAAGCTAAATGTATCTAACTATATAGCTCTAAAGATAAGGTGCAATAGGTTTTCTTGCTAAGATATAATGGAATAATGGGCTAACAATTAAGTTTCTTATCTTCCAACTGTGGAAGAGTCCTCTCAGAATTATTGTATTTGAAGAGTGTTATGAACGACTAAGTGCTTTGATGCAATAGATACCTGCTGTTACTATGAATAGTACACAAATGATACACGTGCAGTGTGGCGGACCATTATTCTTTGTTTGGGGTGATATCAAATTACCTTTCCACAGAGGAAGCGGTAAATCCAGGTCAATTGTGCTTTCATAATTCATTAAGGCGGAAAAATGTTACCTATATATCAGACCGTTGTAGTCAATCTCAAATGTCTCGACATCCAATGATAACAGGAAAATGATTTTCACGCCTGAATCAATGCAGCTAATTCTTTATTTTGACGTGATGATTCATGTCTGTCTGCTGAGTAAATGAAGATCTTATTTTCCTATCTTTTTGTGTTCATTTTCGTTTGGGGAGAATACAGATTTCACACTTATCTGTTATTGGCTTTAGGGCCGTAGAGCACAAAAAAAAAACGTTGTTTTTCAATTCAATGTATGTAAGTGAAAGTTTGGATTGCTTTGATTTTTTGTGTTTTACGGCATCGCAACACCGGAGGGTTCTATATAGCGTTGATGCAACTGGAGTAAAGTACATTGCATAAGGGACACACCACGGTAGGATTCGAAATTGAACCCTTTTGGTTGAAAGGCCGGCACGCCAACCATTGAGCTACCGTGATTCAATATAATGTACAATATATTAAGGTGAAGGGAGTAAGTGAAGCAGATTTCTTGCAAAGGTACAACTCTGAAGTCCATCGACTTCATGGACCTAACTTAGCACTGTAGCTTTTATATTATGGGGTTTACTTGTTCAGAAACACTGTGTGCAGTTGGCTTTCAGCCCTTGGCGTGCTACGGAGAGCAGATATAAAACAAAAGAACACCCACGAGGAATGTTCATTTTAATGTCAGCTTAAAAAGCGTAGAACTCCATTGGGAGGACTCGGTGAGAATTACAATATAATAAGGCAGTTTCCTGTCGACTTATTTCTAGCGAGATTCTTTTTCTACAGATACGTTCAGTTTACACTGATTATTTAAATTACGATGAAAAATCAAATAATGGATAACTCCTATTAAGTGGATATGATCCATGTCAACTTATTTCCAGAAATGAAAAATGACGCTTATTTTGTATATGATCATTTTGTAATAAACAGCAAATTATTTTCGGTTGCCTTGTCTATTGCAAAGACATGACCCTATTCGACGATATACAACAGAGTAATTCTTACTCACTGAATTTTACCCGTACTAAACAGGCAAACACAGGGTTCATACAAAGTCTGGAAAGGCGGGAAAAAATATGGGAGAAAAAAGTGCTTTTTCCAGACCTGGAAATAGTATGAAAAATAAAGATTTTGCCCTAAAGGTCTGGAAAAAGTATGGAATTTTGGGTTGCTTTGTTTTATTTTGCTGAAGACGCTCGTCGTCTGGGGTGCCATTTGGTCTTGGGACAACCCTGCTGGTTCAGTGCGGTTGGCGAGCCGCGTGACGTATCACCCATTTGTGATTGGTGGATACTATTTAATATTATGCGGATACCACATGCTCATTTATAGTGACACAGACTTCAAATACATGTGCCAGAGGGTCTGGAAAAACTTGCAACCAATCTGGAAAAGGTCTGGAATTTGTTTTACTAACAGCTGTATAAACCCTGCAAATATATTTGCTTTCTTTCCAAGAACTCCTGTCTTGTACAATCTGCTTCCTGGTCAAGCATCAGATTAAACTCCATACTGGAAAAACAAAGACTTGTTTCTGGTTTTGGAAATAATGTTTAGATAAAATGAAAATGATACATCTTAATAGGTGAGTGTGCCAGAGTAATAACAATTTTGTTCTTGTTTCCTCAATAACGATGTCTCTTTCAAGATTCCGAATAAACCTGTTAAACTCTGTTTATTTCAGTATATTTAATTTCAGAAAAGCAGAATATACGATGTTGTTATATATAACGCACTTTTTAGTTAATGTAAAGTATGGTCAATAAATTAGACGGCATCGCAATTAAGTAAAATGAAAGTCAACTTTGTCCTTCCACTTGCTTCATCCGGGTTATTTAATGTTGTAGCATATCATCCAACATCGTGATATAGACAGGAAGAACACACACACAGATATATATATATATATATATATATATATATATATATATATATATATATGAATTAAAAATTATCTAACCTGTTTAATAATATTCTTCCTCCATATTCAAATAATTCACTTCATGTAATCACGCATCCTCTTGTAGGGATAACACTTTCCGTTCTGCATGGTGTATATTTGTAACTCACTCTGTGTGTGTGTGTGTGTGTGTGTGTGTGTGTGTGTGTGTGTGTGTGTGTGTGTGTGTGAACTATAGAGCTCCTTTCTACAAATTCACCATACGAACCCATGTGTCGGTAGCAATGGTAACTCAGTAGTGAATGTGCCAGGCTCACTACCAGACGGTGATGGTTCGAAATCTGCCCAGACTAGGCCTGATCGGCCTCCTTGGTATGTATGGGCAAGGCACTTTGCTCCAATTTCCTCGTCACTATATAAATGTTCATGCGGTGATACCAATCAATGAACAATCGAACACTTGGGTATAATAAATTGCATTCATTGACCTTAAGGAGAATCACAGTCTGTATCGTGAAGGAAATCGATCTTTTTGATATCGCTAAATTCAGTAAAGAGGATAATTTATCATATCTGCATCATACTTGAATACTAGTCAATAAATAATATTTGAAATTTGTTAAAGGCTTTCCTTGGTAATGTTTTTAGATTAAAAACAGATGTACACATATTATCTCCTTGCCTCAATAAGTGGTATCAAATTAACTATAATGCCAGGAATCAGCTCATAAATGCTGCATCTTCATAGCACGAAGGAGCACTTAAATGCTGCAAATGAGTAATCTTTTATGAACATAGAAATTAATTGGCGTAAAACATTATCCATAACTCAACCCCATTTATTCTCATTTCTATTTCTATGCTGCGGTATCAGATAGTAAATCAAAGCTGAAATCTCTTTTTTTTAAATCGCAACTAATCCTGAGTATTACATTTCTTCCAATAATGAGCATTATATTTAGCCTAATGATGAGCATTACATTTAGCCTATTGATGAGTATTGCATTTAGCCAAATGATGAGTATTACATTTAGCCTAATGCTGAGTATTACATTTCGTCCAATGATGAGTATTGCATTTAGCCTAATGCTGAGTATTACATTTAGCCTAATGATGAGTATTACATTTAGTCTAATGCTGAGTATTGCATTTAGCATAATGATGAGTATTACATTTAGTCTAATGATGAGTATTGCATTTAGCCCAATGCTGAGTATTACATTTAGCCTAATGCTGAGTATTACATTTAGCCTAATGCTGAGTATTACATTTCGTCCAATGATGAGTATTGCATTTAGCCTAATGCTGAGTATTACATTTAGCCTAATGCTGAGTATTACATTTCGTCCAATGATGAGTATTGCATTTAGCATAATGATGAGTATTACATTTAGTCTAATGATGAGTATTGCATTTAGCCCAATGCTGAGTATTACATTTAGCCTAATGCTGAGTATTATATTTCGTCCAATGCGGAGTATTACATTTCGTCCAATGCTGAGTATTACATTTCGTTTAATGCTAAGCATTACATTTAACCTAATGCTGAGTATTACAGTTAGCCTAATGCTGAGTATTACATTAACCCAGCATACTCCAAACTTGGGATTTGGGGTTGTCCTATACCACTGCCCAAGAAGCAAATGATCGTGCACATATTCCCCCTTATAAAAAGAATATCTTTATTGATGATAATATTTTTCTTTGGAACCAATATGAATTTAAACTCAATTAACCGCTAATACTTTTGAGGCCGATATATATCACAAGGTATTTATGTAAAATAAGTACTTAGCAAAGCAAATGTAGTGCTGCAGTACAAATCTTCAGAACTGAGTTCTGTCGGCTTTTTGGCCTGAATATCTTGTTTCAAATCACTTTCAACAAGATACCGAGGTCCTTGAACCTTGTACATGCTATAGAAAAGTCGTGGGTAAAATCTAGGTTCTGGGCAACTTGACCTGTTCTATCCAGTTTTAACAGGTTAACCAGTTTTCATCCGCCATTTTAAAACTTTTTTCTGCAAAAAACAACGGGCCACTCCTTCTAAAAAAAACAGGTTCTGGACCAGTTTTCCTTACTACTTGACCTTGACATTTTACCCCAACGTTTGACCTTTGAACCTCTGACCCTCATCCAAGGCCACTGACCTCCAAACAATTCTGAAAAAAACCTAAATCATTGGCCTACAAAATTGTACGACTCCCGAGTCATTTTTAATCTCTGGCCAAGGTTCTGGGCTACCTAACCTCTGACTTTCATCCTAGGCCACTGACCTTAAAAGCCTGGACCATCAGTCCTAAAATACATGAGCAAATGGTCTTTAAAATTTTACGACACATGAGCCACTTATTCTTTGGCCTAGATTCTTGGCCACTGGTCTTCACAAACATGCATCACTGGTCTAGGTCCTGAGCCACCGTCTATTAATTTAGTGTATCCAACAACACGGACCCCCCCCCCCCACCAAAAAGTATAGGATTGAAACCAGGACCTATTCCCCCATGTTTCGGTTATTTAACTTGCAGTGAATCTAATAACTATGCAGTTAATCCAGACAATTATGAAACATTATATACATAAATCATGCAACCCATATTTAAAAAACAAAAACAAACTAACAAGCAGCAAACCTTGCTCGTGTTCTGCAACTCAGTTTAACACATTTCATTTTATAATTCTGGCCATGCAACTTACTTTAGCAAATTAATTTGACGTGATTAAATATATTACACAGAAAATGACTATTTTTAAAACAAACCACTGAACATTTTCAAAAACAAAACTATACTTTAAAATTTGATAGTGATGATACAATGACACAGTGTAATACGGAGAGAAAAAAACAATTAAACTGGGCAGAATGGATGGCAACATCATGATGTGGAATATCTTATTGGCATGGCAACATCATGATGTGGAATATCTTATTTGCATGGCAACATCATGATGTGGAATATCTTATTGGCATGGCAACATCATGATGTGGAATATCTTATTGGCATGGCAACATCATGATGTGGAATATCTTATTGGCATGGCAACATCATGATGTGGAATATCTTATTGGCATGGCAACATCATGATGTGGAATATGTGATTGACTTTTATCAGATAAAAGTATACCGAAATTAGTAAAGTCTGTATACAGATTTCATAAATACCTTCAGGTAAGAAAACTGTTGTCTGAATCCTCAATACCATAAACAACAATACATCTAAATGAATTTGAAATTTTTTAAAAGAACTTTAATATTTCTGCGAATCATGATTTTAGATATATCAGTTGGGGGGGGGGGGAATATCTTATTATTAATGGTCCTGATGAACATAAAACTGTACATCAAGGTTTTGGAGAACCTACATCAGCTGGTTTGTCAAATACTTGCAAATGTCATTATAATTACGGAGCTGGAATAAGTGAATTCTGGAGAAAAATGCCAGTTGAAGAAATTAATAAAATTATCACCCGATGAAGAAATAGGGTGGACTTCTTTCTTTCTACAAAATAGTAAAGGACTAACAAATGAAGGAATAGTGCGCCTAAATTAGAATATTAAATCATATGTAATATCTATTTTTAATGCTCCAATACTAAATAGAACAAATACAAGACAGTCTGTTTATGCTGTTCAAGACACCGTGAAAAAGTTATTTGAAAACAATAAATTTGGGTGAACGAGGTTATGATACAGATGAAAACATTGCACTACGATTACAACAATATATTTCAGACTAAAAATGTAGACAACACTCTGCATTTAGTGGCGAGGGTGTTTTTGTCATTACCAAATGATATGGTAATGAAAATTCTTAGTATAGCAGGTTATAATAATAATTTTTAAAAGTCATCAGAATCATTTGTACTATGAATAAATTCTACAGTAAATACCGACGTGGTAAATAATATGATACCAGCAGTTCCTAAATGGACTATAAAAATTCGTCAAAAGACAGATAACGAAGACGATAAGGTTAATAAAACTTATATAGACGATGCTACAATACCCACGACAAATGTACGTCATGATATAAACTATTTAGATCGTGAAACAAAATAAACAAGTGTTGTATTATTATGTCTAAACTTGAAGGAGCTGGGATAATTTACTTTTTTAATATGATTAACGGATTAACAGAGTAACTAGTTAGTTAATAGATTGGTTAATAGATTAGTTATTCTCTCATTTTTCATCCTCTTAATTACTACAAATAAACCGTTTAATACAATTACAGAGAACAAGCTAATTAATTCAAGAATTACCAGAATGGCGTTATAAGCTATTAAAGAAATATTTTTTTCCCCGGTAGATGTTAAAAGCCAGCATATTACATTACCAATTATACCAGGCAATGATGTTGCTGCCTTTTTAGTTAAGTAAAAAAAATATTCAGCAATATTGTTCAAAACTGTTTTGAATTTATCATGGAGTGAATCCCGGCTATCACCACCTCTACCGCCGCCACATCCACTTTCACGACCACAGCCAGTGCCGCCTCTACCGATTCTGAATCCTTTAACAAAATTTGCTATTGTTAGGCCAAGAGTTGTTGCTAGAACTTTAGCAATCGTAGCACGTTTTTCTTTTAACAGCAGTTTTAACATCTCACCTAATGGTAACTTTGAGATTTATTTTGTTGATAATTTCTCTAAAGTTATTTTCCATCTCTGTTGCATTTCCATATCTATCTGTACTCTTTGGATCGGGGTTTATTTTCAAACGTTCTTCCAATTTAGATTATTATTATAGCTTGATCTTTTTCTTTTGAAATGTCATTTTTATATCGGCTATTTGTTTGTTAAATGAATCAATTATAAGTTTTTAATTACTTAATTTTTTTAATAACTACTTCAGCTGTAGTTGCATTACTCCTTATTTATCTTTTTTGTAGCAGCGTAAAAAATTTAGGATGTCCTTCAGCTACTATATTTTCTGCTTCTCTTACTTTCTAATCTAATGACTCATTCGGTATTAATTACTTTCATTTCTATTTACTGAGGAACTGTTATTGTTTGTCAAGTTGTTACGTTCGGTTCTCGAGGATGTTGTAATATTGTATAGGCTTGTCTTTTTATCTGGTGGATACCAGACACCTTCTTCGGTGCAACGTAACAAACGCAAAAAAGCACTTTCACCTGTTTGTTTGTTTAGCTATAGAGGCAACTGATAATAAGTGTGTTTTACAAGCAAAGAACAAGCCAAATTGCTAGGAACGTATAAGTATTTCACAGATGCTCCTCGCTTTGAATTTATGTCGTCTTGAACGTTTAAATAAATGATTTTTCAATGAAATAATTTAAATGGTAGCTGACCTTTTTTCATTTTTCGTTTTAAGAAAGAAAGCAAACGAAATTGGGATGGCGTCAGAGATTTCCATCTGCAACAAGAAAGAGCACAAGGAAAACTGATTTTTTTCATTTTAATACAACGTCATTCCGCAAAATTTTTTTGCAGCAATTGAGCAAGAAAAACCACAAAAGAAATATGTTCCATAAGTAAAAGACCAAACGATAGTAGTATAATTAACAAAGCAACAAGATAATAACACTGTAATTATAAATCTGTGCAGAGTTTTTCTAGAATGTTAACAGAGAATACTTTAAAAAATTTCTACAAAGAAGTCTTATCAATGCTGAATGTTAAAACACAAGAAGTCTTATCAATGCTGAATGTTAAAACACAAGAAGCCTTATCAATGCTGAATGTTAAAACACAAGAAGTCTTATCAATGTTAAAACACCACAGAATTATATGACGACTGTTAGCAATAACATTATTTATCACACTTTATGCTTAAAATGCTGAGGCTCATTACAGAATTTTCAAACAAAGACATGATTCACTTCTATCCTTCTCTTGCATATCGTAGAGAACAGACGTTTATCGATACTATTTAGAATTGATTGCTTTGATTGATATTTAGTGTATTAGGTTTGACGGGGCTTAATATTGATCTTCTTATACCATGTGTGGTTTTGACTGATTTTTGAATTACCTTTTCTATGATAGTATTTTTTATTAGTCTCTCTCTAAGACACATGAATCAGGAGTTTATATCAGATATGGCACGGAACAGAAAGGTCTCATTAGAGAGTGTTGCAGACAGACGCAGAAAATATCAAATGATTGTCTGCCAAATATCTTCGTCTGCTTTTTTGTCCGGGCTGGAAATGGTGAAAGAGGGTCATTTAACATTCCGCTCCAGCTTATTCTGATGTCAGAATGAGAAATTTGTACCTTTTTGACAGAGTTGAAAAAGAATGAATTATTTTGGATTAAGGGCTGCAGTTTTAAGATGTATTGTCAAACATGGCACTATTGGAGAAGGATTTTTAGTATTGATAACAGCTTTCTGGCATTGATATCAGTTTTCTAGTATTATTATCAGCTTTCTAGCATTGATATCAGCTTTCTAGTATTATTATCAGCTTCGGAATATTGATCCACTTATGATTAGTGGCACGAATATGGTGTGGCGTTCAATATCAAAATCCTTTACTATGCGCTTTATTCATTGTTTATTAGTTTTACGAATGGATCTCTCTATATATCATATGTATTTCTACCTGACGATCCTTGTATCAGTTATTATTATTTATTCGTTCGTCAGTCTGTCTGCCACTCCGCCTGTCTTATTGCTTTTCTGTACCTATCTGTTCGTTTTCTGTCCTTTGGTGTGTATGTATGTATGTATGTATGTATGTATGTATGTATGTATGTATGTATGTATGTATGTATGTATGTATGTATGTATGTATGTATGTATGTATATATGTATGTATGCTTGTTTGTGTATGTATGGAACGTATGCATATATGGTATACTTTTTGTTTGTTTGTTAGTGTTTATGTCTCTGAATATTTCGAATGGAGAGTAGAGTTTATTGAGGACAGCGTACAAACGAATAGAAATAAAAACGTATAATGCAGAAAATATAAATTCTTGCCAGTCACTAAGATTCTGAATTGTTTTATCTTGTACATGTTGCTTCACTGAGTCATTTGTGAGTTGCACAGTTCTTATACTGACTCCAAGAGGCATCGATTAAATTTAGGGAGCGCAAAGTAAAACATTTGATTTGTTTGTACCTATCTGGTCCTGTGCTCCTTCCCATGTTACGACACATGCTAAGATAAGTTGGGATCCATCAATATTTATTTACTTAGGATTATGCGTTTATCGCCACTGGATAAAACACCCTACGCCATCAAGAGTGACCCCAACAGCATAATATCATGTAAGGTCAAAGCAAAATAAATTAACATGAATTGCATAGACTTCCGATGATTGCAATGTGTTCACTTTCCTCACACACCGTTAATTTTGCACATGACTGAAATATGTTTCCCATTTCTGGCAAAAACAAATTAATCCCCGTTTATGGCTAATAGTACTGGTGATTATTGATAGCTCTGGTGATACTAAAAAATGTAAAATGCTTGGATAGTTACCTCTGTACGGAAAATTATGCTGGTAAGGCTTATTGTCTAGATTTTAACTGTAGCAAACTGCAAAATTTTAGGATTGCCATTGTAGCAAAGTAAATTGTAATAAATGGAGACAAAAAAAGAAATTTCAAATGATGATATGTCTGTCAAGCCCGTACATTATTTTCATGGTAATTTCAGTATGGAAAACAAAAATCAGGGATGGAAACCAATATTACGCCTACATACTGCGGAGCCTTTTTTGTTTAGAGTCTCTGGCGAAGGAAATTAAGAATTGTTTCATCTATCTGAGTGACATAGAAGAAATATTCGTTCAGTGGAAAAGATAATCCATTATTTTTATTTCAATTTATCTATTTGGATCAGTAGCATTCTTCGAGCTCTTTAGCCAACGAAATAGTTTCCGCCCAATGATCCGTTCGCTATCATACATATCTGAACAATATCTGGGGTTATGAATGGCATTAACACAGACTTTAGTTAAATCGCCAGGCTTTGATAAGCATAAATTGAAAAAATCTTACTTCAAACTAAAGTTTTGAAAGGGCATAAATATTACTTGGTCGCTTGGTAAGAGAAGATAAACAAGATGAAAAAACAGAAAAGATTATGTGATTTTTGTCAGTTATTTGCAAAACAATTCTTCTAACATTGCACAGTTTGGAATAAAAATTAAATGCTAAATCCTTTCTGATATTTAAATTAGAAATATGGGGGGGGGGGACGAGTCATGTGCTTTGTGACGAGAATAAAAATTATAGAGAACATCTGGATTATAGAAATTAGAATACAGATGGGGAAAGAAGCCATGAATTAGAAAATAATTTTCTGAAGTTATGACCAAGAATTAGGAAAGACGCAAAGACCAAAGTGGACAAAAGATTATCGATAATGTAAACATAAAGGTTGCTTTATCTGTTGTTTTTGTTTTTTTTGTTTTTGTTTGACGGTGTCTCCATGTTAATCAATGGAAGTTTTGCTCGTATCAACTGTAATTCCCACAGAGCGGCTTACAATATAATCAGTGATGATCAAAATATATAAATAATTTACTGGCATCTGCTGTAACAGTTGGATAGAACTAAGATTGAATGGAACAGTTTAGTTTTTAAAGACAGACACACAGACAAATATTATCAAACCTACAAATTTATTCTAAGAAGTGACTACGGCGTTTACACAAAGCTCACCTGTACCATCGCCGGTAAGTAGAGGACTCGTGGTACTAATCATATTGAAGAATGAGAACCAGTCTAGAAATGGGTGAAGATAAAATAGAGTATATGTGGGTTTGGCTGGCCAGGATTGGTTGATAATGACAAGTAAAATTTTAGCAAAAATGAGAGCTTATCCTATTTGTAACTGAGAAAAATAGAGACAATGTTTTATTGATGGAATTTCAGTACTTTTTTTTTAAATTCTTTTACAGACTTGACTTTAGAACAATCATTAGTGAAATTAGCACCTGGTTCTTTAGGTGCGGAATTGAAACACATGTTTCCAAAAAATGCCGCGGGACATAGGGCTTTCTCCACACACAAACTTGCATCAAGGATGGGTCAATACTGAGAAATATAGGTTTGACAATGAGTATTTTAAGTTATTGAATTTTTAATATTATGGTGTTTCCATTGGGTTCATTGTGCGAACTGAATTAGTACCATGAGTCCTACAACGCACAGGCAATCTGGTGATCCATTATACAGTTTTGTATAATATCCCTATTCCTTCCAACTTGGCGGACATATATGTTTGTTTGGTTTGGTTTTGTGGGGTTCAACGCCCTTTATCAGCACATGATATGCTATACACGGCGGCCAGTATATTTAATGGCGGAAGAAGCAGGGAAGAACCACCGACCCACGAAAAGCTACTGGCAAGCTTTCTCAAATACCCACGTTGGTCCAGCCGAGACTCGAACCCACGCGGACAGAAGTGATATGTGGGTGATCTGTAAAGGCGAGCGCTTTAGACCACTTGGTCACTCTGGGCCCCAACATGTTTGACCTCTTTACTGTGTTTTTTGTGATGACTGACTAAGGTGTCGCTCTCCAGTTTCGTACTTTGCATAGGGTTAGATTTTTAAAGAAAAAGAATTACCCAGGGTTTCCTCACTGGCTGTCCTGGCTATTTAAAAAAAAGACCTTGTATATCTTAGGCATTGTTAAAAGAACTTTGAATTCCCTTTATTTTGATGTATGATTGATGGGTGAAATTTGGGTTATAGAGTATACAGCTTGGTCTTACTTAAGATGTGCACCTCTCAAAAAACTGCTAGATCCGCTTGGTCATTTTCACTTCCTGGACTTCAAAGGTAAATTTTAAAAAAAAGAGCCGATAACTTTTTTTACTTTTTGGATATTTTGTAATTTATTCATAATACTTTCAGAGGCTGGTGTTGTCTACTCTGGCAAAATTCGTTTCCCTATTTTAATAACTCCTGAAAATAGTGTACTTTTGACTAATTCAGACTGATTTTTCGAGTACTTTAGAGCGGCCATTTTGTCTGCTGTGTGCTTAGATCATGTCCAGTTTCCATAAGTACAATATGTAAAGAAATTTCAGCCACAGTACATGAAATTAACATAGAGGTATGCCAACAAACTCTCCATTGTGCATGTTGCAAATGCAAAATACTTCATATTACACCTGTCACTCTCTCAAAAGCATGTATTATCTGTAGAGCGCCCCCTAAGTCATACTGATATATGTCTTCACTATAATTTGAACAAAGTCAAATTCTTACTAAAATCGTGTCGAAAGGTGTCTTTGTGTATCTAAAATCGACACTGCTCGCTTCAAAATGTCGGAAGTATAGCCGTTCTTGCAAGTTCTCAAACTCTTCAATTAGGGAGGTAAGTAGTTCCTGCATGTAGTCCGCAATTCCATAATGCCTAAATGGAAATTATAGGTTTTGCAAAATCCCGAAGCTTTTGAATTTTGACATAAAGCGCTAAAGGTGCAAATACTAATAATCTAACATCATCAGTATGCCAAACATGGTAACAGATAATGCTATATTTGACCACAATAAAGTCATACTGTTAAATCCCTCCTTTCTAAGAAAGAATAAACCGTTTCACATTGTATTTGTTACGTAATAATTAGTTCTTACTGACAAAGTCTCTCTTGATACATTGTAGAATTAGGCTGTATACAAATCATATTAATTTCCAAGTTACATACCATGTTATAAACACTTAGTTCAGTAAATATTACATTATGAAAACCCCATTATAGCAGGAAAAATGATACCTTGTATACCATGTTGTAAACAGAGTATGATTCGTGCAACATGCAGTACATTTTAAATAAGCTATCGAATTAATTAATTACCCAGAGCTTTGCAGTTACTTAACTGTAAAATTAAACACACGCTTCCAGATACACAATTTTATATACATCTCACTACGGTCTAAATAAATACAATAACTTTAGTAATAACCGTGCGCCCTGAGCGGACTGACATTCGGTTTAAGTGAAATACAAGTCTTTTCAGATGGTAATTACTTAAGTGAAATACAAGTCTTGTCAGATTGTAATTACTTGGGTGAAATACAAGTCTTTTCAGATAGTAATTACTTGGGCGCTAAGTCTGCAGTTTTTGCAATGTAGCAGTATTTTTGTCCTGATGTGCTGAGTGGTTGGTGGGTGAGGGTTGAACTTTGAGTACTATCCTAAATGGATTCATTGATGTTAAGAACAATTGAAGATGGTTCAGGTAAGGTATCTTTATCAGCTTGAGGACGGTGACAACAATTGCGACGGTCAAGGCTACCATCTTTTGTTTGGACAACATATGATCGTTTATCGTCTTGCTTCGAGACTAAGACTTCCGACCGCGAAATATCGGTCAGTGATTGCTGCTATTGCTAATTTACACTGTTTCTCCAGCTTGAAGAGGTCGAAACACCGTAACACCGTTTCTGACATAATCGACTGTAACGCATCAGTTTTGTGGTCGTTGCCTGATTCACGACTTTAGATGCGAACTGACGATTCGTAGATTGTAAGACAACCCTTAGTATCCTGATCATTAGCAGCTGCAACGGAGAACATGTGCGTCGAAGCCTTCACTACTGTGCTCAAACTTGTTTAGTAGGAACTTGCGGGATGATGTATCGACAGCGGGATGATGTATCGACAGCGGGATGATGTATCGACAGCGGGAATTTCCTCACTGAGGTGATGCTCTATGTCGCTGTAAGCGCGTTGTTGCGCGGCATGCATGAGCTTTTTAATGATCGATTCTATAGGTTTATGATCGGAATCGACTTTGACCCATCTACCATAAATGAACTGATGTAAATGTTTACAGGCAAAGTGAATCACGTGCATTTAATTCTCAATTTGCGCATAGCTGACTTCATTTGGCGTGAATTATTTCGGCGCGTACACAACCAGTCTGCCTTTTTGCAATAGCACGGCTTATAAACCACATTTAGAGGCGTCAATTTGAAATGTAAGACCTTTGTTGGGTTCATAGTATGCACAAACCGGTGTTTGGTTGATAATTGCATTGTTCTTCAAAATTCTGTATCATGCCCTGCACCACAAACAAACTCGACGTCTTGTTTTAGAAGTTGACGTAACGAATGATAATTTATCATGCAGAAAATTGTTTTAGATTTGTTTACCATGGACAGTCAATGGCTTGCCCGGATTCTAACCTATCGAGTGTCGATATTTTGGGCGGGGTTGGTGTAGTCATGCCTTCTCATGAAACGGACCTTAGAACGTGCTGCCATACTTTTTAGTTGCTTCTGTATGTACTCATAAGACTACGTAATCTCTATCACTATGTCCAGGGTGAGCTTGTCACTTTCATTTATCAGCTATTCTATTACTTTGGCCGAATCGGTGCCGGATACAATACGACCAGGCGCTAACTTAGAAACAACATACACAAAGTCAGCATAGATGCATTTTCAACAAATAGTTGAATTTAAATAAAATCACTCGAATTTTATAGTGGCCGTAGCCTTTTTGGAACCGACCGAATCACGTCTGTTTTCTTTGTTATCCTTCGCTATAACCAGCAGGCTAAACTCTATAAACATTTTATTTTCTCTTTAGGCTTTATTGCTGTTTTCTCTTACATGCAAGTAACAACATAATATCTTCACTGGTTAGCAAATCTGCAGAAAAAATCTGACAAAAGATATTAAAGATTTTCTCAGGGATGCAATAACAGCTAGTTGGCTAAATATGTATAGTGATACCTTGAAGAGATGACAAACGTTGCACCTATTTAATACATTGTTGTTGTGTATATCTGTAGCAACACTGAGGCATAACTATGCATTTTGGTTGTACTTTCTCCAGTGTGGTTTGCTCCCGAATACAATCTATCTTACACGACAGCGGATTTAGTGAAGTGTCTCCTGTGATGCCATAGATGACAAATGTAAGGTCCAAACACAAGGAATCACTAGTCATACTCGACGAAGAACGAAGCTTCCTTGATATCTTTAAGGGAGTTAGAATAAATGTCTACAAATAAGTCATTATTTTATTTGCAAAAAAAAACAAATTTATTTAATTTTTGGTATATTTGTTAATATTTAAATTAAAAAACAAAAAACAAAATAGCACAATTATCGTCCAAAATTAATATTCAGATTCTTGCTTTGGAAGTAAGATGCCACACAAACTTTAAAATGGTCCTTCTAATCTCTCAGTAAATGGATCTGGAAAAGATATATCACTTGTGCACCTAAGGTGAGAAATTAGAAGTTTGAGATCTTTGGGCCATTTCCAGAAATACTGAAATGCATTGATATTAGTAACCTCTGTATTGGAATACACACTTTGGAATTAAAAAGGTGTCATAAGGTCATTTGTATGTTGATCTACAATTGTCAGAAGATATTTCAACTGTTGAAAATGGTGAATTTTAGAATTGGATGCTCTTTAGAGCCAACATTTGAGCAGATTCATTACAACAGACCAGACCATAACCCTAGTGTATGAATTATAATTTGCTCTCTGTGTCCTCTTGAATGGATAAACCGAACTCTTTTTTCTATAGAAAATGGTCAAGAAATGTCCGAGTTCATAATTCTTGTCAAGAGAGATTAGGTAGTATTCCAGTCAAGAGAGATTAGGTAGTATTCCAGTCAAGAGAGATTAGGTAATATTCCAGTCAAGAGAGATTAAGTAATATTCCAGTCAAGAGAGATTAGGTAGTATTCCAGTCAAGAGAGATTAGGTAGCATTCCAATCAAGAGAGATTAGGTAGTATTCCAGTCAAGAGAGATTAGGTAATATTCCAGTCAAGAGAGATTAGGTAATATTCTAGTCAAGAGAGATTATGTAGCATTCCAGTCAAGAGGGATTAGGTAGTATTCCAGTCAAGAGAGATTAGGTAGTATTCCAGTCAAGAGAGATTAGGTAGTATTCCAGTCAAGAGAGATTAGGTAATATTCCAGTCAAGAGAGATTAGGTAATATTCCAGTCAAGAGAGATTAGGTAGTATTCCAGTCAAGAGAGATTAGGTAGCATTCCAATCAAGAGAGATTAGGTAGTATTCCAGTCAAGAGAGATTAGGTAATATTCCAGTCAAGAGAGATTAGGTAATATTCTAGTCAAGAGAGATTATGTAGCATTCCAGTCAAGAGAGATTAGGTAGTATTCCAGTCAAGAGAGATTAGGTAGTATTCCAGTCAAGAGAGATTAGGTAGTATTCCAGTCAAGAGAGATTAAGTAGTATTCCAGTCAAGAGAGATTAGGTAGTATTCCAGTCAAGAGAGATTAAGTAGTATTCTAGTCAAGAGAGATTAGGTAGTATTCCAGTCAAGAGAGATTATGTAGCATTCCAGTCAAGAGAGATTAGGTAGTATTCCAGTCAAGAGAGATTAGGTAGTATTCCAGTCAAGAGAGATTAGGTAGTATTCCAGTCAAGAGAGATTAAGTATTCCAGATATGGTGCCCAGTGCCTGAAACAATTAGCATAGTCGTATCAAATTGGAGGAGACAAACCAGCCGCATGAGTCCTACTCACACTGAAGAAGTACCTGACACTGAATTCTAGCGAGCTTATCACCTTCATATCGATGTGATATATTCTATATAACTCTTGACTAACAAAGATAGATACAGTAGTGACTCATCTAGTTAAACATAGTATAGAATCAATTAAGGGGAAGTTTACATAATTTTCTTATTACAGACAGGTCCTCTAAATCAACTTTTGTGGTAGTGTTTGATTTTCATTGTTTTAAACCAAATATATTGCATGCTGCTTATCTCGTAGCGTCTCTAAGAGGCATCAAATTTCCATTACCGACAGGAAACAGTACTTACATGATGATTCATGTCTAGCATGCTTTGAATAGAGGCATCAAACTAACATTACAGACAGAAAACAGTACTCACCTGATGATCCATGTCTTTCATTTTCTTATTCAATCTGAAAGGTAAAGTAATTGTTTGATAAGTTGCTGCTTATTATAATAGCATTATCTTGCTTTAAGAGAAACTTAATAATTATATCAGATCTTTTCAGTAATTAAATAAATCTATATTAATCCTCCTTATTTCATGTCTCCCTATAAATCTATTCAAATATTTCTTTATTACTATTTCCCTCCTAATTTCTCTCCCGATGTCTTCGTGCTCTTTCTTCCATTTAGATGAGGTAAATTTTGATCGTATGGTAAGTACTTTATATACAGTCACACCAATAGATCAGTCACTATTAACTGAACACTTTGACTTCATGTAATTCATATTGTTAAAGGAGAAAATAGAAACGCATGTTGACCTCATCGTTTTCATTTTCAATCCTATCATCCCCTGGACCCAAACAATTGTGTTCTCTCTTTGCCTCTGTCTCTCTCTGTATCATCCTATATATCTAAACCCCTAATTCAATAAAATGGGATTTGAACTTGCACGAATCCATGCAAATTGCAGCTTCTCCCCTATTTTAACCGTTTGGCGTTTAATAAAATGTTTTAACGCAATTCTGTCCTTCTGGTTTTGATGATGGTGTTCCTATAAGTTACAAAAGCATCGGTGTTTGTCAGAATAACACATCATCGTTAAGGAAGCATGTCGTTTAAAGCAACTATTATTTAAAAAACTACAGATAATGATACAGGTACAAAAGCTTTTTCACTACGTTTAGTAGCTCAGTGTTGCATAGATTTGTGAAAGTTTAAACAAATGTTTTCGTAGAATGATGTTGATGCTACTTGGTACTCTTGATTTTGATAACGGTTTCGATTGGTTTGGTTAGTCAGTTGTTTTACGGTACAGCAACCCAAAAGGTTATGTAGCACAAACACAATTTGTGTAAAGTTCCGTGCCCAAAGACACACCACGGCAGACGACCTGGGCTTAACCGATGGCTCAATCAAATCCGCCACACCAAGGAGGACGACCTGGGCTTAACGGATGGCACAATTCAAATACGAAAACGTTTGATCGCGAGTCCAGCCGGTTAACCACTAAGCGAAAGTCAAACTTTGTTTCTGAAAATAAGTTGACATTTGTAAACGAAACAAACTGCACAACTCTAAAGCTTAGGTTTTATCGACTTCATTGCAGGAACTCTTATAACATGTTTTTTTTTTCTTCAGAATCTGTGTGATTTGTGATTTGTCTTGAACTCCTTTACGTTCTGAAGAAGATATAAAAAAACAACCTCGAGGGCATGCAAATTTTAACGTGATCGGTGAAAGCTCCGTGTGGTGGAATAAATAAGAATTACAGTGTATCAAACCGATATTTCTAGCGGAATTCTTTCCCTACAGCATAGTTTATTCTAACTGATTACTTCAGTCAAAGATCATTAAAAGTGGATTTAAGCTATGTCAACTTATTTTTAGAAAGGATCGTTTTCTGCTTATTTCTATTCCGTAGTAATGATAAATAAAAATTGTAGTCTGTGCCACAAAAACTGATATAAAGGTTGCTATAAAGCCCGATATAAAGACCGATATAAAGGTTGATTTAAAAAAGACTGATATAAAGGTTGATATAAGGACTGATATAAAGGTTGATTTAAAAAAGACTGATATAAAGGTTGATATAAAGACTGATATAAAGGTTGATATAAAGCCTGATATAAAGACTGATATAAAGGTTGATATAAAGACTGATATAAAGGTTGATTCAAAGACTGATATAAAGGTTGATTTAAAAAAGACTGATATAAAGGTTGATATAAAGCCTGATATAAAGACTGATATAAAGGTTGATATAAAGCCTGATATAAAGGTTGATATAAAGACTGATATAAAGGTTGATTTAAAAAAGACTGATATAAAGGTTGATAAAAGACTGATATAAAGGTTGATTTAAAGACTGATATAAAGGTTGATTTAAAAAAGACTGATATAAAGGTTGATATAAAGACTCATATAAAGGTTGATATAAAGACTGATATAAAGGTTGATATAAAGACTGATATAAAGGTTGATATAAAGACTGATATAAAGGTTGATATAAGACTGATATAAAGGTTGATTTAAAGACTGATATAAAGGTTGATATAAAGACTGATATAAAGGTTGATATAAGACTCATATAAAGGTTGATATAAAGACTGATATAAAGGTTGATTTAAGACTGATATAAAGACTGATATAAAGGCTGATATAAAGACTGATTTGTAGCCTGTTATAAAGACTTATATAAAGACTGATATAAAGACTGATATAAAGGTTGATATAAAGACTGATATAAGACTGATATAAAGGTTGATATAAAGACTGATATAAAGACAGATATAAAGACTGATATAAAGACTGATATAAAGGTTGATATAAGACTGATATAAAGGTTGATTTAAAGATTGATATAAAGGTTGATATAAAGACTGATATAAAGGTTGATATAAAGACTGATATAAAGGTTGATATAAGACTGATATAAAGACTGATATAAAGGTTTATTTAAGACTGATATAAGACTGATATAAAGGTTGATTTAAGACTGATATAAAGGTTGATTTAAAGACTGATATAAAGGTTGATATAACGACTGATGTAAAGACTGATATAAAGACTGATATAAAGACTGATATAAAACTTTGATATAAGACTGATATAAAGACTGATATAAAGACAGATATAAAGGCTGATATAAAGACTGATATGAAGCCTGATATAAAGACTGATATAAAGGTTGATATAAAGACTGATATAAAGACTGATATGAAGGTTGATTTAAGACTGATATAAAGACTGATATAAAGACTGATATAAAGGTTGACTTAAGACTGATATAAAGACTGATATAAAGACTGATAAAAAGACTGATATAAAGGTTGATTTAAGACTGATATAAAGACTGATATAAAGACTGATATAAGACTGATATAAAGGTTGATATAAACCTGATATAAAGACTGATATAAAGACTGATATAAAGGTTGATATAAAGACTGATATAAAGACTGATATAAAGACTGCTATAAAGACTGCTATAAAGACTGATATTTAAAGCCTGATATAAAGACTGATATAAGACTGACATAAAAACTGATATAAAGGTTGATATAAAGACTGATATAAAGGTTGATATAAGACTGATCTAAAGACTTATCTAAAGCCTGATAAAAGGACTGATATAAAGGTTGATATAAGACTGATATAAAGACTGATATAAAGACTGATATAAAGACTGATATAAAGACTGATGTAAAGCCTGATATAAAGACTGATATAAAGCCTGATATAAAGACTGATATAAGACTGATATAAAGGTTGATATAAGACTGATATAAAGACTGATATAAAGACTGGTATAAAGGTTGATATAAGACTGATATAAAGCCTGATATAAAGACTGATATAAGACTGATATAAAGCCTGATATAAAGACTGATATAAAGACTGATATAAAGGTTGATATAAAGGCTGATATAAAGACTGATGTAAAGCCTGATATAAAGACTGATATAAAGCCTAATATAAAGACTGATATAAGACTGATATAAAGGTTGATATAAGACTGATATAAAGACTGGTATAAAGACTGATATAAAGACTGATATCAAGCCTGATATAAAGACTGATATAAAGGTTGATATAAGACTGATATAAAGACTGATATAAAGCCTGATATAAAGGTTGATATAAGACTGATATAAAGACTGATATAAAGGTTGATATAAGACTGATATAAAGCCTGATATAAAGACTGATGTAAAGAATGATATAAAGACCGATATAAAGCCTGATATAAAGACTGATATAAAGACTGATATAAAGGTTGATTTAAAGATTGATATAAAGGTTGATATAAAGACTGATATAAAGGTTGATATAAAGGTTGATATAAGACTGACATAAAGACTGATATAAAGGCTGATATAAAGACTGATGTAAAGCCTGATATAAAGCCTGATATAAAGCCTGATATAAAGACTGATATAAGACTGATATAAAGGCTGATATAAAGACTGATATAAGACTGATATCAAGGTTGATATAAAGGCTGATATAAAGACTGATGTAAAGCCTGATATAAAGACTGATATAAAGCCTGATATAAAGACTGATATAAGACTGATATAAAGGTTGATATCAGACTGATATAAAGACTGGTATAAAGACTGATATAAGACTGATATAAAGACTGATATAAAGCCTGATATAAAGGTTGATATAAGACTGATATAAAAACTGATATAAAGGTTGATATAAGACTGATATAAAGCCTGATATAAAGGTTGATATAAGACTGATATAAAGCCTGATATAAGACTGATATAAAGCCAGATATAAAGACTGATATAAAGACTGATAAAAAGCCTGATATAAAGGCTGATGTAAAGGCTGATATAAAGCCTGATATAAAGACTGATATAAAGGTTGATATAAGACTGATATAAAGACTGATATAAAGACTGATTTAAAGCCTGATATAAAGACTGATATAAGACTGATGTAAAAACTGATATAAAGGTTGATATAAAGACTGATATAAAGGTTGATATAAGACTGATATAAAGGTTGATATAAAGGTTGATATAAGACTGACATAAAGACTGATATAAAGACTGATATAAAGACTGATGTAAAGCCTGATATAAAGACTGATGTAAAGCCTGATATAAAGACTGATATAAGACTGATATAAAGGTTGATATAAGACTGATATAAAGACTGATATAAAGGTTGATATAAGACTGATATAAAGCCTGATATAAAGACTGATATAAGACTGATATAAAGCCTGATATAAAGACTGATATAAAGACTGATATAAAGACTGATATAAAGCCTGATATAAAGACTGATATAAAGACTGATATAAAGCCTGATATAAAGGTTGATTTAAGACTGATATAAAGACTGATATAAAGGTTGATATGAGACTGATATAAAGACTGATATAAAGACTGATGTAAAGCCTGATATAAAGACTGATATAAAGACTGATATAACGACTGATATAAAGCCTGATATAAAGGTTGATTTAAGACTGATATAAAGACTGATATAAAGACTGATATAAAGCCTGATATAAAGACTGATATAAAGACTGATATAAAGGTTGATATAAGACTGATATAAAGAGTGATATAAAGACTGATATAAAGACTGATATAAAGACTGATGTAAAGCCTGATATAAAGACTGATATAAAGCCTGATATAAAGACTGATATAAAGACTGATATAAAGGTTGATATAAGACTGATATAAAGCCTTATATAAAGACTGATATAAAGCCTGATATAAAGACTGATATAAAGACTGATATAAAGACTGATATAAAGACTGATATAAAGCCTGATATAAAGACTGATATAAAGACTGATATAAAGGTTGATATAAGACTGATATAAAGCCTGATATAAAGACTGATATAAGACTGATATAAAGCTTGATATAAGACTGATATAAAGAGTGATATAAAGACTGATATAAAGACTGATATAAAGACTGATGTAAAGCCTGATATAAAGACTGATATAAAGCCTGATATAAAGACTGATATAAAACTGATATAAAGGTTGATATAAGACTGATATAAAGACTGATATAAAGGTTGATATAAGACTGATATAAAGCCTGATATAAAGACTGATATAAGACTGATATAAAGGTTGATATAAAGACTGATATAAAGGTTGATATAAAGGCTGATATAAAGACTGATGTAAAGCCTGATATAAAGCCTGATATAAAGCCTGATATAAAGACTGATATAAGACTGATATAAAGGCTGATATAAAGACTGATATAAGACTGATATAAAGGTTGATATAAAGGCTGATATAAAGACTGATGTAAAGCCTGATATAAAGACTGATATAAAACCTGATATAAAGACTGATATAAGACTGATATAAAGGTTGATATAAGACTGATATAAAGACTGGTATAAAGACTGATATAAGACTGATATAAAGACTGATATAAAGCCTGATATAAAGGTTGATATAAGACTGATATAAAAACTGATATAAAGGTTGATATAAGACTGATATAAAGCCTGATATAAAGGTTGATATAAGACTGATATAAAGCCTGATATAAGACTGATATAAAGCCAGATATAAAGACTGATATAAAGACTGATAAAAAGCCTGATATAAAGGCTGATGTAAAGGCTGATATAAAGCCTGATATAAAGACTGATATAAAGGTTGATATAAGACTGATATAAAGACTGATATAAAGACTGATTTAAAGCCTGATATAAAGACTGATATAAGACTGATGTAAAAACTGATATAAAGGTTGATATAAAGACTGATATAAAGGTTGATATAAGACTGATATAAAGGTTGATATAAAGGTTGATATAAGACTGACATAAAGACTGATATAAAGACTGATATAAAGACTGATGTAAAGCCTGATATAAAGACTGATGTAAAGCCTGATATAAGGACTGATATAAGACTGATATAAAGGTTGATATAAGACTGATATAAAGACTGATATAAAGGTTGATATAAGACTGATATAAAGCCTGATATAAAGACTGATATAAGACTGATATAAAGCCTGATATAAAGACTGATATAAAGACTGATATAAAGACTGATATAAAGCCTGATATAAAGACTGATATAAAGACTGATATAAAGGTTGATTTAAGACTGATATAAAGACTGATATAAAGGTTGATATAAGACTGATATAAAGACTGATATAAAGACTGATGTAAAGCCTGATATAAAGACTGATATAAAGACTGATATAAAGGTTGATATAAAGACTGATATAAAGGTTGATATAAGACTGATATAAAGGTTGATATAAAGGTTGATATAAGACTGACATAAAGACTGATATAAAGACTGATATAAAGACTGATGTAAAGCCTGATATAAAGACTGATGTAAAGCCTGATATAAAGACTGATATAAGACTGATATAAAGGTTGATATAAGACTGATATAAAGACTGATATAAAGGTTGATATAAGACTGATATAAAGCCTGATATAAAGACTGATATAAGACTGATATAAAGAATTATATAAAGACTGATATAAAGACTGATATAAAGACTGATATAAAGCCTGATATAAAGACTGATATAAAGACTGATATAAAGCCTGATATAAAGGTTGATTTAAGACTGATATAAAGACTGATATAAAGGTTGATATGAGACTGATATAAAGACTGATATAAAGACTGATGTAAAGCCTGATATAAAGACTGATATAAAGACTGATAAAAAGCCTGATATAAAGGCTGATGTAAAGGCTGATATAAAGCCTGATATAAAGACTGATATAAAGGTTGATATAAGACTGATATAAAGACTGATATAAAGACTGATTTAAAGCCTGATATAAAGACTGATATAAGACTGATGTAAAAACTGATATAAAGGTTGATATAAAGACTGATATAAAGGTTGATATAAGACTGATATAAAGGTTGATATAAAGGTTGATATAAGACTGACATAAAGACTGATATAAAGACTGATATAAAGACTGATGTAAAGCCTGATATAAAGACTGATGTAAAGCCTGATATAAGGACTGATATAAGACTGATATAAAGGTTGATATAAGACTGATATAAAGACTGATATAAAGGTTGATATAAGACTGATATAAAGCCTGATATAAAGACTGATATAAGACTGATATAAAGCCTGATATAAAGACTGATATAAAGACTGATATAAAGACTGATATAAAGCCTGATATAAAGACTGATATAAAGACTGATATAAAGGTTGATTTAAGACTGATATAAAGACTGATATAAAGGTTGATATAAGACTGATATAAAGACTGATATAAAGACTGATGTAAAGCCTGATATAAAGACTGATATAAAGACTGATATAAAGGTTGATATAAAGACTGATATAAAGGTTGATATAAGACTGATATAAAGGTTGATATAAAGGTTGATATAAGACTGACATAAAGACTGATATAAAGACTGATATAAAGACTGATGTAAAGCCTGATATAAAGACTGATGTAAAGCCTGATATAAAGACTGATATAAGACTGATATAAAGGTTGATATAAGACTGATATAAAGACTGATATAAAGGTTGATATAAGACTGATATAAAGCCTGATATAAAGACTGATATAAGACTGATATAAAGCCTGATATAAAGACTGATATAAAGACTGATATAAAGACGATATAAAGCCTGATATAAAGACTGATATAAAGACTGATATAAAGCCTGATATAAAGGTTGATTTAAGACTGATATAAAGACTGATATAAAGGTTGATATAAGACTGATATAAAGACTGATATAAAGACTGATGTAAAGCCTGATATAAAGACTGATATAAAGACTGATATAAAGACTGATATAAAGCCTGATATAAAGGTTGATTTAAGACTGATATAAAGACTGATATAAAGGTTGATATAAGACTGATATAAAGACTGATATAAAGACTGATGTAAAGCCTGATATAAAGACTGATATAAAGACTGATATAAAGACTGATATAAAGCCTGATATAAAGGTTGATTTAAGACTGATATAAAGACTGATATAAAGGTTGATATAAGACTGATATAAAGACTGATATAAAGACTGATGTAAAGCCTGATATAAAGACTGATATAAAGCCTGATATAAAGACTGATATAAAGACTGATATAAAGGTTGATATAAGCCTGATATAAAGACTAATATAAAGCCTGATATAAAGACTGATATAAAGACTGATATAAAGGTTGATATAAGACTGATATAAAGCCTTATATAAAGACTGATATAAAGACTGATATAAAGACTGATATAAAGACTGATATAAAGCCTGATATAAGACTGATATAAAGACTGATATAAAGGTTGATATAAGACTGATATAAAGCCTGATATAAAGACTGATATAAGACTGATATAAAGGTTGATATAAGACTGATATAAAGAGTGATATAAAGACTGATATAAAGACTGATATAAAGACTGATGTAAAGCCTGATATAAAGACTGATATAAAGCCTGATATAAAGACTGATATAAAGACTGATATAAAGGTTGATATAAGACTGATATAAAGCCTTATATGAAGACTGATATAAAGCCTGATATAAAGACTGATATAAAGACTGATATAAAGACTGATATAAAGACTGATATAAATCCTGATATAAAGACTGATATAAAGACTGATATAAAGGTTGATATAAGACTGATATAAAGCCTGATATAAAGACTGATATAAGACTGATATAAAGGTTGATATAAGACTGATATAAAGAGTGATATAAAGACTGATGTAAAGACTGATATAAAGACTGATGTAAAGCCTGATATAAAGACTGATATAAAGCCTGATATAAAGACTGATATAAAACTGATATAAAGGTTGATATAAGACTGATATAAAGACTGATATAAAGGTTGATATAAGACTGATATAAAGACTGATATAAAGACTGATGTAAAGCCTGATATAAAGACTGATATAAAGCCTGATATAAAGGCTGATATAAAGACTGATATAAAGGTTGATATAAGACTGATATAAAGCCTTATATAAAGACTGATATAAAGACTGATATAAAGACTGATATAAAGACTGATATAAAGCCTGATATAAAGACTGATATAAAGACTGATATAAAGGTTGATATAAGACTGATATAAAGCCTGATATAAAGACTGATATAAGACTGATATAAAGGTTGATATAAGACTGATATAAAGAGTGATATAAAGACTGATATAAAGACTAATGTAAAGCCTGATATAAAGACTGATATAAAGCCTGATATAAAGACTGATATAAAACTGATATAAAGGTTGATATAAGACTGATATAAAGACTGATATAAAGGTTGATATAAGACTGATATAAAGACTGATATAAAGACTGATGTAAAGCCTGATATAAAGACTGATATAAAGCCTGATATAAAGACTGATATAAAGACTGATATAAAGGTTGATATAAGACTGATATAAAGCCTTATATAAAGACTGATATAAAGACTGATATAAAGACTGATATAAAGACTGATATAAAGCCTGATATAAAGACTGATATAAAGACTGATATAAAGGTTGATATAAGACTGATATAAAGCCTGATATAAAGACTGATATAAGACTGATATAAAGGTTGATATAAGACTGATATAAAGAGTGATATAAAGACTGATATAAAGACTGATATAAAGACTGATGTAAAGCCTGATATAAAGACTGATATAAAGCCTGATATAAAGACTGATATAAAACTGATATAAAGGTTGATATAAGACTGATATAAAGACTGATATAAAGGTTGATATAAGACTGATATAAAGCCTGATATAAAGACTGATATAAGACTGATATAAAGGTTGATATAAAGACTGATATAAAGGTTGATATAAAGGCTGATATAAAGACTGATGTAAAGCCTGATATAAAGCCTGATATAAAGCCTGATATAAAGACTGATATAAGACTGATATAAAGACTGATATAAAGACTGATTTAAAGCCTGATATAAAGACTGATATAAGACTGATGTAAAAACTGATATAAAGGTTGATATAAAGACTGATATAAAGGTTGATATAAGACTGATATAAAGGTTGATATAAAGGTTGATATAAGACTGACATAAAGACTGATATAAAGACTGATATAAAGACTGATGTAAAGCCTGATATAAAGACTGATGTAAAGCCTGATATAAAGACTGATATAAGACTGATATAAAGGTTGATATAAGACTGATATAAAGACTGATATAAAGGTTGATATAAGACTGATATAAAGCCTGATATAAAGACTGATATAAGACTGATATAAAGCCTGATATAAAGACTGATATAAAGACTGATATAAAGACTGATATAAAGCCTGATATAAAGACTGATATAAAGACTGATATAAAGGTTGATTTAAGACTGATATAAAGACTGATATAAAGGTTGATATAAGACTGATATAAAGACTGATATAAAGACTGATGTAAAGCCTGATATAAAGACTGATATAAAGACTGATATAAAGGTTGATATAAAGACTGATATAAAGGTTGATATAAGACTGATATAAAGGTTGATATAAAGGTTGATATAAAGACTGACATAAAGACTGATATAAAGACTGATATAAAGACTGATGTAAAGCCTGATATAAAGACTGATGTAAAGCCTGATATAAAGACTGATATAAGACTGATATAAAGGTTGATATAAGACTGATATGAAGACTGATATAAAGGTTGATATAAGACTGATATAAAGCCTGATATAAAGACTGATATAAGACTGATATAAAGCCTGATATAAAGACTGATATAAGGACTGATATAAAGACGATATAAAGCCTGATATAAAGACTGATATAAAGACTGATATAAAGCCTGATATAAAGGTTGATTTAAGACTGATATAAAGACTGATATAAAGGTTGATATAAGACTGATATAAAGACTGATATAAAGACTGATGTAAAGCCTGATATAAAGACTGATATAAAGACTGATATAAAGACTGATATAAGCCTGATATAAAGGTTGATTTAAGACTGATATAAAGACTGATATAAAGGTTGATATAAGACTGATATAAAGACTGATATAAAGACTGATGTAAAGCCTGATATAAAGACTGATATAAAGACTGATATAAAGACTGATATAAAGCCTGATATAAAGGTTGATTTAAGACTGATATAAAGACTGATATAAAGGTTGATATAAGACTGATATAAAGACTGATATAAAGACTGATGTAAAGCCTGATATAAAGACTGATATAAAGCCTGATATAAAGACTGATATAAAGACTGATATAAAGGTTGATATAAGCCTGATATAAAGACTGATATAAAGCCTGATATAAAGACTGATATAAAGACTGATATAAAGGTTGATATAAGACTGATATAAAGCCTTATATAAAGACTGATATAAAGACTGATATAAAGACTGATATAAAGACTGATATAAAGCCTGATATAAGACTGATATAAAGACTGATATAAAGGTTGATATAAGACTGATATAAAGCCTGATATAAAGACTGATATAAGACTGATATAAAGGTTGATATAAGACTGATATAAAGAGTGATATAAAGACTGATATAAAGACTGATATAAAGACTGATGTAAAGCCTGATATAAAGACTGATATAAAGCCTGATATAAAGACTGATATAAAGACTGATATAAAGGTTGATATAAGACTGATATAAAGCCTTATATGAAGACTGATATAAAGCCTGATATAAAGACTGATATAAAGACTGATATAAAGACTGATATAAAGACTGATATAAATCCTGATATAAAGACTGATATAAAGACTGATATAAAGGTTGATATAAGACTCATATAAAGCCTGATATAAAGACTGATATAAGACTGATATAAAGGTTGATATAAGACTGATATAAAGAGTGATATAAAGACTGATATAAAGACTGATATAAAGACTGATGTAAAGCCTGATATAAAGACTGATATAAAGCCTGATATAAAGACTGATATAAAACTGATATAAAGGTTGATATAAGACTGATATAAAGACTGATATAAAGGTTGATATAAGACTGATATAAAGACTGATATAAAGACTGATGTAAAGCCTGATATAAAGACTGATATAAAGCCTGATATAAAGACTGATATAAAGACTGATATAAAGGTTGATATAAGACTGATATAAAGCCTTATATAAAGACTGATATAAAGACTGATATAAAGACTGATATAAAGACTGATATAAAGCCTGATATAAAGACTGATATAAAGACTGATATAAAGGTTGATATAAGACTGATATAAAGCCTGATATAAAGACTGATATAAGACTGATATAAAGGTTGATATAAGACTGATATAAAGAGTGATATAAAGACTGATATAAAGACTGATATAAAGACTGATGTAAAGCCTGATATAAAGACTGATATAAAGCCTGATATAAAGACTGATATAAAACTGATATAAAGGTTGATATAAGACTGATATAAAGACTGATATAAAGGTTGATATAAGACTGATATAAAGACTGATATAAAGACTGATGTAAAGCCTGATATAAAGACTGATATAAAGCCTGATATAAAGACTGATATAAAGACTGATATAAAGGTTGATATAAGACTGATATAAAGCCTTATATAAAGACTGATATAAAGACTGATATAAAGACTGATATAAAGACTGATATAAAGCCTGATATAAAGACTGATATAAAGACTGATATAAAGGTTGATATAAGACTGATATAAAGCCTGATATAAAGACTGATATAAGACTGATATAAAGGTTGATATAAGACTGATATAAAGAGTGATATAAAGACTGATATAAAGACTGATATATAGACTGATGTAAAGCCTGATATAAAGACTGATATAAAGCCTGATATAAAGACTGATATAAAACTGATATAAAGGTTGATATAAGACTGATATAAAGACTGATATAAAGGTTGATATAAGACTGATATAAAGCCTGATATAAAGACTGATATAAGACTGATATAAAGGTTGATATAAAGACTGATATAAAGGTTGATATAAAGGCTGATATAAAGACTGATGTAAAGCCTGATATAAAGCCTGATATAAAGCCTGATATAAAGACTGATATAAGACTGATGTAAAGGCTGATATAAAGACTGATGTAAAGCCTGATATAAAGACTGATATAAAGCCTGATATAAAGACTGATATAAGACTGATATAAAGGTTGATATAAGACTGATATAAAGACTGATATAAAGCCTGATATAAAGGTTGATATAAGACTGATATAAAAACTGATATAAAGGTTGATATAAGACTGATATAAAGCCTGATATAAAGGTTGATATAAGACTGATATAAAGCCTGATATAAGACTGATATAAAGCCAGATATAAAGACTGATATAAAGACTGATAAAAAGCCTGATATAAAGGCTGATGTAAAGGCTGATATAAAGCCTGATATAAATACTGATATAAAGGTTGATATAAGACTGATATAAAGACTGATATAAAGACTGATATAAAGACTGATATAAAGCCTGATATAAAGACTGATATAAGACTGATGTAAAAACTGATATAAAGGTTGATATAAAGACTGATATAAAGGTTGATATAAGACTGATATAAAGACTGATATAAAGACTTATTTAAAGCCTGATATAAAGACTGATATAAGACTGATATAAAGGCTGATATAAAGGTTGATATAAGACTGATATAAAGACTGATATAAAGGTTGATATAAGACTGATATAAAGGCTGATATAAAGACTGAATTAACGGCTTTATAGGACAAAAAAGCAGCAGTGAGTTGCATCTCAAAGCACTTATGTCAAAGAAATAATTATGAAAACAGATGTGGTGCTGCAGTAACAATCTTCAGAATTGAGTTGCGCCAGCTTTTTTTGCCAGAACTTAACCTTAGCTTTAGTGCGTAATGGTATAACATTTTGTTCCAAGATACAACAGTTCTTGAATCTTGTACATGGTATATAAAGATTTCCTCAAAGTGGAACGCCCATCAAGTCAACAAATTTTGAAGTTCCAATAGACCGGTTAATAGTCACATGGACTATAATCTGTGCTTAATATAGAAAGACACTAAAACTATTTTCCTCTTGTCCAAGAGTCTTCATACGAGATATACTGGTATTTGACACCTGTGTTTGTTATAGAAAGATAATTTATATGACAGATGACACATGGAATATAGACATCGTTTGAAGAGAAAGTGAGTGATAAAAAAACCCTAGCTATGGCAATACAATCAGTGAAAATTATCATGGTGGTTCTCTGCGTATCTGATTTACATGGTAAAGACGTTTCTCTAAAGAATCATAAAGTTCCAGGGAAGAACCGATTGTAGTTATGGGGATCAGAAGTAATACCCTAAATTATATGCTTTGGGACGAATACCAAGTGTTCCACTTTTTTTTTTCCAAAATATAGTACGTTAGCAATGAACCAATCTTATCTCAAGCTCGTTAACTTCCCATATTGCGAACAGTTCAATTACGCTGTCAATTGAATGTGCTTGGTCACTGTCAGTTGTCATAGTTGTGCGGACCTATAAAACTGGTTGACTAAACGTTTTCTTTCCAGCAGAACAACATCAATGTTGTGCCAAGCATTTCAATTTAATATGCAGCGTACAAACATTTATTTGTATTGGCATAGTCTGATGGAACTTCTTCATAGTCATTCTCTACTCAAAACTTAGTTCACTTTACACCATCCAATAGTCCAATTGGCCATCGAGTCGGTCTAATCGAACCAGTTTTATCTATTTCACTTTGCTCAGTTCGGTCGTACATAACAAATTGATTTTAAATTGCTGACAGTCCACTCAGAAAACAAACTACACAGATTGTGAACAATGGACAGAGTGAAGCATTAGGCTAGGATTAGGAGTCAGCCATTTTACAATGGCAACTTCTCCGGTATTTCCGTCACCTCCATATTCAGAAAATGATATGATTGACTTGTTTTTCGTTTGTTTTGTTTTAGAAGTATTCCAATCATCCATTTCCTATGTTGTGGTTAACGATCGCCAATGGCGATAAATATTATCAGATGATGAATTTTTTTTAGCAAAAGCAACATACCTGGCGGTTGCATATTTAGGTACATGCGCTGTTTTATATATTTTTACCTCAAAATTACTGACGTCCGATACTGTAACGTATTTGCGAAGTTGTATAAATTAGGTAAGGGACTGAATTTAGCATTATTCAGCAATAAATCAAACTGTATTAGTTTAAAGACAATAATGTCATAGCAAAATGGGAATAATGAAAGAAAACACGAGTTAATAATGGGTGATGACTGCAGTTGAATTCGACTCAGATTCGGAACGTAGAATTTCAAAGCATAACCCTGGTATACCTGATAATTGTACATGTCAGCATTTATTCAGGGCAAAATTTGGCGACAACTTGCGTAATTCCAGCACCAACCTAGATTCAGAATAACATATAATGTAACTGTTTCAAGAAATAAGATCCTTGAATATGTTTCTTTCATAAAGAAGAAGCCATGTTTCTTAGTAAAATCCAACAGACAACAATCACATTTACTGGCATCTTGGCGCATGATGAAAATCCTTAACAACAAATGTAGTGATTTCTTTCTACAATTGAATTCAAATTATTTTTAGTTTATCGCTTTTTTACTCTTAGATACTTCTTCCAAAATATTTGCCAAGATTTCGATTTAGACATGTCATTTTAGATTTATTTTTTATGCCTAGTTTGCAATGAGCCAAGTGGTCTGTTAAACAATCAATGTAGTTGAAATGGCAGATATATAAAAAAAATTGAGTCAAGTAAACTCTCCCCTGGGCCAAGTGGACTGCATCATTGGGCCGAGTAGACTATTTATTTCTCTTTTGCCTGAGTGGACTTTAAGTTTGATAAAGTGCGACTGAGCACTGGGTTGAGTGGACTGTGTTCGAGTCTTGCATAAATAGAATTATATTTAAGAAATAGTTTTTCAGCACAACAACATTGAGACATCTTCGGTTATTTTGGCTCTTTTACTAAAGCCAAACGTTGGACAACAACCAAGCTTTCTACCAAATAAAAGACAGTGAAGAAATAATCCTGACTAAATCATCAGTGATCAGTATCTGAAATGAGTAGCTAAATGTTGGGACAAAATTACTGCACTATTCATTCCTGCATTAAGATGCACTATTCATTCTTGCATTAAGGTGCACTAAGTTACATTTTTCTTTTCTGCACGATAACTTCAGTTCTACAGCACCTACCTTTACCAAATTTGTGGATAGCTTGCATTTGGGGTAAGAAAGAAACCTAACGGCTTCTGAGTAAAAGGTCAAAAATCAAGGTCATTGCTACTATGAGAAGAAAAATGGTTCTGAACCATAGTATTGGTTCTGAATCACCTATCTGGACCCAATTTTGTTGATAACTTGCACTTTGGATAAGGAATAAACTTGTCAATGCTGGGATCAAAAGGTTAAAAGTCAAGGTCACTGTAACTGAAAGAAGAAAAAATGGTTTCTGCACAAGAACATAAACTCTACTTCACAGACCTTGATCAAAAGTTGCAGATAGATTACAACTGGGTAAGGAAGAAGTTTATCCATGTGTGCCATAAAAAAGAAAAAGATCAAGGTCACTGTGACTTTAAGAAGAAACTTGGTTTCTGCACAAAAGTTTCAATTCTTTACCATGTACATTCGAGAATGTTTGTGGATGTTATACGTTGGGTATAAATGAAGCCTGTTGATTTTGGGGTCTAAAGATCAAAGGTCAAAATCACTGTGACTGAATGTAGAAAAAAGGGTTTCTGCACAGACCTGAACTAAACTTTGGGAATTACTTGGAAGAAGGAAGGCATATGATTTAGGGTCAAAAGGTTAAAGGTCAAGGTCATTGTGACTGAAAGAAATAAAATGGTTTTAGCATAATAACATTGGTTCTGGATGACGTACATTGAACAAATTTGTGGAGGGCTTGTACTTAAGATGTGAAAGAGGTCTATTGATTTTGGGATCAAAATGTCAAAGGTCATGGTCATTGTGCCTCTAAGAAAGATGGGTTTTGCAGAATAACTTTTATTTTCGACAAATTTTCTGTACCAAACTGTGCGAATGGCTTGTACGTAGGGTAGTAAAGTAACTAATGGATTCTGGGGCCTAGAGGTCAGTGGCCACGTTCATAGTGAATCTAATAAGAAAATAATGTTTTTTGCACATTAGCTTTAGTTCAAGGCCACATAACTTAACCATAGGTTGAGGTCATTGAAATCCATCGGCCAATAATCTCTAGAGTCAACCATGCCCTCCTAGTTCCAACATAAAGGAACTTTTGAATAAGGGACGGGCATACAGTGTGTCATTCATGGTACTCTTGTTCATGTTGCACGACCTACATATATGTGCAGTTAATGAAATAATACATCAATATAATTCATATTCCATCACTAACTTACACCATTTCTCTTACGGTGTCACCCATATCAAGACACAATATTTTGCACAGTAAATGTTTCTGACAAAAAATGTTCTTACTTACTGTGGCCGAAGTTTCTCTTCTAAGCTGACATTCCTATTATCTGTTTCTTACAGCTTATTAGGTACTGCCCACCACATGTACACTTATCCTTGGCCACTACATGTACACTTATCCTTGGCCACAACATGTACACTTATCCTAGGCCACTACATGTACACTTATCCTTGGCCACCACATGTAAACTTATCTTTGGCCACCACATATACACTTACCCTTGGCCACTACATATACACTTATCTTTGGCCACTACATGTACACTTATCCTTGGCCACTACATATACACTTACCCTTGGCCACCACATGTACACTTATCCTTGGCCACCACATGTACACTTATCTTTGGCCACTACATGTACACTTATCCTCGGCCACTACATGAACACTTATCTTTGGCCACTACATATACACTTACCCTTGTCCACCACATATACACTTATATTTGGCCACTACATGTACACTTACCCTTGGCCACTACATGTACACTTACCCTTGGCCACTACATATACACTTACCCTTGGCCACCACATGTACTTTATCCTTGGCCACTACATGTACACTTATCTTTGGCCACTACATGCACATTATCCTTGGCCACTACATGTACATTATCCTTGGCCAATACATGTACACTTATCTTTTGCCACTACATATACACTTATCCTTGGCCACTACATGTACACTTATCTTTTGCCACTACATGTACATTATCCTTGGCCACTACATGTACACTTATCTTTGGCCACTACATGTACATTATCCTTGGCCAATACATGTACACTTATCTTTGGCCACTACATGTACACTTCTCCTCGACTTGAGTGTGAATTCATACCTAATTTTTCGATACTTTAAAATGAAAACAATGACTAATATAAAAAATAAAAAATATAAACCTCCAAATGTTTTACATTGCCCTTCTTTTTGAAGATTGCTGTTGGGTTAAATTAGTTGACTTTTGCAGAAAAAAAATAAATATTCAATTTGTGAAGTTCATCAAATGACCAACATTTAAGCTTGACTGCACACTGAAGTTGTGGAGTTTTGTGAATAAAAGGGCGGTCTACTATATTTGGTTAGTTTCTAAATATGTCTACATATGTCATTTCTAAAATAATGAAGGTGCCTATCATTGCTACTTTCCATTATTTGTTCAGCATTTTTCCACAAGCAAAATAAATAATATATGATGACATACAATAATGACATATAAAGAGGTATGTGTACAATAATGGCACATAAAGAGGTATATATACAATAATGGCATTTAAAGAGGTATGTATACAATAATGGCATATAAAGAGGTATATATACAATAATGGCATATAAAGAGGTATGTATACAATAATGGCACATAAAGAGGTATATATACAATAATGGCATATAAAGAGGTATATATACAATAATGGCATATAAAGAGGTATGTATACAATAATGGCATATAAAGAGGTATGTACACAATAATGGCATATAAAGAGATATGTATACAATAATGGCATATAAAGAGGTATGTATACAATAATGGCATATAAAGAGGTATGTATACAATAATGACATATAAAGAGGTATGTATACAATAATGACATATAAAGAGGTATGTATACAATAATGGCATATAAAGAGGTATGTATACAATAATGGCACATAAAGAGGTATATATACAATAATGGCATATAAAGAGGTATATATACAATAATGGCACATAAAGAGATATGTATACAATAATGGCATATAAAGAGGTATATATACAATAATGGCATATAAAGAGGTATGTATACAATAATGGCACATAAAGAGGTATATATACAATAATGGCATATAAAGAGATATGTATACAATAATGGCAGATAAAGAGGTATGTATACAATAATGGCATATAAAGAGGTATGTACACAATAATGGCATATAAAGAGATATGTATACAATAATGGCATATAAAGAGGTATGTATACAATAATGACATATAAAGAGGTATGTATACAATAATGACATATAAAGAGGTATGTATACAATAATGGCATATAAAGAGGTATGTATACAATAATGGCATATAAAGAGATATGTATACAATAATGGCATATAAAGAGATATGTATACAATAATGGCATATAAAGAGGTATGTATACACTAATGGCATATAAAGAGGTATGTGTACAATAATGGCATATAAAGAGGTATGTATACAATAATGGCATATAAAGAGGTATGTATACAATAATGGCATATAAAGAGATATGTATACAATAATGGCATATAAAGAGGTATGTATACAATAATGGCATATAAAGAGGTATGTATACAATAATGGCATATAAAGAGGTATGTATACAATAATGGCATATAAAGAGGTATGTATACAATAATGGCATATAAAGAGGTATGTATACAATAATGGCATATAAAGAGGTATGTATACAATAATGGCATATAAAGAGATATGTATACAATAATGGCATATAAAGAGGTATGTATACAATAATGGCATATAAAGAGGTATGTATACAATAATGACATATAAAGAGGTATATATGTTAGTAGATAAATGCCTGTTTGATGTTGGAATTCCTCAGAATACCCATATGTGGAATTTAATACTAGTATTTTTAAATTATTCCTTTTTCCAAGCTCTTGGATTTCCATCTTCATAGTTTAGTATCAAGTATTTTAACCATTTTAGTTCTGAATCAGTTGTTGTCGAAAGGCTCATTATTTTTATTATTTAAATTCAAAACTGTCACCCGTTATGAACAGAAGGGAAAAATACTCGGAGTAAAAGCAATAGAGATTTGTGATGACTTTCTAGGGTTTGCAAACCGGATAATAATGACCACGATAGTTGAGGCTCAACCCCAGGATATGTTCTATATGTGAAAATAAATGAACAGAGGAACTAAACGGTGTTAAATGGCTTTCAAAGACAAAGATACAACAATTATCAAAATTACACGAGCCATCATTTCTGAATGTCTTTTCTAGCTAAGATTTTGTATACAAAAACAAAAGAAAAGGAATGTTTTTATTTCACCTTATTATAACTCTCTTTTGGTTTTCTTGGGGTAAATTAACTAGAGTGTGTGTCTTCATAAATTGTTTAATAAACTGGTATTCTTCATCTAAATTCAAGATCATCATACATTCTTTAATTAATGATACTTATTGAAATAATATTAATGACAAATGAAGAGATTTAATTTTGAAAGAAATGATCAGAGATTTGCTGATTTGAAAAGTATTTTGTGAACACAATCAAAATTGCAGTTTCATAATTTCTTGTGTACCCTCATTAGTGTGATCTTTAACAGAGAATGATGCAGGGTTGTTTAAATTTTTATCAATATTCTTAGAGGACAATTGTAATTAATTTTAATGCTTCTATTTCATATTTGTCCTCGTGCTTTACTACTCATATCGTCATAGGTTTAGGTTCTGCATTGTTTTGGGGTTTTTTTTATTTTTTATTTTTTTTCTTCATCTTCATATTTTCCATAATCGTGATTTGTCTTGATTTGACTAATTTGGCGTGTTCTTGGTATGGTTTGAGACCTGATCACACTCACTTAAACGCGTGGATTAGATGTAATCAATTTCAGACATAACATGGTGCAGAAAGGTCTCATTAAAGATTGCTGTAGACAGACGCAGACGAATGGAATTATTAACTCTCAAATATTTTCGCGGATTTTTTTTATGAACCCGACTGGCAATAACTTTGGTGGTTATTTAAAATTCTGCAGCAAATTATTCTGTTCGTCTCGTTTTTTTGATAGAGATGTAGTGGAATAAAAATTAACTAGTACCAGACAACTAAAGCATATATCGCTGAATTGTTACTTCTAAAATATGTATTTAAGCTGAAAATATATCCCCACTGCACATGGCAAGGGAAATAAAATAAAAGGGGGGCAATGTCTATAACTATTACGGATCCAAGGGCATGGTTGATAAGTGATGTTATCAAAACTTTCGTGTTCCAAGAAAGACTTCTGGAATTGGTATAAGTTGTCAAAAGATACATCCGATTTTCACATAATGAATTCCATGTTCCTTTATTTTAATTTCCTTCACCGTCTATACTCGCTGATAAGACGAGTCCAACTGCTAACAACATCGACCCTGATCTACCGTCGCATTATGCGCCGGCAGATCAGGGTCTATGTTGCTTGTTCTACTTATTACTAATAACAGACTGCATAAACCTAGTTCTGCCTGTGTAAAATGCGCCAACAGATCTGGGTCGGTGCAGTTTGAAGTTGTAATTGCGGTACTTTTGTAAGTGACTAAGCTTCCACAATAATACTATTTCTAAGGGCGACATAAATTATTATTCTAGTTGTGAAAATAATTAGGTACAGGAAATATTTTGTCAAATTGTATACTTTGATAAACAAGTACTATTTGTTACGCATTTATTTACTGGGTGCATTCCCTATTTTCAGTTTTCCATGTATACCATGCATCATATATTTTATTCACATTACAAGTCTTATATTTTTTTCTCGAATAGATTCTATGTCAAATGCCACTGTATCTTCTTTCAAGGCTATGTATACATGTATTTATGCATATCTCTCTCTCTCTCTATCTCTCTCTCTCTCTCTTGATAATAAGGTGTAATAACGCGTAAAATATAATTCATTTGCATACACGAGATTAAATAGTACAAGATAAATGCATTATGTAGTATGTAAAGGCTTGCCAATCTGTTCGAAAGAACTTTGTACATGTTCCTCCATCGAGTCATCTTCACAGATGAAGGCTCCTGTTAGATGTGCTGCAAAGAACACATGACTATTGCCAGAGAAATCAATTACAATTTTGGATAGCGCAGTCGCAAAATACTTGAGTTTTTTCTGTGTGGTCCAGTGTTAGATCCCATGTTGCTGCATGTGTGAGTGCAAGTAGGCGTTCACCAATATAAATTTTTTTCAGGACTCTTCATCTATCTCCACTTCAGAAAAAAAATAACTATGCCATGAACCAAGTCGTCAATAACTTAAAAATGTGTTATACGATCAAGATAAAATCAGTGAGATAGAAATAAGTAACAGTCAGATTACTGGTATTTGTTCCCTTTTCTGACTCAGAATTAACCTTGCGTACGAATGAAATTCACATTTCACACAAATAAATAATTGCCTGGGTTTCGTCTCTTCTCCATATTTCTTACCTAGACCTTTAATATTTTATTGGCAGATGAAGAACAGATTTGCATGCATCACATGCAACCAAAATTTGAAAAAAGTCCAATGCAAAAGTCAGATATAAAAAAACGCAGACTGCATGTATTCAATAAGCATTTTCCAAACAGCAACAACCTCAATCCAGGCCTTGAAAGTTTTTTAAAGAGTAAAATATAGCAGGTTGTAATGGTGAGTTTTCATATCGATAGCAATACTCAAAAAGCATCAAATATACATGGTCAGGCGTTTATAGCAGGTGGTAATAATGAGTCATATCGATAGGAGATACTCAAAAAGCATGAATATATACATGGTCAGGCGTATATAGCAGGTGGTAATAATAAATCATATCGATAGGAGATACTCCGACAGCATCAAATATACATAGCCATGCGTATATAACAGGTTGTAGTGGTGAGTTCTCATACCGTTGGCGATACTCAAAAACCTTCAAAGATACATGGCGAGGGATATATGGTTGCTTGGCGTGGTGAATTTTCATATCGATGGTGATGCTCTAAAATCTTCAAAGATACAGGACCAGTATCATATGGCAGGTGGTAGTCGTGAGTTTTCATATCGATGTCGATATTCAAAAGTCATCAAAGGTACACGGCCAGGCATATATAGCAGGTGGTAATGGTGGGTATTGATATCAACAGGCGATACTAAAAAAACATCAAAAGATACTGTGTCAAGCATATATGACTGGTGGTAGTGGTGAGCTTTCATATCGATTGCGATACTCAGAAAGCACCAAAGACACTTGGCCAGGCATATGTGGCAGGTCATGGTGGTGAGCATTAACTTTGGTAGGCGATTCAGGAAAAGCATCAAAGATATAGGGTCAGGCATATATGGCAAGTTGTAGTCGTGAATTTTCATATCGATATCGATACTCAAAAACCTTAAAAGATATAGTCGTGAATTTTCATATCGATATCGATACTTAAAAACTTTAAAAGATATAGGCGTGAATTTTCATATCGATATCGATACTCAAAAACCTTAAAAGATATAGGCATGAATTTTCATATCGATATCGATACTCAAAAACCTTAAAAGATATAGGTGTGAATTTTCATATCGATATCGACACTCAAAAACCTTAAAAGATATAGAACCAGGGGTATATGGAAGATTGTTGTGGTGAGTTTTCATATCGATGGCCGATATTCAAAAGTCATCAAAGATACATGGCCAGACATACATAGCAGGTAGTAATGGTGAGTATTGATATCGACAGGCGATACTTAAAAAGCATCAGCGATACATGGTTAGGCGTATATGACAGGTTGAAGTAGTGAGTATTTATATCCATAGGTGCTAATCAGAAAGCATCAAAGATACAGGGTCAGACAGGTTGCAGTGGTGAGTTTTCCTATCCATTACGATACTCAAAAGCTTCAAAGATATATGGCCAGGAATATATTGCAGGCGGTGGTGATGAATTTTCATATCGATGGCGAGACTCAAAAGTGCATAGAGCTTGCACATTTCCCACTCTACTTAAAAAAAATCTTTTTTAAATGCTGGTAAATCTTAATTTCAACAGCCACACGGCAGCAAGCTGAGCCAATTTATGATAACTATGTAGTGAGTGGGCTATAATAGAGGGGGAAAAATATAAAACTTTCAAGCGTGATTTCCGTAAAATGCTCTGTATATTATCGTCCTGGTGATTTCACCTTAGAAGAAACAAAAAGAACGGAGCGAATTTAAGATGTTGCATACTGTGCAGCTTTATGGAGAATTTCTGGCTGAGACTTGTTTCACCTGAAATTTGTGACACAGAAGAAATCGGAAGATTCGTCAAGGAAAAACGTTACCGATTTTTTATTTTTATTTATTTTTATCGATCGCATTTTATCGGCCCATTGGCAGGGAGAATAGTTTCCGTCCGATGCTCGTTCGGTTATCGTAAGCATTTAAAGCATCTATGTCAAAATATTGGCTGTTTTATTTTTTCTTCATCAGTAAAAGTCTTTCTTATAGTATCTGTACATCCTACAGAGTACGGAACGGTTTAGCTTGTGCTCGGTGCTGATCAAAACAATATCCCATAAAAAAGACAATTATCTTACGATAAGACGTCAATTTCGGATAAAATAAGAAACATGCCTGACACTACCATTTGTTCCATGTTCATGCCAATAGTAGTAATGAAATCTGATACGTATATACTGGAACTGTAATGGATAATTGGTGTAGGAATGGTGTGAAAATGGCTTTGTTTCTTTTTTTATCATTTCGTTGCTTCGATACTCAGCTGCCAAGTAGTATGGTTATCCGATAATCTTAAATTCCAATTGACATAGTCGCATTTGATTTTCTCATTCCGTTTGCCCCTGTCAGCATCAATTGCGTCATTTGAAAACATGAGAACCAGGTGGTGTTTTCCTTTTTACAACAACACATACTCACTTATCATGTGTGCCAAGTTTGTAGCTAAAACTTAATTTTTCAGAATGATTCTCTATCTGTGATTGAACATGGCAAATAATATAAAAACGTATTTTAGAATAGAAATCATTGTACCAATGTCATCTTCTCTTCAGTTTTACCAAACTAAGGGTACTTACTCCTAAATCAATCAATCACTGTATGATAGGAGAATTTCTTCCCTTTATATATATATATATATATATATATATATATATATATATATATATATATATATATATATATATATATATATATATATATATATATAAGAATTTCCTCAAAGATCATTTTATGTTTGTTCCTCCAAGCATTCCTTCAACGCACGTAAACATTTCTATGGTATGGTCAATGTCAGTCGCATCATGCGATGATTAGTATAAATTATGATAATGTTTTAACTGTATCATACGATAATTAGTAGAAATTATGATAATGTTTTAACCGTATCATACAATGATTAGTAGAAATTATGATAATGTTTTAATCGTATCATACGATGATTAGTAGAAATTATGATAATGTTTTAATTGTATCATACGATGATTAGTAGAAATTATGATAATGTTTTAACCGTATCATACTATGATTAGTAGAAATTATGATAATGTTTTAATCGTATCATACGATGATTAGTAGAAATTATGATAATGTTTTAATCGTATCATACGATGATTAGTAGAAATTATGATAATGCTTTTAACCGTATCATACGATGATTAGTACAAATTATGATAATGCTTTTAACCGTATCAAACGTTTTGACATTGACATTACCATACAAAGTATTACGTGCGTTGTAAAATAAATGCTTTAAAGAAAAAAAATGAAATGATCATTGGGAATGCTTCTTGATCCGTGTGTACAGAAAAGATTGTACATTCATAGTATTAATGGTTACCTAAAGACAGGGCCGGCGCGAGGCAATACGGCGCGAGGCAATACGGCGCAATGTGCGAAGCAGATATTTGGCGCCTCTCTCTCTCCCCCCCCCCCCCCCATCTCTATTCAAACTTCGGAAACATGTATAAAATAAAAAGATTTTCGGATGAAGAAAAAACAAAAGTATTGTTTCATTTTAGCTCCCTTTTCTGAATTTTGCGCCCCTTTTCTTCTCCGATTTGGCACCCATTTGAAAACGGCTCCCTGTGCAAGCGCACTGCTTGCACACAGCTTGCGCCGAACCTGCCTAAGGATAAGAATGTACAAATATATTGTAGTAGAACGCACGAGATGACATTTGTACTATTGGATAGATTTTTGAAATATTTGTTTTTGCACGAAGTTCTCGCCTAATTACCAAATTTAAATTTCCAAAAAGGAGACCATTCTGAAAGTTAGATGTTTTGCTAAAAACGATACATACATAGTAAGTTAGTGCGTTATTTTAAAACGGTATATCTACAAAATCATCAACACGTTCCTCACATTTTCAAAAGACGCAATTGATGCTGACCATTTGAAACGGACCTAAACTGGTATGATAATCTTCAGATGTACCGAGTATAACAAGGCTTGAGGACATAGAAAACAATATAATGATATAGAACTAGTCAGCAATAGATGTCAAAAGGCTAATCCGCTTTCTCCATCCATGAATATCTTTCTTTAGTTAAAATTCTCACTATTTTAACTCGTTTTTGATAGACGATGTCCGTCCGTCTTTCCGTCCGTCTTCGTCAGTGTGAAAATTTGGACAGTCTAGGTTGAAATAGTTGGAGGATAACGGGTTAGGCATATTTTTTCCTATAGGGCCTCACATTTTTTAAGTGGATACATTGTATAATTTGCTCTCAGATAGATATTCAAATTAACCCCAATATAGTACATAAGAATCTTGCGCTACCGTCTTCTGGGGGAAGTATGCCTAATTGATAGCATCGTCTCACTTGATAGATCGGTCATGGCGTCCCATGTGGGAAGCAAATTTAACTTATTTGGCATCAGATTCAGAATGAAGCAAAATGAATGTCAACTATGTTGCTTCATATTCGTCATCATGATTTTTTGTTGTTGGATACAGCATTATGATAGGAACATAAAATGGATACTTATAGCTCTTGTTGATTTTTGCGTTGTCACAAAACTAGTAGTTGATTGTCTATCATAGCAAGCTACTCGAAATATAAAATCAGCACGGGCGTTATGATTTTGAATGAGTAGGCTTGGTGTGATGACCAAACTTAAGTCGTTCCCATCATCTAATGTCTAACTTTACCACGACAGACACAACACTTTAAACTTGTGGAAATAAGGATATTACATTTGGTAAAGACATGATCTCTCTCTCTCTCTCTCTCTCTCTCTCTCTCTCTCTCTCTCTTGATTTTTTAAGCCTTGTTAATAAACGCTCATTGTCATAAATCATTACCTTTCTAATCAGCCTGTCGCACTTAGAGCATCTTGTTTAAATATTTATATGTATCTACAACCGTCCGTCCAGTTTGGTTTTGTGTTTAGACCAGTTGTCAGGCATTTCGTAGGGCATATGTGTTCCATAGACACAGTTTTACGTCTTGGAAACTTAGACTAAATATTTTGTAAAGATGATTTACACTGATGTACCACTGGAACTTTCTTGTATTTAGACTGCCATAAGATCCATTAAAAGACTCAGTGTCTCTATACTGAGAGCAACAAACTTACGACACATCGCTCAACATCTATCATGATGGAAGCTCGTGTCATTTAATCAATAAAAAAAAAAGTTCTGAATACTTGCTTTACAAGTTCTTCAGAACAATTATATTGTGCATCGATTATATCCTTTCCTCGCCATTTACGGCATCAAATTTACTTTGAGACTGGGAAGCAGAAGTTGCGTGCTGCACCTAGATCTATCATGTTTCAACCATTGTATCATGGGAAAATGTTATCTATAAATCAGATCGTTTTGCTCATTTCTAATGCGACGGTATCTAATAATAGACAAAAGATGCAATCCTGTCGACAAAAATAGAAGCTAATGCTGTATAATGACATTTAGCGGAAGCAATAAGTGACAAGATAGATATTTTTGGTAATAAAAGTGTCACTTTTTATGTTCCATTCTTTTTTGGAAGGAAACTAAATTTCAAAACTAACTAAAGGCAAATGGTTTTTAAGCCTGAAATAGAGGGGTATTTTTTTAGTACAAAACGGAGCTTAGAGTTGCCTCTATTTATATTTTCGTGAAAGAAATAATTAACAAAACACGTATTTTGAAGGTTAGAATACCTTTAGAGTTAGAATACCTTTACAGCTTGAAAATATCTGATGTGTCGTCTAGTTGGCTTCAATATATATATATATATATATATATATATATATATATATATATATATATATATATATAACATAAATAAAAAATTAACATGGCTTTTAAATTGTGATTCGCCCGTGGCGTATGGATACGCATATAATTATAGTTTTAACAGTAGACTATTGCTTTTATTGTTTCTGGAGCAGAGATAAATTTCCTCTTACTAATCAATAAGATAATAGCGAAAAAAATATAATTAAAATCCCCGTTTTATAAATGAATTAAACATGTTACACAATTTCATCGAAATATCACTTACTTTCCATTTTTCTCTCTCTCTCTCTCTCTCTCTCTGCTCTGTTCTCTCTCTCTCTCTCTCTCTCTCTCTCTCTCTCTCTCTCTGCTCTGCTCTGCTCTGTTCTCTCTCTCTCTCTCTCTCTCTCTCTCTCTCTCTCTCTCTCTCTCTCTCTCTCTCTCATGCAATATTAAAAAGGCAAAAATACGTGGAAATCTGTGGAAAGAGAGAGAACAAAGAATTTGAACTGGATGAAAATCTTGAACGTGAACTTACACCAAGTAACCTGGAAAAACCCGAATCGGTATAATGATATGTGTACACTTTCCATGGAATTTTTCTACAGTGTTACACGATACTAGTGATATGAAGTTGTAATAGCCTACTGAGACGAAAAGGCCATACTGTGTAAATTCCTTGGCTAGGCGGCACACACATACTGTAATCCACACTTGTGGCCCGCTGGCTTGCTGCAGGTGATATATTAGCCATACATGTAATACCCATAAGTGGGCCGCTGGTGAAAAAGTTTGGGAACCATTGCAACTATTTGATGCTTTACTTCTTGTTTTTGTCTTTTTAACCTATAAATAAGGTTCTAAAACATATAATTTTTTAAATATTAAGATGTATAACGGCCTCTCCCTTTGTTTTTCTCTCTCACTCTGTGTTGATTGGTCAGTCAGAAGGTCAATTTTGCCTCAATTGATCCAGATCTCTCTCTCTCTCTGAATATAATGATAAAACTGACAGACTAATCGACGATCAGATAAACAGATACGATCAAAACAAACTTATGGTCAGTCCTCTCTCTCTCTCTCTCTTTCATTATATATATATATATATATATATATATATATATATATATATATATATATATATATATATATATATGAATGATTTCTTTTATGGAAAGCAGGCTTGAAAGATTTCGATTAAGGTATTCAGGTTAATTCCAAGCACCATTGATAGCTTTTATACTGGACTGACATTTCGCCCATCCCCTCTTTTCTAGTGTTCAGTTCCGACAATCAAGTTTTAGTTTTTTTTATTTGTTTTTGTTTAAATATAATTTACTCTGACGTGGCGATATAGGCCTTATGCATGATTATAGTGCGCTGTTATTATAAAATTGAGCTATTCTTCTCATTACACCGCAACATTGCCACTTTTAAGATATTTACGTCTGTATATACATAAACACGTGATCCAAGTTGGTCGTTGATTTGAAGCCCCAGTTATGCGCTCAATTCATTGTACTAATATAACTGTGAAAGACAGTCACCATACACACCAATCAGTTTTTGAAGCCTAGCTCCCAGTAAATGTAGACCAAATTACAGATTTAGTTCCATTGTGAAGGTATAAACACTAGGATCATGTTTATTCAGGTCATGCTCTATACCTTCAATTCTGAGTTGGGGGGGGGGGGGGAATACGACACTATCCAGTGAGACCTTTAACATTAGGGGATACGACACTATCCAGTGAGACCTTTAATATTAGGGGATACGACACTATCCAGTGAGACCTTTAACATTAGGGGATACGACACTATCCAGTGAGACCTTTAACATTAACTAGGATAATTATAGTAGAAGGTTGCGTGTGTAATTTAGAAGTCTTGTGATTATATCGAATACGTTTTAAATTGTGCATGCATGCAGTGTCACTGAGCATTTGTCCAGTGAAAAAACAAAAATTTGCATGACCATGAAGTATGGCTGCATTCTTGAGTTCTGATTTCCTGCGAACGCCTGCATAAAACCAAAGTGGTTGGCTGCAGACGACCACAAAACATCAATTCTGAATAAGGTGGCTCTTGTTCAGTGAGCGAAAGGTGTAAAATTGAAGTGTCACAGTTTTTATTTGCGGTATCAAAATGACGAAAATATAGACATTGATCGGAATAATTCGCAAATTTCATGCACTAACTCTGCGTCCCTTATCTGCGCCATCTCAAATGTCACTACAGAAATCTTGGGTGACATGAGTTAAATAGCAGCAAGTGGGAATACAATGGGCGATATTAAAAACAAATCTCGACATTGATAAGATAAATGTGTTTGATTTTTTAGTTTGAAGCACAACGACTCAAAAGTAACAAACACAAGCTAGTTACATGTTTTCCTGAACATGAATCATGAGGGAAAAGATTCAGTTTTAGTTTTTTCGATACTTATATGTGTGATAAAAAGAGGCATTTAGTAACGCAGTTCCTCAATTGCCCAATATATAGTTCTTCCTTGTTAAGAATATGTAATGGGAACTTAAAATTCAAGTCAACTTCCATCTTATCATCTTTATTTCCATCCGTCCATTATTTGGTCCATATTTTTTCTTACAGATTTGTGTCCGGTGTTTATTATTTTGGCCTATTAAGGTAAGGAATTGGCTTACACTTCTGAACGACCAGTATATATTATTACACAGTGAATTTATTACCCTATCGGAAAGGCCAATGTCAGGATCAAAGTAGGAATGAGGGTAAAAAAAAATGTGTATCCCTTTTATCTGGATTTATATGATTTATTACTTTTTCTTTAAAGAAATGGCTAAAATGGATAAAAGCAAGTTATTACACCGTATTTTTGGGGCCAGTCTTGAAGGTCACGGTAAAAGGTTCAGGCAAATGTGTTCAAGTCCCAAATTGGATGAAAGTGAAAGTGAAACCAAAGAGCAATTTGGCACGGTTTATATTTACCATATATACTCGCGTATAATCTGATACCAACTGCAAACTGCATAGACCCAGATCTGCCATCGCATAATGCGCCGGCAGATCTGGGTCTCTGCAGTTTATAAGGACTAATCAGTAGAACAAACAACATAGACTCTGATCTGCTGGCTTATTATGCAACAGCAGATCAGGGTCTATGTTGTTTGCATTTGGACCTAAATGTATACGCGAGGATATACGGTAGTAAGTTATTACTCTCTCATCAATTGAAATCATCCGTAATGAGATTTAATCATTTGTGATTTGAACAAATATACCTATTGTGTGATATTCACTCAATTATTGTCAATGACGTCTCTTGATAATCGTACATAAGCCACTAATTGGACGGAGACAGCCTTGTTCATCAGTATCTTTAGAAACACGATCAAAGGCAATAAACACGCACATTTTAATTCTTTAAACTGCCGAAAAGGCAACAAAAACGAACAGTGTGATTCTAGCTTGTCTTGTGCAATCTTCGATTTTGCATACATTATCCGTTACCGCACTTAAATAAAAAAGAAGAAATTTACGACTAAGTCAGAGTTTCTTGTGGTTAAGTTACAAATCATGCAAATTGCATAGTTTAACCTTAGGCGATCTTGTGGAATTAGTTCGAGGATGTCAGTATGCGTCGTACACTATACTTTGTTTTTTAATTCGAACATCACAAAACTTCACTACAAAATCGAATCTAAAAGTTCTTTGGGCATTTGATATTGATATGTATGGTAATTTCAATGGACATGCGTGGTAAAGAGCTCGATAATACCTTTAGACATTGTTTTGTTGGCAACGTCACGGTCACGTGGTAATTTCAACTGACATCAATGTGGAAAAGCACTATAATACCGTTAGACATTTCTCTTTTTTATCATTTGTATTGCTAAAATTGTCTTTAAGAGGTAATAACGACATGGTTTCATATTTACTTTGAGATAACAATGTATTTGTCTTTTTGCACTTATCTGGTTTTGCATTTTACTTGATCTTAATATATAAAAATATACGGCCGCAAATATTGTAGTAAATATTTGACATGTTCCAAGACATGAATCCACGGTGCTTAGCAGGGGCACTAGTTCACGTACTTTGGTGTTAGACGATACATATATCAGCCCTAAAGTTTACATTTTCTGCATAAGCTGTGTACAAACACAGCTGCAACTTTAGTTATATCTGCCGGCATAGGTATTAAAAAGTAAGTATTTGTAATCATACAGGTATTAAAAAGTAAGTATTTGTAATCATACAGCTTGAGTGTTGATTGATTAGGTGATTATTGGACTTACACTCCATATCAGATGTTTCTTCTCAGAAAGAAAATATTACTTGATGCAATCGTAGCATTTTGCATGAAACCAAATCACTCCCAGAAGTGGACAAGTATATATGCAATGTTCTTTCGATTGTTTGGTGGAAAAGAAAGGATTTTTATGGTATGGGCTTTATTTATTTCAAAATGAAAATCGACCATTCCTGTATCATGAGGAGCAAATGAATCCCTTTTTATTCACGTAGAATTAATAAAAACTACGTACATATTACACAACTACCTACATGCATACATACACATGTACGTACCTACCTGCATCACCGCCTGCCTACGTACCTACGTACGCACTTACCTACCTACCTACATACGTGTTAATGTTGGAAGATTGATTAAAAAAAAAATGAAAGCAAAAAGAATGAAAGGAACGATGATCGTAAGGACAAGAAGTATTACTTAAATCAGATCTACAGACTACCTGTAAGTTAAAAAAAGGCTCGTATTTTGCAGACTTTAAAGGTAAAACAAGCAACCGTTCGGCTAAGGACGAGTCAATGACAGTTGTTATTCGCGGCCGTTATGGACGAGTAAATGACAATCGCTACTTGCAACTAGTACCGACGAATCCATAACAATCCCTAAACGCTGTAAGAATTTGTGACAACACTGGCACTTTAACATAACAATGCAGTAATCTTAGTATTTTCTTAGCAACTTTTATTTGTAAAAAAAATGCAATTTTCTTTGTGTCCTAATGCTATTAAGTTACGCACACGGAAATCATATAAGCAGTTGATTATTATCAATAAGGAAATAACTCCTTGATTTATATGTTTGCCTTTCTATTAGATAAACAAGATAATAAAACGGAAACACTGATTTAGGCTGTTTAATAGCCCACCCAATTTAGCTAGTTTAACATTTTCACTGTTCAACGAAACATAAACTAATGTCGAAAATATATTCTAAACTAAAGTTTTTATACGAGATAAAAAGTCCAGCGTTACATAGCTTGTTTTCCCCAACCGATCTACTGCGCGAAACTTTGCTTTTTGAAGTCAGTCAAATCTCAGGCAGATTAGAAGGACAAACCAATCTTATTTTTCAACTTCAAGTATCCCTCAGGAGTCATTTTATGTCATTCATTTGAGAGTCAAACGTGACTTCATTTATAAGCTGCTGACCTTTCCATTCACACGGTAATTTTCGAAGAAGAAAATTAAGAAAATAAATCATTCGAGCCCAGCGTTTTGTGATTATGATGCTAGGCAGTTACAGCAAAAATGTATGTTTATAATAGACATTATTTTAGTTTTCACATGATATGAACAGGTGGGAATAATACTCTGTTAGTTTTGGACATATTGCATTCAAATTCTATATACATTTTACTGTACATTCTGATCTAAAAGGAACAAAACAATTTGGCGTCAAAAATATCATGACATAAACGTTAATATGTAATATTTACCTAATATTTAAAATAATCTACATTATCATTCTGGACATGTATATTACAAAAAGTGACTTCTAACTGGCTTGTTGCAAATATAAATGATACTCACCTGCATGCAATTATGAAACGTTACATATTATTCGTGCATCAGGTGTTATAAATGTTGAATAATATGCAGAGAAAGCAAAAAAGTGAAGCTCAATATTTTATTAATAACAAATTGAAGCCAAGGCATCAAACAAATCGATAAACTCAATGCATTTCTAAGGTATTCAAGACTGCAGATATGACTATAACGTAACGTGCTTACATCCGGGTCTTTGCCAGAGTTACAAAATAACGACCGTGGTACAACAGACGCGATTGGCCCATAAAAGAGCAAACAACAGGAAGGTCTACGATTTCATAAAATAAAGAAAATCGAAAATGAGGAGACAACACTGCGTCAATAGGTTTAAGGAAAACCATTTGAACGTAATGGCAATCAGAAGTTTAGATGACGATACGGTTATCTGCAGAAGACAAAGATGGTAATAACAGAAACTTGACACATATTATTCCAAAGATAATAGCAATTCATATGTGCGGAAGGTTACAAGTCAATCTGGGAGATTCAGTCTTCGATGAAATAAAAATTAATAACCTCGACGAAATATAAATTAATAACCTCGACGAAATATAAATTAATAACCTCGACGAAATATAAATTAATAACCTCGACGAAATATAAATTAATAACCTCGTACCTTTCATCAATATAGCAGGCAAAGGGGTCGTGTCTCTAACTAATTTGCGAACAAAACTAAAATTTTGAAGTTATAGTTGCTTGCTGTATCACCGATAGAAATGGTAAGCAAAATATTTAGTAACTATATGTAGGTCAATATTGTCTCCTTCAATTTATAATATAAACCTATTAATTATAGTACCACCTAATGAAAGGAAATCTTTATTTTGGATAGAATCTGTGATCTCCCTCCCCTCCCGTCCCCTCCCCTCCCGTCCCCTCCCCAGTAAGACAGCGATTGAATAGATTGGTAGTGTTATTACTGTTGTGGTAGAATGACTTGTATCTCTGTGAGATACCCGAATGGACACTAATGAAATCATAAGCAGATTTTAAAATGTATTATTATTATTATTAGTAGTAGTAGTAGTACTATTAGTAGTAGTAGTATTGACCATTTTGAGATATGTGAGGATGAGAAAAAGTATTTAATTTGTCGTCCTTCTTTCATCGTCCATCATTTGCATTGAGTTCAGAGTAAGCATTTCAATGATCATCATTTTAAAGTAGAAAGTGGAGGAGTATTCACAGCTCGTCTATATCCATAATTTTACCATCGACATTTTACAAATTAGTCGAAATTTGATCATTTGAAGACGTAATTACTCATTGGCTATGCCTCCACCTCATTAAGCTTCAATGATAAAATTTGATCATTTGAAGACGTAATTACTCATTGGCTATGCCTCCACCTCATTAAACTTCAATGATAAAATTTGATCATTTGAAGACGTAATTACTCACTGGCTATGCCTCCACCTCATTAAACTTCAATGATAAATGAAATCTGGGGAATAACACGTATTTGTTCTTGTGACAGGAATTAGTGTCTTGAAAGGTTGAATTAAAATTATTTTCTCTTCTTTCTAAGTTTTAATAAATGCAATGGCAACTAGTACTAAAAAAATAAATGTAATACCCACTAATATCAAGAATAATAAATGTAATGCCCACTAGTGTTAGGAATAAAAAATTGTAATGCCCACTAGTGTTAGGAATAAAAAATGTAATGCCCACTAGTGTTAAGAATAATAAATGTAATACCCACTAATATCAAGAATAATAAATGTAATGCCCACTAGTGTTAGGAATAAAAAATGTAATGCCCACTAGTGTTAGGAATAAAAAATGTCATGCCCACTAGTGTTAAGAATAATAAATGTAATACCCACTAATATCAAGAATAATAAATGTAATACCCACTAGTGTTAGGAATAAAAAATGTAATGCCCACTAGTGTTAAGAATAATAAATGTAATACCCACTAATATCAAGAATAATAAATGTAATACCCACTAGTGTTAGGAATAAAAAATGTAATGCCCACTAGTGTTAAGAATAATAAATGTAATACCCACTAGTGTTAAGAATAATAAATGTAATACCCACTAATATCAAGAATAATAAATGTAATACCCACTAGTGTTAAGAATAATAAATGTAATGGCCACTAGTGTTAAGAATAAAAAATGTAATGCCCACTAGTGTTAGAAATAAAAAATGTCATGCCCACTAGTGTTAAGAATAATAAATGTAATACCCACTAATATCAAGAATAATAAATGTAATACCCACTAATATCAAGAATAATAAATGCAATGCCCACTAATATCAAGAATAATAAATGCAATGCCCACTAGTATGAAGAATAATAAATGCAATGCCCACTAATATCAAGAATAATAAATGCAATGCCCACTAGTGTGAATAATAATAAATGCAATGCCAACTAGTATGAAGAATAATAAATGCAATGCCCACTAATATCAAGAATAATAAATGCAATGCCCACTAGTATGAATAATAATAAATGCAATGCCCACTAGTATGAAGAATAATAAATGCAATGCCCACTAGTATGAAGAATAATAAATGCAATGCCCACTAGTATGAAGAATAATAAATGCAATGCCCACTAGTATGAAGAATAATAAATGCAATGCCCACTAGTATGAATAATAATAAATGCAATGCCCACTAGTATGAAGAATAATAAATGCAATGCCCACTAGTATGAAGAATAATAAATGCAATGCCCACTAGTATGAATAATAATAAATGCAATGCCCACTAGTATGAATAATAATAAATGCAATGCCCACTAGTATGAAGAATAATAAATGTAATGCCCACTAGTGTTAAGAATAATAAATGCAATGGCCACTAGTATGAATAATAATAAATGCAATGGCCACTAGTATGAAGAATAATAAATGCAATACCCACTAGTATGAAGAATAATAAATGTAATGCCCACTAGTGTTAAGAATAATAAATGCAATGGCCACTAGTGTGAATAATAATAAATGCAATGCCCACTAGTATGAAGAATAATAAATGCAATGCCCACTAGTATGAATAATAATAAATGCAATGCCCACTAGTATGAAGAATAATAAATGCAATGCCCACTAGTATGAATAATAATAAATGCAATGCCCACTAGTATGAATAATAATAAATGCAATGCCCACTAGTATGAAGAATAATAAATGCAATGCCCACTAGTATGAAGAATAATAAATGTAATGCCCACTAGTGTTAAGAATAATAAATGCAATGCCCACTAGTATGAAGAATAAAAAATGTCATGCCCACTAGTGTTAAGAATAATAAATGTAATACCCACTAATATCAAGAATAATAAATGTAATACCCACTAATATCAAGAATAATAAATGCAATGCCCACTAATATCAATAATAATAAATGCAATGCCCACTAGTATGAATAATAATAAATGCAATGCCCACTAGTATGAAGAATAATAAATGTAATGCCCACTAGTGTTAAGAATAATAAATGCAATGCCCACTAGTATGAAGAATAATAAATGCAATGCCCACTAGTATGAAGAATAATAAATGCAATGCCCACTAGTATGAAGAATAATAAATGCAATGCCCACTAGTATGAATAATAATAAATGCAATGCCCACTAGTATGAAGAATAATAAATGTAATGCCCACTAGTGTTAAGAATAATAAATGCAATGCCCACTAGTATGAAGAATAATAAATGCAATGGCCACTAGTATGAAGAATAATAAATGCAATGGCCACTAGTGTTAAGAATAATAAATGTAATGCCCACTAGTATGAAGAATAATAAATGCAATGCCCACTAGTATGAAGAATAATAAATGTAATGCCCACTAGTGTTAATAATAAATATAATGCCCACTAGTGTTAAGAATAATAAATGTTATGCCCACTATTAAAAATAATAAATTTAATGCCCTATTTGCATCGTTCAGAAAATATAAAATTATCTGCTTACACATGTTCTCGCTTGCTTCATCCATATAACTGACCTAAGTTTATATCATAGTATCTGTTCCTATCAAAAGCACGATATGTAAGTCGATAGACTTTGCTTTATCTTGCTATAAAGTAAGGTTTCATCTAATTCATGACGTACAGAACAGATGTTAATATGAGATACAGCTGAGAACAGAAGGATCTCGATCCAGATATGTGGAAAATTATACCGATCAATCCAATGATTGTTTGACGAGGAGTTTTGAAAACAATTGTATCCAGGGTGGAAGTGGTGTGGTTATTTAATATCCAATACATACAAAATCTGCTGTAGTAGTCTGATTTCCTAACCATTGTCGGCTCCTTCTTACAGATTTTAGAGCAGGGAAGATATACAACCAACAAATGGAATTTGGTGCTGTTTCCTACCTTTTACATATGTGGGCAGAATGTGTATTACGCTCTAATTTTAGAACTCCAAAATTACAATGAAATGGTTTGTACTTGGTATGCAAGATATGGATCTGAGGGTACGCCTGATAAATTTTCTCTCAAACGTGACTGAGAAAAAGAAATTAATTTTGCATTTTATATCCATTTTCTCTACGATCATATTTCATTTTCGCAATCAATGTAATATTGTATAACAGTATGGTCGTGAACTTTCCTTGTACAATTTTCATGCGGTTTTGATCCCAAAATGTAATTTTTCTTATACTCCTAAATATCACGAAACAAATTGACTATGTGATAAAAAAAATGTATACACATTTTAAACAAATATCAATAAAAAAAATATTTACAAAATGAATTTTTTAAAAAAATGTTTCAGTATTCATTTTTTTTTATAAAATGGCGAGTAGTAACATTGTACATTTTCAATAGGCATACACGGATGTAGAAAATCATGCGATTACATCGTGAGAGCCTTTATCCTCGATAGAGCTTTTTGCCTGAATACTCGCATAAGCTGATGTACTTGGTGTATTTATAGCTCTGCTGCCTGAGCACGTGATCAGCTGTAAACTGCTATTAGGCAACCTATGTTGTACTATCAGAGACGGGATCACCTGTAAACCTGTTAAAAGGCAACCCATATGGTGCTATCAGAGAGGTGATCACCTGTAAACCTGTTAAAAGGCAACCCATATGGCACTATCAGAGACGGGATCACCTGTGAACCTGTTATAAGGCAACCCATATGGTACTATCAGAGACGGGATCACCTGTGAACCTGTTAAAAGGCAACCCATATGGTACTATCAGAGACGGGATCACCTGTGAACCTGTTATAAGGCAACCCATATGGTACTATCAGACGAAAACAAATACTACTGTAAGGAGGATATATAGTTCTTCTGTAGAAATAAGAAAAGATTTCATGAGTGAAGTGGAAACATGGTATTTCATGAGTGGCGTCAGCCACATGAAAAACTAAATTTCTCCACTCCACGAGTGAAATGTTCTTTTATAATATATTTGGTAATAAACAGGAGAAAAAAGAAAAAAAAAAAGCTAAATCGTCTACTGCCTTCAGCACATTAGCTGCCGCAAAAATAACTTAAGATATAAAAAAAGAGTTCGATATAGAACAAGCCTGTACACGTTTAACCGCATTGACTGAGAATATCGTACTTGCATAAAGAAAATAAAATCTGTATTTCTCATTCCACAAGAGTTGCGGGATAATGGGCATTTGAGACCGTCTGACCAGTTCCGGTTTACAGGTTTATAACCCCTTCTAGTTCGCAATAACTTTTTCTCACTGTAGATTTTTTGCACACGTGTGCATCTATGATTGTAACCAACGTGTGGACGGCAAGCCGTCTACAGACTGATATACGCTGGCAACACATAAGTGATTCTCTATTAGAGAATTGCAGTAGACTATTATATAATGTCATTAGAAACCACACAGTTTGACACATATAGTATTGCAAAAGAATTCACGTCTGCGGCTAATGCAGAAATTCAATTACCAGACCAATGAAGCGTTTTTAACGTCAAAGAAAAGATTAAATCGTTATTTAGCCTCAATGAGTCATATCGATTCGTTAAAGATGCAAAAAAAAAAAAATCCTCTATAATTTCTCAAAGACGCATCCAGAGCATCTTGATAAATTAACCGGGTTAGGGATCACTTTGGAGTGAGCGCGTCGAAAACTGAGTGAAGAATATAATAAAACGCCAGAAAAGTCATTATATGATATTGTACAAGACAACTTTATGTCGCTGACGTTAACCGAGTCGCTGGTGCGAGTGAGTTCAACTGTTGGCAACCTTGAAGATAGTGAAACACCCAGCGAAGGCAGTAAAATATTCAGCAAAAACAGCCTTGACAGCGGAGACGGTGGAGAGGAGAAAGACAGCGGGGGCAGCAAAGATCTTCACGATTACCATCAGGAATAAATTAATTAGAGAGATGCCTTTGGCATATAATATATTAAAACGTAGGTATGATGCATTCACTAACAGTGAGAAAGAATATCAGACAGTCATAGACGATGTAGAAGAAGTGCATGGAAGAGTATGGTTTAATTTCTGTCAGCGGATATTCAAGTATGAAGACACATGTACTATAGAGTCAATATACATACACTGCAACATGTTCACAGTCATTGGATGTAAATGCACAGTAGGTAATCATTTACAAGTTGGTGTGAAACTTGGTAGTGGTAAGTATTCCGTGATTTGGCCAAATACCGGCTTGAAGAAAAATTTGCTCGACCATGTCTTAAATGTGGTATTAGAGTCAAGTCGCGTAATCAGCTTTGCCGACCATGTGGATCTGTTACCGAGTATTATTGTGAGCGGCGGCGAAGACTTGCCAACGGAAAAAACCTAACGATGTCGTCAAGGAAAATGCCGACGATGTTGTCAAGGATCAAAGCAATTGCTGGTAATATAAAAAAAATATTGGTAAATAAGCAAGTAGACAATGTTTTTCGATTATAACAGGGTATGCAAACTGTGAATCAACTTAAGCAATTCGCCCGAGACCACGCAATAAGGATACCAAAGTGATATAAGAAAGGCAGTTATACTTACACTATTAGGATTTCCTCCAGATGAGCCACGGCTGGTTGCAACAGTACAGCAAAGGCAGGTATACTTACGCTATTAGGACTTCCTCCAGAGGAGACGCGTTCGATCGTGAGACAGCTTCGTGCAACAAGAGCAGCACAGTTACATATTAAGATTCCACCACAGGCCAGGTGGGTTGAAATCACTCATGTGGTCGACGAGGAGGAAAACCGTCGCCGCATCGCACCTATTATTGCCGACGAGGTTGTTGTTTATGGTCCTTAAATAAATCAAAGTTCCAGAATTCAAGTTACACAAGCGCTCTTGTGATCTTCAAGATTACTGGGAGATCATCCCAATCGTATACAAGACAAGCAGAGACGCTGTGAAGCTTCTGTCGAATATGCGTTCGGGTATTATATCAACATTATAGCAAGTGGATGAAACGGCGCTGCCGTCCGAATTTAAGGTGGACATTTTTCTCCATGTGTAGTTTACCATACCTGGTTCTTTAACCAAAGGAGACTCTGTACCATCTATAGCTTCACTGCCATGGTTTCACAGTGGTGCCTGTTTAATCTTAAACTACAGAGACACCCAGTTCATCCATGATATAATCAACAAAGGTTATGCAAAGTTCCTCGAGAGGTTTGGAAAATACTCCAGAGGAGGTTCAGGATGGATGCTTTCCAGATGCTTGGAAGTTCATCTTCATATTTCCACGTACAAGCCATTCCGCGGATCGAATTATGTTCCAACACCAGCGTGTATTCCACCGCGGACAGTAATAAATGTAAAAAGCAATGACAACAGGTGTTTTGAACGGGCGATCATATCCGCGCTGCATCATGCGAGTGATCATACAGACCATCCTCGAAACTACAAACAAGACCTGGGTGAAATCGAGTTTGGTAACATAGAATTCCCTGTACAGGTTACTGACATCAAAACGTTTTGAAGGACTTAACCCTGATATCGCCGTCAATGTGTTTGATTGGAACAAAGGCTTCAGCCGAATCAAGTATCCCCACATGCACGCGAGCTGACTAAACTTATTGATCTACTGTTGTTGAGCAACATGGAAAACGTGGACCTCTCTGATGTTTCAGCGGCGCGGTACCACTAAGTGTCAAGAAAAGATTGTCCACGAAATGTTTTTTGGCACAGCAAAAATAATGGAAGAAAGTTTCCATGTCGACGCTGCATGCATGCATTTAGCTCCCAACAGCTGCTTGATGGCCATGAATTTTACTGTGGGGGAGTCAGTGAGAAGCCGCTTCGTACGATCATGCCAGAACCTGGTAAGAATATTTTGAATTGTTTACTGCGGTTCAACGGAATATGAAAGTACCTTATATCATTTACGCAAACTTTGAATTCTTAAACCTTCCCGTGGAAGCTTCGCTTTCCGACGCCCCCGTGGTTCCGTCAAATACGACGGAAGTTGCTGAACAAGTTCCATGCGGGTTTTGCTACACTGTTGTCAGATGTGATGGAGAAACTGAGCCGCCAATGTCAAACCGTGGCAAAGACTCGGTTGAGATGTTTTTGGATCCGACAACAGCTTTCGACGCCCGATGACATGATTATGACCAACGATGACATGCGCGAGTTTTCCGTGGCGACTCATTGCTGGATATGTGAAGGAGTTTTGTCGTCTACCGATGAAAAAGTGCTTGATCACTGTCACATCATTGGCGCGTACAGAGGAGCCGCACACAGCGCATGCAACCTGCAGCTGCGAACTTACCTATCACGAATAAGAATTCCGTTGTGCTTCATAACCTGCGTGGGTACGATGATCACTTAATCATGCAAGGAGTCGCAACGGCATCGAATGCACCAGCTCGACCCCACGCATTACTTCTCATCACCGGGAATGGCCGAGGATACACTAAAAAAACTAAGATTTACTGAGTTAGAACTGTTCACTGGTATCGGTTAATATTTATTTATCGAACGTGGTATTTGCGGCGGGATTTCCATGGTGAGTCATCGTTTTGCTCGCGTGGATGGATATGTCCCTGCCCTTCCGAACAGTTACATCATGTATCTTACGGTAACAATCTGCACGAATGGGCAATGATGCAACCAATGCCTATAGGCGAGTTTACGAGGGTCAATCCCGCAGATATAGACATTGACAAACACATACGCGAGTACGACAATATCTGTGATTATGGATACTTTCTTGAAGTCGGCTTAGAATACTCAGACGAGCTTCACAACACCGACAACGATTATCCACTGACTCCAGAAGCGCTGTCGGTTCCCCGCGAGTGGTTGTCTCCATGCCAGTGTGCGATCGTTGATGAGAATCAAAGCTTCCACGGGATTAATTTTAGTGAATGTACCAAGCTGGTTCCGAATCTGCGCGCGAAGCTCAACTAGGTTGTTCATGTACTAAACCCACAGTTGTATCTACGGTTGGGAACGTGTGTATTTAAAATCCAACGAATTCTTGTCCTGGATAGTGAACAACGAAAACTTTACAGGTTGATTGCCGACCTGGCATTTGAGTCACGTAAGATATTGGATATGTCAAAACTGCTCATGTACGAGTTCTACTTCGACTTGATCAAGGCGAGATACGGTGACAGCATTAGGATGCTGTACACGGATACGGACTCGTTACTGATGCGCATTACTTCCAATGACGTCGACGCGGACATGGGCGAGACATCGCTTGTGAACGAGTTTGACACCAGCGAGTACCCTAAGGACCATCCGCTGTTTAGGAATGTCAGCAAGAAAGTCGTGGGGAAATTCAAGAACGAATGCGTGGGCAAGCCCATCGAGGAATACGTGGGACTGAGACCTAAAATTTACTCAGTTGTGGTAGGAACTGGCAAAAATATTAAGAAGGCTAAAGGAGTACCACAGTTCCTGGTCGCAAAAGATCTCAAGCCCAACATGTATGTCGAGTGTCTTAGGCAACGACCTGAATTCATACATGTGGCAAATCTTATTTGTCAAAGAAACATTGCATGGGTGTATACCGTTGCACCAAGGTAAGTTTGTTCCCGCTAGATACCAAGCCATGGCTTTTCCCCGATAGAACCACTACTTATGCGTCCGAACACGAGCAGATACCAAAATAAATCTTGGTGGTAATTGTGTACTCGCGGGAACCACTTGTAATTTCTACTAGTCCTACTTGGAGGCTTTACCCCTTGTTCGTCCAATGGCGCCAAATGGTAGTGCGTTGGTTGCCCCGGAATGTCAATTCGGTCTGAGATCGTAACCTTTTAACTCCCCCGGGGCATACAGATACCGAACCAAATTGTTTTCGAGTGGGTATAACGCGGAGATCTGTGAAACCGCTTCACGGTTCTGGGCCGCAACAATTTTTTGTAGAATCGCGTCGCGTGTTTCAACCCAATCGTACTTGTGGTTTCAATATTCAACGCTGTTATGACCTAGAGATCGATCCGGATTCAGCAATTCCTACGCGTACAGATGTCCGAATAATCGTTCCGCAAGTGTACGGTTAAATTGTTCCACAATGGTTTGATTGCGATGAATGTTGACATGTCTACGACGCACCCGCACATGATGTTTGGCCAACAACACAGAGACGGCTCTGAGAAATTCTTTGCCTGGATCAGATTCGCCTGTAGAAGCCGCGGCCATGTTAGCGGTCCACGTGCATAGATACGTTTGAACGCGTCTGCGACACTTGTTGAATCTTTGGATGTTAACGGTTTGGCTTCCTTGTATCTGCTAGCAACATCTACGACGGTTTGTGCGTATTTGTATGTGCGTCCGCGTACCCGATCATGTGGGAGAAACAAAAGATCAGCCTAGTGAACTTCATTGGGGGTCCTCACATCAAACCATCCAAGAGAAATCTTTCTCGATGCAGGGAAATAAATTGGCCATAACGGCGATATTCGAGGTAACTTTTGCCACGCTCGCTAACTTTTCAACGGCTGCTTTGCCCTTCCAGTAATCGCGGGGACTGTAGTATATGGTGACTAGTTTTTCGTCCATGTTTATTATATCAATATGCTTTACCTCCAAGCGCAATCTTGGTCTTCATTCCTCCTTTAACAATCCATCTGACTAGTCATTCTCTGGCAGCCGGTCCCGCAATCGCGTTCAAGTCATGGATGAGATCCACGTCGGCGCGTTGACGCGCACGTATATCGCTTGATGTTTTATACGCGAGACCATGTCCTTAACATGCTAAGTGTTTCAGCGATTGCAGCTCGGTCATTACACGTCAGAACCCGAGTTGGATTTACGGTACGTGGTTTCATGCGGTATCGTACACAATATGAGGGCGTGATGATAAGTTACAGAACAATTGACATTCAACATGGTATCACGAAAGAGAAAAGATTTTTCCGTTATTGATTTCTCTGCGTCGGTGAAGCCTCGGCCACCCAAGCATGGTTCCGATGGAACCGTTTCCGTGTTTCCAAGCAATGCTATATCAGATGCTGCTGACCGACGCCGTAAAGTTGCGCGCGAACAACTTTAACTTCTCCGCGATTATATAGATGCCCACGAACGTATCAAAGATATGTTGCAGTCGTGATAGACCGTACCGCCGATCAAACACACGCGCGAAAGCGCGAAGGAGATAAAAGGAAGAAAAACTTAGTCTGATTGTTAAGACCGCGGCGGCTATTGAACGCTTGCCAGAGCAGATTTACGACACGCAAGAAAGAACTGCGCTTCTTGCACAACTACCATCCGAGTCGAGACAAACGCCTAGCATATTTAATGAGGTAGGCCGCAAAGAGATAGACAAGAATGATGTAGCATTTGCCGCTGATTTCCCCGTCAACTGGAAAACCTATGTAAAGGAAAAATACAAGAAGTCTGGAAGTAAAGCATCTAAAATTGGATTAAGTGGGTATTTTGGGAGAAGTTTAATCAGCATTCGGCATCTGGCAAACACTGGAATACCTTTAACTTTAACGTTGAAAACAATAAATGTCAAAAGAGGAAAAGTGAGGGTTTTGGCAAGGCGCAACGTTTGGCTATTGTTGACTGTGTGACTGCAGATCAGCAACAGATCCACGAACTTATAGATCGGAAACACTCGTTGGGTCGGTTTGAGCCGGCAACAACGCGTAAGAAGTCATCAATAAGGCTACATCGATTTGTCGATGGTTGCTTACCAACCACATTATGGAGCCGGAAACGTTTCGCGCGTTAACACACAAACTCAGTGAAGACATCGATGATATATATAACACCGATGATGAGTTCTGAGGCGCTTCCCATTTAAACACTTTGTGTTTTACGCGAAATCTATGCCGCGATGCAGCGTGTCGTTGCAAATGCAACCCAAAGCATTACCTCGATGATTAAAATTTCGTCAACGAAACTAGAATTCTTCGTGGTTTCCTCTACGCCAATTACTGCGGGACAATTCCGCTCACTCGAGTTCGCACAAGCGTCGCTGCGCGTGTATTACAGTTGGCCTAATATCCGATCGACACCGTTTGGAGGCCTCGACGCAAATAACTCCCTCGTGTTCTCATCAAACGGTGTAACCACACAACTTAGCCTTGTTCAGGTGGCTAAACAAAAGAACACATCAGTAATATTAAAGTTATCGAAATCGAAGGTGGTGCAAATACCAAAGAGCGGTGGAATATTTCCATTTCTTGCGGTGATTCCAGCGCTATTGGCGGCTGCAGCTTCCGCGGTTGCGACAGCAGCTGAGTTAGGTGCCGTCGGAACCGCATCCAGGAAAAATCTACGATTTCTCTTGACGCCACATAGTGTCTCGTAGACGAATAAAAAAAGGAAAAGGTCTGAGACTACCCGGGACGACTCGCAAAATACACTTAGGTCTTTGGTTGTAGTCTCGCCATTGACATCTATGAAAGCGCGCCCATTGACTAATTTTGACTTACTCGCGATGACAAAGTCAGTGAAGCATTTCCGAGGTGTCTTTACCTGGAACTCATTGGGTAGAATACGTGGTAATGCTTCGACATCGTCAATATTTTGACTCGTACGGGCTTGCACCGCCACGTGAAGTCGTTGATTATTTACATGGTGGCTTTGCCTGGGGCGCTAGTGTCCCTCGCGTTGCAAACTCGAACAGACAGCTCAATATACGGACATCATGTGTTGAAGCGCTGCATACACTTGCGTGAAGCAAAGCTTCCTCATGCTTAAGCCCGCAAAGCGTTTGTTGATTTTGTATTGTCAGTTAGAAGCTACACTTAAAATATATATGAAATGCCTGTTGACATTTACGGACGCGCAAGTGCAGCGACCCGATGCGGTGCTGATGTGGATCTGACCAGGTTTGCAAGAAAAGCCGATTTGATCGAGTTGAGCAACCGATTTGTTGTTGGCGTCGATCCAAACGAGCTTGTGAGTTTTCAAGATCGAACTAGAAAACTGCAAACGTCCAACGTGGACATCAACGATGTTGTTTGAAGCCACGAGGCGCCATCGCGAAAAATCTGGCCAAGATCACCGAAAACCAAGAAATCATCGGTTGCCTTTATCGAAGACTACGTCGACGCTGCTGATGCTGCGATAAAACAATACTTGGATGCAAAGGGCGCCAAGCTGCCTTCACTTGAGCGTAGTAACTTCATGGAGCCTAATTAAAGGAATATTAACCAGCGAAGTAAATGAAGAAACTCATCTCTTAACTTTAGCAAATGGTCGACTTGTTTTCTGTGATTTTGAAAATGGTTTTTTGATAGACCTAAACCTCACATCTTTAAGGTGCGCGAGTCAGGATTATACTTGTTTACCTTCACCAAAACTAATGGCTGGTGGGGTAGAAAGATCATATTGATAAATGATAAGGGGCATCTTGGTTTGCTGACACCAATATCACGTATCGACAAACAAGGCACTGCTTACGAATTTTTCACATATGCAGTATCAACATCATGTCACCGGAGATGAAATTCAGTTCGAAGGATTCAACGTTTATTTGGACATGTACTTAACCGTCTTTGGTGTTTGTTTTTTAAGATTTATCATTATATATACGTGATGGATTCTGAATAGCCACGCTGCAAAATTTACAGATGAGGTGTTGGATCGGCTCACAGGGGATGCCAACATCGATGGGGATTTTGTGTCGCTTGTTGACCAATATCTGCCTGAGAACGGCGTTACCAGACCCTCATATACGCTCAAATATAATCTTGCTAAGGTTCAAATAGAAATCGACCGTTGGAACCAGTCTGGTGTGTCAATACCAAGTCGAAGCCAGCTTGGAATCATTGCATAAGTACGCGAAAACGCCTGGTCGCAGACTACATCATCCGGCGTGAAAACACCCATGGATAGTTTCTACAACGTATCTAGTTCTAAGTGAACGTGGTGGCAAGCCCCCGGAACGCACAATCGCCAGTGACATAAATATTTGCCAGGAATATATTTTCTACGATTGCATGGCAGTTGTACCAATGAAAAAAGGTAATTGGTTAGAAGTGCGTGTGCATGTTGCACCCGAACAAGGTCAGCCTGTCGAGCATTTGTACCTCACTATGACAATATTATTAGAAGAACTGTGATGGGCCCTCAAAGCTACCGACGTGATAAAATAATCGAAGCGGAACAACAGCTGCGAGATGAAATCGCCAAGAAAACCGTTTTACTCGCGAAATATAAACGCGTGTGTGTTATCGTGATAGCTATTTGTGAACTAGCCGCAGCAGCAAACGTTGACTTGGGTGTGGCGGGAAATGGTACTATGGCAACTATCATAGTCACGACAATCAGAATTGTTGTCGGAGCCATATCTATAGTGTGTGGCTGGCGGCACCGGGAAAATAATTTCATTACGGTTACATTCGCAACGTGTTTATTCGGAAATTCTCGCGGCCGCCCAAAGTAGTCTCAGCACAATTGCCAAGCTGCATTCGGTGGCCATCGAAGATAAAACGATTACCATGGTTGAGTTTGAAACTGTGCTGGTTGAAATGGAAAACCACCGACGACTCCGTGGCGTGGGGGAAATCTACATCGCGCGGATCCTTACCGTCCATGGGCGCTAGCGTGAGACGGCTTTACCGTCAACACGCTGGTTACAATCACAGAAGTACAAAACTTCCACGGTGAGAAAAAGTTATGACGCACTTATAGGGATTGCGGGCTTGTAAACCGGAACTGGTTAGACGGTCTCAAATGCCCATTATCCCTCTACTACAAGTTTAATCTCTGAAAAGAGGAGATAATTCCTGAAAGTAGTTCCTTACGTATTGGGGGGGAAAAATACTACCAGTAGTGATACCACCATTCTGGTGATAAAAGTGGTATCGCCACTGTGGTGACATCAATTTTCTCCCACTGATACATCTGAATATCTTATTATCAACTATATTATAAGTCTGTATTATTTTCTTTATGTTATTTGGCTAGATAAAAGCAATATACTGAAAACCGTATGTGACTTGTTTGTGTAGAAAAAGGTAAAGCGACTCAATTAGATTCTGACAGGGTAATCAGACAATGAAAGAGAAAAAAAGTATCTTCCTTGCGTGTGGATCTCGTGACATCTGTCTAAACTTTCGATCACTCTACCGACTGAGATAATCTGCGTACCTCCGTGATTTATCTTTAAAATGTTTGCATTTTGTTAGCCAATTCTTTAAAGGAAAATTTGCGGACCGAGGTGCTCCCATGCGCTGTAGGGTAAATATTGCTTTAAAGTAAGAAATACCCCTGAGAAAGTTTCAAAATTGTGCCAAGTTTTAAAATTATTTATGTGAGTTGAAATTGCATAAGCAATTTCAGTTTATGAGGATTTTCAATAAATTTATTGCGGATTTTTAAAATATTGTCTTCTTGAAATTTAATTTTCGGAAACTGAAAGTGGGCCTCTTCAGAAAGAAAAGCACTTAAAAGGGGGTCTCTTTCTTTGGGAAAATCATTGGATAGAATCGAATGAAGTTGTTGTGCGATATTTGACATGCAATGTCTTTACAAAAAAAAAGTCATTCTGGGATGGCCAATTCTCTAGAGCATTGGAATCTGGAAATGTGGTAACACTAAATTCCCCTTTTATATAACACATTACAGAATGTGGTTATCAATAGGCCTTCATTTAGGAATTCGACATCACTCCAGTTTGAAATTCAATAATGTGAAGTGATGTCATTTCTCATCTGTTGAAGTTTTAATTCCGACTAGGGACTGTATATAATAATGAAATAATATCAATTCTAGCTAACTTGTTTACAGCGCTTTTATGAAAAAGAACCCAAAGCTATATTAGGAACACAATTGAAATCAATAAGGGAAAAAATGTTCGATTATATGCTATTTGGAGCGAATTGAAATTAAAAAGCCTTACATACAAAATTTGTAATAAAGACTAAATTACATCAGAGATATCAGATGGTCAAATAAATAAATCACTAATTATGACAACAATTATCAGAGATATCAGATGGGTGAAATAATTATATCACTAACTATAGGCAACAATTCTCAGATGTATTAGGGTTGCAATTGCAATTTTTGATTAACATTCTTTTCTTGTAGAATAAAAACCCAGTTATAATTTATTTGCAGACAATTTCATCCTGTTTTGAAATGTGTGCTAATGAAAGATTCCATCATTTAATTACAAATCAAGTCATGCGGTAACTGAGTGACGAGCAGCCACATTTGTGCAAACCCTGATAATTCGTTTGTACTCAAATTAACAGTATTGGCACACCACAACGAATATAAATAAGACCAACTGTAAAAGCACGCTTACACTTTAGGTCTTCTACATGCTTTTCTTTTTTGATGAAAATTTATTTTGTTTAATGGCTAGTTGGTATATTTTGCAAACTTTGTAACTGGGGATCTACTGGGCGGTATTTATGAATGATAATTATTAATGTACTTATTAAATACAGAATCTTTCAATGCATGGCAAACCGTGTCATTGGAAGTGATTTTATAAGAACATGCTATATTCACTCCATTCTGGCGATAAATCAGTCTGATTAAAATCGACGTCTACTTATAACATGTAGATCTGATGGGGACCGATACGACGTTGTGTTCTATTGGTCTTGTCATTCACCAATCAAATCACAGCTTTCAATTTTCTGAAAGTGAAAATTGGCATTCGGATCATTGCCAACGGTAACTCCCTCAAACATGAAAGGCAACGCTTTATCTGATAGACTATTCAAAATATGTTGACATGGAATTCCAAAAGCTACCAGAACATGAACTTCTATCCGTGTTTGTGAGATATCCGTTATGTCGGAGATCTCGATTTTAATCAGACTGTCGATAAATAATCATGAATCTAAAACCATGCGATGATACTTTCTGTATAAATATAATAATGGTTTGTCCTATTTTTCTTTGATTTAATTTTAACATGTCATTTAATTTTAACATGTCATTTAATTTTTAACATGTCATTTAATTTCTCTCTGTTGATTAATAATTGATACTTACTGAACACGAACCTCTAATAGTATAGAATAATGAAGTAAAACGGAAATAAAAATTATAACAATAATGTTACATTTCTTAATATCTTGTTAAATTTCAGCTGGATTATTTTTAATTTTACCTCAAAACATAGACAGACAATGATTTTATCCAAAATGTGCCGAGATAATGAACATTAGTACAATTAATGTACATAATATTTGGGGTTTTTTTTTTTCAGACTGAAATTTATCAACACGCTCATTCATTGTATTCGATGCAAAGGAGAAGAAAAAAAAATTTGGTCAAAATTTGCGGAAAATTAAAAAAATACATCAAAATTAAAGTGATTGTATTGCGCGCAATAAGTCCTTCCTTCTGATACAAAATTCATCAATTTTTTTTTTTTTTTTTTTTTTTTTTTTTAACATCAGACAAATCTCTGAAAGATTAGAAATCGTTATTAGGATTTGCTGTTCTGTAACACTCTTCGCAATTTGATATCACTGGACAGTGTAAAATTCAAAATTTTGAAGTGAGTTCATTTCTAGTGGAACAAAGAGAATTCTATTACCTCTGCAATATTTAATTAGGAGGCTGCAGTGCTGAACAGAGAATGTCTAAAAATAACTCTTGCGTTTCATACATTTGCAAGTGCTACTCAAAATGTAAACGAGAGGAAATAGTCCTGTGTTACATGCAAGTGAAATCAACGTCCAACATAAAAGTCTTTTACCTCTCCGGTAAATGAATGCAATTCGTTTGAAACATGTTAATATGAAATATTCTCAGATTTGAAAGACGACTAATGACTCGGATGAAAAAATATTTCTCTCAGAAAGTATTTATAATGGATCCTCGCTTATTCTCATTTATTTATGATGTTTTATTCTGTTTTGGAATACAAAACAAAGAAAGAATAAACCCTTAACTTTTAAACAGGCCATGGATTAATATTTCCCTACAGAAGAGCCTATAAAACTAAATCCTATATTATTCAACTAACCTGAACGAAGATCATAGTCCAATACTAAGAATGCTATTCTTATTATATTTCTTATAATTTTATTAAAATTCTTCTCACTCTTCGTGTCTTTTGCGAGTGTTCTCAATGAGGAATAACTTCTATTTCCTCTTTACAAAATTCAGAATGCAATGTAAGTGAGCTCTATTGTTAGATTTTGGAATGTTTCTATAGCTACGACTTGGTAACCAGAATAGTTCTTAGAGTATGCATACATTGTTATTACGCAATATCCGGTATTCTTTCAATATGGCGCACCCCTACTTTAATGCATTATCTTGAACGATCAATTTACGTACGTATAGTTTGTATCTAATTCGCCCTGCACGTGTTCTTAAAATACGTAAATGCTATTTATCCATATGATGGGTATCAATATATACCTATATTTTACTCAACCATCGTTTTAAAGTGATAATATGCTTCTCCCATATCATATAAGTGTAATTCTTACTTTTGCATCATTCGATTATTTGTCTATTTGAAAACTTATTTTCCTTAATGTCTGTGAATGGTCATTGATTCATAAAAACCTTTTGGATACACATATATTGGCATGATTATTGAATTCCTTCCATACATTCTCTAGACATGCAATCAAACGCAGGGGCAAGATATTGTATATAAAGGCAAAAATCCGAACAAGCTACGGACACTAATAGATTGCAACCATCTCTACATAGGGTTTTTATGATATGCACAGTTTTATTGTCATAAACAAAAAAGAAAATAAAATGACTTATCTTCATGTCATAGATAAAGAGGGAAATTATATACTGATATTTTGTCACGTTTGCTACATTCATTCTTTGTAATCACTTAAGAGAGTTGACTGATTCCACATTGATTGCATTTCATCCATAGTAACAGACATGCCTTTGATTGATTTGGCTTTATCTCGCTTTGTCAGGAGGTTTTATTAGCCTCATTCTAAGACGTATAATTCAAAAATTAATTTTAGACATAGCAATTGAACAGAAACGTCTCCTTCCATATTGTTGCAGACATACGCAGACAAATTATAGAAGTGTCTGGCAAAGATTTTACGAAGATTTGTCTGTATTGGCAATGGTACGTAAAGTTATCTAACCTACCGCTGCATTGTCGTTTGATTCCCCGACTATCTTCACTTCTTGTACTAGAATAAAGATAGAAGTGAAACCAGAAACCGAGAATCGAACGCCGATTGTTTTTTATCTTCCCATTTTTCATTTAAGCAGAATGCAGATCCTTCGGGACCTTAAATTGATTCGGCAAGTCATAATTGATGTTAATAAAGGGTTACAATGCTACGAAGTGTCATAGAACTCCCCAAGTTTTGAGAAACAATTCTTTATAGAGTGCTCACCCACTCTCCAACAATTACTCTAGTAATTAACTAAATTAATTATTTGTATCGATGGTGTTTGCTCGTATCCCTTTGTAACGAGATATCATTTTGCCTTATTGCTGTCTCTCTTAGTGTATTATAAAAGAGAATGGCATTACTACTGCATTACCAGGCCCACTGTTTGTAAAATGACAGCCGAAAAAGTATCTGAGTGCAGTACTGGACAGCAAAGTGTGAGAAAACCTCTGTCTGTCTGTCTGTCTGTCTGTGTGTGTGTGTTTGTTTGTTTGTTTGTTTGCAAAAGACCAAATGTAATCATCCTACAAACTTACACAACTCTTCAAAATCAGTCCAAAAGTTTTGTACGGGAGATGTTGATGAATTTTAATAGATTTATTTAAAATGCCAATTCCTTGCACATTTTGCCAATGAGCCAGAATATAAAGCTGAAAATGCGGATTTTATGTGGTTCTATTAAATGACAGTGAGTCATCACAAGATAAATATCATTGTGGGAATACTGCAATAAATTGAGCAAGAGGTAGAAAAGTAAACTAGGAACGTTTATTTCATATCATCGGGCCCCGTTTACAATTTTGACGGCGATTTCAATTGGGGTTAGGTTTGAATGACAGTAACCTATTTAAATTCTCTAGAGGTTGCAAGTGTCTCTGGAACACAAATCAACGATTGTAATGAAGTTGTATATCAACTATGTTCCGTTGAATGCATATTGCCTTCAAAAGGAATGAATACCGATTACGTATATGTGCATGATGTCTTTTTTTGATCAGCTCTCTGAGCTCCTCTGCATAAAGAACAGTTTTCGTCTTATGATAATTCCACGTGTATATATATTTCTAACAAAATTCAGGGCTCAGTATAACATGAACAAAACAGGAAATTAATTATAAATAATATAGACTTCTGATAGAGCAGGTACTAGGTTGCAAATCTCACTTCTAACTTCAGTTGAGAAACCCCAGATATATTTCTTGATTGATACAAAATAAGAAAGAAGAAAAGAACGATACATTATTTATTAAGATGATCATGAAATATTTGCTCTTCATATAATTGTTTGTTGCATTTAGACTTTCAAGACAAGACAAGACTCTATTACACTCAGGTTGTAAAGTTTACAACATATGAGGCATATGAAAAAACAACATGAGTATCATTACATATTGCTTAACAGGGATTAGACAATTCGGAAAACACAATCTAAGAACCTGCAAATATTTTTCAAGAGTCGTATGTTACCTATATTTATTAATTGATTAATGTATATACTCGCGTATAAACCGAGTCCAAATGCAAACAACATAGATCCTGATCTTCCGTCGTATAATGCTTGCTTAGTCCTTACAAACTGCATAGATCCAGATCTGCCGGCGCATTATACGACGGCAGATCTGGGTTTATGCAGTTTGCAGTTGGTATCAGATTATACGCGAGTATATATGGTATATTTATAAACGTTAGTCCTGGAAATGTAAAAATGAAGTACACATTTTTGACTTTCATCGTGAAAATAAGAACACGACAGAAGATAGTGATATTCATCTCCTATTTCTTACGACTGACAGAGTGTACAATATCGTTCGTGATAGGAAACATTAGCCCATCTACCAGTTTCAACAGGAAACCTATGATTTGCAGTTCTAAACTTAATTATGCTTTTAGATCTATTTTTGGTAATGAGAAATAAATCTTTTCTAAATCCAAACCAGTTTTAAATAACCTGTAATTAAGACCTTTAGATGACGTATTGATGTTAGCTGCCCATACGTGTCTGTATTGATCTTTTAGTCCTAGTTCTACAGACTTTGTTAACCATTTAACTGACACAAAACTTTGATTTCTCCATATGTAGCTAAACCGAACATCATCTAATATAGATTTTATTTCTAGTATCCATTTATTGTTATAGGAATTATCACAAAAATATTTGTATAAGAGAGAATACATATCATAAGACGTTTTTTCTTCATAACCATTAACTAATCTAGCCCAATAGTTTACCGTGCGACTTTTAATGTTAATAATTAAGGGGGACCGACCAAGTTTACCGTATACCATATATAGAGAGGTACATTTTTGGAGATTCAGTATACTTCGAAGGAAAGAAAGATGAGTTTTTTCAGTTATATCTGATCTTACAAATCCACAAATTTCAAATTTCACAGTCGGTACAATGGTCTGATCGAACTTTTTTAGTTGACAATGAGTAGGTAGATAAGATACGCTTATTAAGTAGATGCATACCGTATATACTCGCGTATAAACTACATCCAAATGCAAACAACATAGACTCTGATCTGCTGTCGCATAATGCGCCGGCAGATCAGGGTCTATGTTGTTTGTTCCACTAATTAGTTCCTACAAACTGCATAGAGCCAGATCTGCCGGCGCATTATGCGACGGCAGATCTAGGTCTATACAGTTTGCAGTTGGTATCGGTTTATACGCGAGTATAAACAGTAGGTTTATTAGCTATGGATACTAGATTTTTTTAGGCCATTGAAGAACTTTCCATTCTTGTGAAATATAAGGCCTAAGTATTTATATTCATGTGAAATATAAGGCCTAAGTATTTATATTCATGTGAAATATAAGGCCTAAGTATTTATATTCATGTGAAATATAAGGCCTAAGTATTTATATTCATGTGAAATATAAGGCCTAAGTATTTATATTCATGTGAAATATAAGGAATAAGTATTTATATTCATGTGAAATATAAGGAATAAGTATATATATATTCATGTGAAATATAAGGCCTAAGTATTTATATTCATGTGAAATATAAGGCCTAAGTTTTTATATTCATGTGAAATACAAGGCCTAAGTATTTATATTCATGTGAAATACAAGGCCTAAGTATTTATATTCATGTGAAATATAAGGCCTAAGTATATATATTCATCTACAACATCAGTATAGGCATTTCTTATCTTAAATTTGTATGTGTGATCTTTTCTTGATAAAATTACCATAACGTTTGTTTTATCTGTATTGATTGTAAGTTTCCAGTTATCGCGATATCTACTAAACATATCAAGGGTATATTGCACGTCAATAGGATCATCTGCGACAAGTAAAGTGTCATCAACGTATAAAAGCAATATAATATGTAACATAAAAGATTCTAGGTTATTTAGAAATAAGGAGAATAATAATGGAGATAAATTTCCCCCTTGTCTTGCACCTTTTTCACATGAGAAAAATCGGAAAATTCAATATTTGCACCGGCACATGATATGATATCATTATAAATATTTAATATAGCATTAAAACACTTTCCCCTCATACCTATCGAATACAATTTATGCCATAATTCAACTCTCTATACATTATTAAAGGCACTTTTAAAATCAACAAAATTACACAAAAGATTCTTTTTGCAAGGTCTAATAAATTCAATAAGGCTGTACAAAAGAAAGATATTGTCAATTCTGGAATAGCCATTCCTGAATCCAGCTTGAGTCTCAGATAGTAATTAATTATCATCAAGGAATTTAGACAATCTTAAATTTAATATAGCAGTAAAAACTTTACCAAAACAGTTAACTAAAGTAATAGGTCTGTAATTTGGTATATCGGTTTTGTCACCTTTTCTTTTTATAAATTGGGACAATAACACCTTTAGTCCAACCATCTGGTACGAAGGCAGTATTCAAGATTATATTAAAAAGTTTTACATACACATTTAACATTTCAGCAATTGAGCTTTTTATATATTCATTTAAAATATATTTTCAATTGAACTTGCTTAATTATTTTTTAGATTGTTTACACTTTTAATATTTCTTTCGCTGTAATTGGGTCATTCAGATAAACGTTATCGACAACATCCGCCGCTTGCACCGTTTTGAAGATTGATATGTTGTGACTTTCTGTGTTCACTGAGTTTATTTCTTTAAAATATTCAAAACATTCTTGCAATGCGATACTTTAAACAGGTCTTTTCTTGCTGACACCATATATCATATTCCAGTATTTCTTTAGATCTTTTGATTGTAATTTAATTTCCCTACAGTATTGTTGTCTTATCTCTTCTTAAATATGCTACAGGATTGTAATGTACATATTTCCCTACAGTATTGTTGTCTTATCTCTTCTTAAATATGGTACAGGATATATTGAATCATTAGCGTCTCCAACTACAATAATGAAATTCTTTATTTCGTAAATTCGTATTTCATTGGAGATATTGAAATTTGGTCAATTTTAATCTAACTTACTCGAATCGGTGTCAACTGTATAGCACGATACGTCAAAATCAGGAATATTTTCATTTTCAATAATTTAATCGCTGTAGGCGGGATTTATTTTTGATTGTATTCTATAAAGAGCAAAGGACTTAACGTGGATACATCTCTTGCTTTGAACTGAGGTGTAATCATTCTCACTTCTCACTTCAAGACGTATGGATTAAAGTCAATTTCAATTGCAGACAGAGCATATGATGCATTAGCCCTGAACCCAATTGATTTCGAATGAAGCACACAGAGCATAGTGATGAGTTAGCCTTGAACCCAATTGATTTCGAATGAAGCACATAGAGCATGGTGATGCGTTAGCCTTGAACCCAACTGATTTCGAATGAAGCAGACAATCAAATTAATTATCCACTTCTACTTAGCGGAATGTTTTTTTTTCTTTTATCAACAATGGCGTGGAGAGTTTGGCTTTTTGACATCAAGATAGAAATTAGTCTGGAAACTCCCCAGACTTTATTTTGTTGATATATTCAAAGTAGATGAAATCTTCGAACCTGACCACCGGATTTGAAGCCGACTTACAGGTTTCAAATATGTATGCGACTGATTGCTATTAAAAGTCCTGAAGGAAATCAATGTATTAGACTTATAATAGATATGGATTAAAATACACAGCTGTTTTAAGGTGTTATCAAAATTATCCTAATATTAAGGTTCATATGTCGAAGAACTAAACTGCTTCAGCAATTGAAGAATGTTGTCTTTTCGGTCACAATATTTGCATGAATTTCAAACTGGATAGTATTTATGATAGATAAATCCTTAAAGCTACGTTATTTATTCAAATTGTAAAATTTATTGCCAAAAAGAAAAATTCTCAACAAAAACAATTAAAAAACACATATAATGCTATTCCTATTACATACATTTTTTAAAACCAGTAAATATTTACATAGTATAAGTTTATCATCCATGTTACGTCTAGACTGATTGGTTTTCACTTCATTAGTCTTTAATTTCCACCAAAGTTATTTATTTTCGTATATCTCTGTACCAAATTCCCTTGTGCAATGAACCAAAGAAAATGTATACTTTTTAAAAGCCTTCGTTACTTATGAAAGCTTGGCCCAAATGAAATCTTAATGACCGACAAAATTGCCCTATAGAGTAATCAACAACATAGACCATGTTTTGTAACTTGTTAAAAGCTGTAATGAAGCCTTTATTGTCTAGGTGGTTTGTGCTAAGCGATTCTTAAAGCTCCTTGAGTGCTGTCTGTCATGTTGAAAATAATGTTATTTTTGTTGTGTTACAAACTCACTGTAACTTTCAACTGTATTATTATTATTATTTTTTTTTTTTTTACTAAACTCCGTTAACAATTTTCGAATGCAAAGTCTGGAATTCGAAGGCTGCTTTTAGCTGAATGTATTAAGACGTTCGATTTATAAGGGATAAAAATACCCTAGGAGAAATTCTGGTCAAATTGTCCCTAGCTACACCCATCTGTCACAACTGTCCCTAGTTACACCCATCTGTCACAACCCTAGTTACACCCATCTGTCACAACTGCCAGGCACTTGTTGCATGTTTAGAATTAAAATAGAACGCTAATCAAATTTAACAGTCAGTAGTGTATGAATCATAATACAATCGAACCTGGACAGTCGAGTTTGTCTTACTTTGGATTGGCATGGAAAGACACCTATATAGTTTTTTCGTAATCGTCACGCGTTTATATGAAGGATCGTATATGGCTGCTCACTTCATGGGACGTAGTTGAAAATAATTGAACAATTTATATACTTTACATCAATAGTGAGCAAAGAAAAAATTATTAGTCGAGTTTCGAAAATGTCATATCCAAAAACATAATAGTAAGAATATGAGTGATTCATTAGTTTAGTTCCAAAAATTATAAGACAACTATCTACTGCAATTGAGCCGATTTTCGCTTTTTTTAAGACTGGTGCGCAGAGTTTGGTTTTACAATATCCAGATGCAAATTAGTCTGATAACTCCTCAAACGTTAAGTTGTGTTGACATATTCAAAGTAGATGTAGGCTGGCAACCCGACTACCGGGATTGACGCTAATGTATAGGTTTTAAATATGTATGCAACTGATTGCTATTGTAAGTCCCTAAGGAATGAATGTATTGGACGTCGCATCATTTAGGCGGATTAAAATATACAGCTGCTATGATGTGTTCTCAAACTTGTCATATTGACAGAAGCTATTCTGAGGTTCATATCCGCTGGCAAAGAACTACACAGCAATTGAATAATTGTATCTTTTCTATCACGATTTTCGTATACATTCGAAACTGGATAGTATTTATGATGAAAAAAGTCTTAAAGTGACGTCGATATTCAAATTATAAAATATATTGCCAATAGGAAAACTCTATAGAACAAAATTTGGTAACAGCTTTTCCTTTTACACATCTTCTATTTAATCATCAAATAATCCCAAAGTCTAAGTTTCTCATCCATGTTGCGTCTACAATGATTAGTCTTCACCTTATTTGTCTTCAATTCCCCTCAAAAAGATATTTACTTTTTGAATTCGTTACTTATGAAATCGTGGCTCAAATGAAATCCTAATGACCCACACAGTTGATCTATAGAATAATTAACAGTAAAATCAAATCCTAATGACCCACACAGTTCCCCTATAGAGTAATTAACAGTCAAATGAAATCCTAATGACCCACACAGTTCTCCTATAGAGTAATTAACAGTCAAATGAAATCCTAATGACCCACACAGTTCTCCTATAGAGTAATTAACAGTCAAATTAAATCCTAATGACCCACACAGTTTCCCTATAGAGTAATTAACAGACATTGATTAAAATAAATAGGTGAATAGAAAGTATGTGGTAGTGTATTGCAAGCAAGGGATCAGTCATGAATCGAATCTATATTTTTAGACAAATAATCTCTAATATTTTACATTTTTTTCCAGACTATGAACATACTGAATCAAAACACTCCGGTTATTTTTATATTTCATAGCTCAAACCTTTTTATCCAGCCGATTCCATATTATGTCTTACACAAATGTGACACCAAATGTTCTATATAAAACAAAGCCATGTGTCCATCTTCACTTTTTTTTTTTAGTTCTCTCGTCTCCTTCCCATCTAACGTGATTGAACTTTCATTCCGTGTTCACAGTTCCTCGGAAATCAATTTTCCATCGCAAGCAGATTTTGTTTTATCATATAGCATATGTGCAGACGTTTGGGGTAGGAAATATATTTTTTGTTAATGGATTAGATGTTTGATTTAGTCAGAATTGTACCCTTCCCCCCCCCCCCCCCCCCAACACAGACACAAAGAAACAAATATGTTAAGAAATTAGGGAGGGTCCATTTTACGAAACTAATCCATGCTACCACAAAGTTTCGTGAATAATATACATTACGATGTGTGCTGCTAGAAATTGGTTAATTACTCGGTTTGAGAAATATATTCCCAACACCTACTCCCCATAATCAACAAATAATCACTAAAATCTAGCAAAGCTATAAACGGAGACGTAAATTCAAATAGCACATACCCTTGGTGTATTACAATACAAATAGCACATACCCTTGGTTTATTACAATACAAATAGCACATACCCTTGGTTAATTACAAAACAAATAGCACATACCCTTGGCTTATTACAATTCTTATAATGACGAAAATATAAATAGCACATACCCTTGGTTTATTACAATACCAATAGCACATACCCTTGGTTTATTACAATACAAATAGCACATATCCTTGGTTTATAACAATACAAATAGCACATACCCTTGGTTTATTGCAAAACAAATAGCATATACCCTTAGCTTATTACAATTCTTATAATGACGAAAATATAAATAGCACATACCCTTGGTTTATTACAATACAAATAGCACATACCCTTGGTTTATTACAATACAAATAGCACATACCCTTGGTTAATTACAAAACAAATAGCACATACCCTTGGCTTATTACAATTCTTATAATGACGAAAATATAAATAGCACATACCCTTGGTTTATTACAATACCAATAGCACATACCCTTGGTTTATTACAATACAAATAGCACATATCCTTGGTTTATAACAATACAAATAGCACATACCCTTGGTTTATTGCAAAACAAATAGCATATACCCTTAGCTTATTACAATTCTTATAATGACGAAAATATAAATAGCACATACCCTTGGTTTATTACAATACAAATAGCACATACCCTTGGTTTATTACAATACAAATGGCACATACCTTTGGTTTATTGCAATACTTTTAATGACTATAACTATAAAAAATTTCTTTCAGTAAACAAACCAGAAACAGTTATTTTATACTATAAAAACAAACTCTGTCCAAAATCACTCATATTTACTTATTTGCTTTATTTATTTATCTATTACATGTACTTCGCAATGTTTCCAAACCGATAATAGATGGCACCACTGTATCTTGAAAAGAAGATCTGAGAGATGCTAATTGTGTCCCTATGTTCAATGAGCTACTCACATACAACTCGCATCCATATTTTCAGGAAAAATGTAATTGTAGATCTGAGTAGTGGGTTTTTTCCTTAACATTTGAGAACAGTATTACATTTGCCAAATGCATGCACACCTTTCTATTGTCCAATAAATAAGCATGCAATAGTTTCTATTGTCCAATAAATAAGCATGCACACGTTTCTATTGTCCAATAAATATGTATGCACACGTTTATATTGTCCAACAAATAATGTTGATGACATATTTTCTAAATATTTACAGCTTCAAAATGTAATATATGGACCAGAAAGTATGAATGCCAATAGACATGTCTATTACATTTTAAGGTCTCGTTTCTTCCACGGCTATCTCAGCTTTTAAGAAACTATTCTTTTTATTTTTTATTTTATTTTTCAAATTTTATTTTTAAATTTATTTATTTATTTATTTATTTATTTTTGGCATAGAACGAAACTTGTGAGAGTGTGCGGCACAAGGAAGTTTAGAATTATATTTCACAGCAGACACAGAAGAAATTGTAGAGTCATTCGGAGCAAAATAATCAGCGATTATGTATCTGTTGATGAATTCTCCTAGGATCAGCCACAATTAATAAGCTCTTTAGCAAAACAAAAAAAAAAAACAGAAAAAAACAGTTTACACCCAATGACCATTGCAATATAACACGTGTCTGAGGAAGATAAGAGCTGTGAATTTCTATCAAATATAGTTGAACTCCAGATTAAAGAAAAAGGTTCGCAGATGGAAGGATCTACTTTCTAACTTAATTTGTTATAGCTGAAGATGGTTTAGAACTTTACGTTTGATAACATTCCAAAGTGCCGAATGCTTGCACTTGTTCCAGAAATAATCCTTATTATTTATTGTGTAAATCTTGATGACATCAATTTGAACCATTTTAAGTTGGAAGCTAGTCTAGAAAGAAAGCCCACCTCCCCCCATTATTGCATGTAGTAGTAAAATGTAGAATTATCAATTAAGATGTTATATTTTCAGACCTTCTTTGAAATTTTCCACGGCAATCTCAGCTTTGACCGAACCAACGTGTTGCACGAAGCGAAACTTGAGAAAGTACACGAGACTAGAAAGGCTGGAATTATGTTGTACGGTATCACTGCGACACAGTAGGAAAAGTAGGAAGAGTCATTTAGAACAAAATGATCAGCTATTACGTAACTGTTGATGTGATCTCCTTGGATCAGTCGCATTAAATGATTCTTCAACAGAAGGGAACACTTTACACCCAATGATCATTGCATTATCAGATGTGTCTGCTGAACATACAGGGCTATCAATTACTGGAAAATACACTCTAATTTATTTTACAGACTTAATAATAGGATTCGTAGGTGCAAGAATCTAACTGTTCATTTTAGTTTAGTTTGTGGCCAATGATAGTTTTGAGTTTTAAATTTGAGAATAATGATACAAAGTTCCGAATGGTTGCGTTGTCTCCAAATAAAGTTTGTGACCTATTCTAAGTGTTTTTAGTACAAAAAATGTCATTCATGGACTAAATGTAAATATGTCTTTTAAGAGGGCCTTCATATTTCAGACATTCTTTGCCATTTTTCTACGGCAATCTTAGCTTTTAGTAAACTTTGTTTCTGCATAGAAATTGGCGAGAGTATATTGTGCAAGAAAGATGTTGGGGTTATGTTTCACAGCAATACTGAGGAAGAAGTGTCACTGAGAACAAAATAATCAGCGACTACGTATCTGTTGATATAATATCCAATGATCATCCTCACTGCATGAACTCGTCAGCTACGGATCAGTTTCCGACATATGATCATCTCAATGTAACACATGTGTGATTGACATGAAAGGCTATGAATGACAACAGCGAAGAGCTTCATCTATTCTCCAGACTTATAAAAAGCCTAGAGTTGGAATGATGTCATTTTAATGTTAAAGACAGAAAAAGTTCTTAACTGCATGGCAAATGCAGATGAAAAAGCACAACATACATACAGTATGATATGTGAGCCAATTGTCGACACTAAAAATGTGTTTTTAATAGCATCAATAAATGGTTTACAAAAGAAATTGTTTGGGGGCTCAGAATATAGGAACCGATTTAGAATGTATAATAATATAAAATAATGGGGAAAAAATTATGTTTCTCTGGTTCATCTTGATTTTTAAGTCATAGAGTTTAGACAACCAATACAATCGTTTCGTATACATGGTGTCTTCAAATACTTACCTAACCAGCACAAGATACACTATATATATCAGCGTTCAGTATTATATACATTAGAACACAAACACTACCTTTAATTTGACAAATTCACTAATATGCTTCGCCTACTCATCAGAGTACTAATTTCTACAAAATTCGAGTTTCTTTTCAGACATTTTTCATATACTTCACTTATACTTTTGGCTATATTGACAACTTTGATGAAATTTGAAGATCAATAGCGAGGTTATGAAAGAAATGTAACTTTTGTATATGTCTATGGTGTGAAATGTGTGTCAAAATGTAACTTTTGTAGATGTCTATGGTGTGGAATCTGTGTCAAAATGTAACTTTAGTATATGTCTATGGTGTAGAATGTGCGTACAAATGTAACTTTTGTATATGTCTACGGTGTGGAATGTGTATCAAAGTGTAATTTTGGTGTGTCTATGGTGTGGAATGCGTGTCAAAATGTAACTTTTGTATATGTCTATGGTATCGAATGCGTGTCAAAATGTAACTTTTGTATATGTCTACGGTGTGGAATGTGTATCAAAGTGTAATTTTGGTGTGTCTATGGTATGGAATGCGTGTCAAAATGTAACTTTTGTATATGTCTATGGTGTGGAATGTGTATCAAAGTGTAATTTGTGTGTGTCTATGGTGTGGAATGCGTATCAAAGTGTAAATTTTGTGTCTATGGTGTGGAATGGGTATCAAAGTGTAAGTTTTGTAAGTCTATGGTGTGGAATGTGTATCAAAGTGTAATTATTGTATGTCTATGGTGTGGAATGTATATCAAAGTGTACTTTTTGTATGTCTATGGTGTGGAATGTAAATCAAAGTGTAATTTTTGTATGTCTATAGTGTGGAATGTATATCAAAGTGTAATTTTTGTATGTCTATGGTGTGGAATGTATATCAAAGTGTAATGTTTGTATGTCTATGGTGTGGAATGTATATCAAAGTGTAATTTTTGTATGTCTATGGTATGGAATGCGTGTCAAAATGTAACTTTTGTATATGTCTATGGTGTGGAATGTGTATCAAAGTGTAATTGTTGTATGTCTATGGTGTGGAATGTGTGTCAAAATGTAATTTTTGTACGTCTATGGCAGTGGTTTCCAAACCCCGGCACATGACCCAAATGAGGACCCCCGTGACCCTATGCTGGTACTGCCATTTGTGTCGCAAAAGATGGTATTCAGGGTCCCTAAAGATGGTATTTAGGGTCGCGATCAAAAAAGTTTGGTAACCACTGGTCTATGGTGTAGAATGTATGCCAAAATTATGGATTGTAGATTAAGCTAAAGTCTAGTTTAAACTTAAGCTTAAATATATTAAGATAAAATGTTTTAGCATCAGCTAAATTAGACTGTCCCTCAAGCAAAATTCAATGTAAGCTTAAGTTAAAATAATTTAGCTTAATATGAAGTCAAATTAAAAGTTTTGCCATAAGGGATTTTTCCTTAAGCTAAAATAGTTTAACTTAAGCTAAAATAGAATTGGCTTAAGCTCAAATGCATAATTTGGACACAAATTCCACGCCACATATGTCATATACTAAGTAAAATCAATCAATAGTTCTGTGTTCAACTGTTCTCGCTCTCGTACAAACGTTCACTAACCAGACAATCTACGGTCTATGTGGATCACCGATATGCCGCAGTGGATGGACAGTTGTCGATAGGCTAATTATATAATAATATTTTTGCATGTTGTCATTCATTTAATAGCTGTCGGCTTGGAACACATAATGACCCTGGTGTATAACCAGCCAAAGACGTAATTTTGATTGATATCACATGCTCGTGCCGAGTGATAGGGCATCATTATTCTCTCACTATTACATTTGTATTACATGTTCATATCAAAGAGAACAGTGAGTGTGTATCAGACAGATGCCAACAAAGGTAGACAGATCTACTGCGCATCGCATCTTTCGAAAATAGTTATAATAAAGTAAAGAGTTTGCTTTAATTTTATTTATACCCAGCCGTAAATTATTCTTGACAGAGAATAGTAGAACCAGTCTGGAAATGTTACTACTAACATAGGGTGCCAACCGTTAGTTGTTACATCTGTATGAGGTGGATTGCTTCTGTAAGTCTGAAGTAAATACATTGATTTGACTTTGCATAATTGATACGAATAATTTAATCAGTTGTATTCATCAGTCTCAGTCTTTCTGTTAAGACTGATTTGCAGTCACACTGCTTCTTTCGATGAATACATTTTAACATCATTTACTTTTGAACCAGTTTGTTTTCCAAAAGCCTACTGATTTACAGTGCAACCCGTCTGAAAGGACACCTCCATATTAAAACACTTTTTAGCTTATCCTCATTGAAAATTATATTGTCCTTGTTCTTCACACGTCAATCTTTGCTGTATATAAAGGATGTACAGTACTCCCTCACTATAAGGCCTTTCATTATAACGCGGTTCATGTTATAACACGTGTATGGTCATGGGTTAAATTTAATTCAGTGGTAGTAAAAATATAATGTACTTCATTATAAGGTAGTACACTCTATGACTCCCATGAATAACGTTATAATGAGGGAGTGATGTAATACCTCTGACAAGCAAATAATTGTGAACTTAAGATTCTCCTGGCGTATATGGACATGTATCTGTAAGAGAAATACTTGGGTGTTACATGCTGGTTATAAGGATACACAAACACTAAGTAAGGGTCCTATATCTTCATTTAAAACTGAACAATACACTTCATTTTTGCTTAGCAAGCCCAGACACAACTATCTGCTTTACGACTCTATCATTGTTTTTAAGAAGGGTTAACGATAACGAATTTTAACTAATTTAACATGTATGTTTTGTCCAAGGAAGCAGAACTGATACAGGTTTAACTAGCTGTGGGAACATAAACAATAGAAATGTTCTTGTTGACACTCTCTGATATCCAGGATGCTGAGATTAATGTTCTGGCTAAATGTTACTATAAACAGATGCGACTCGATATGCACTGAGAATAAAATTATGTTGACTTTTATCTAAAACAGAATTCTTTATTAACAATTATTGTGATCACTTATTGATAATAAATTGATTTGTGGACTGCTAAAAATTCTTTTGAACAGTTAATCCTGTTTATGTGTATATAATAAACTAATACCCATGTACACTTATATCTTGTCACAGAGAGCTTCTGGAATAGCCCTCTGTATAAACGGCAGATGTTCCTTGGTTGTTCTAATGGAATGATTTGCTTGGACTTACTTGCTAAATGCGCCATAACCCACTAATACCACCTCCAGCTAAGATACCAAACCCTGCCACTAGGAAGGCACTACGCTCATTACATTGATATGCTTCATTATTGCCTCCTGCTATTCTCGCAGTTTCTCTTTCATGTAGGCGAAAATCTCTCTTAAAACGCAATGTTATCATGAGTTATGTAATCTACGGACAGCTAATACAACGGACCGGAAGCAGGACTATCAAGGACCTATGATTAAACATAAAGGTGGGTTAAGTGTGGGTAGACGCGGCAAGGGGATTCTGCTTGGAGGTAATTTTCCATTGAAGATGAACATATATCTATCTTTAAACTATTTTTTAATTCTTTCAGATTATTTTTCCATTCTTTTCTTGGATAATCTCAATGTTGTCATTAATTGCAAAAGAAAATCTCTTTCCATTTGAGATGTTCCCATACTAAAAGGATCGAGGAGAGTATGTGAGATATGTAACATTTTGCATAGGAACTGATTTGCTTGGAACATTGATGAGACGTAAAAAGAAGGTATAATTAAGGTGAACAGACTTTAAAGCACTTGTGTTAAAGCTCCTCTTATCCAACTTAATTAGAGTCACGTACCTAACTACGGTTCTAACACAACATTGGATAGGAAAGTTTACGAGTTTCAGAGTGATGCATGACAGACTACGTAACTTTTTTCGTAGCTTGATAGCATTTGTAAAATATAACCTTAATTTTAAGGTGGCTTCTGCTTAGTGCTTCGTTGATTAAGGTTCCTCGTGTGCATACAAATTAGGAAAAGTGGCATGTTTTACTTCAAACAGTCTTCATAAATCTCATCAACTGGCCTATTTAATGTTATGCATGGATGTTATCTGACCCACTAACCCATATTCTCAGCACAAACGCCAGAAAACAATGAAAATTCGTTGACAGATGGGCCAGTTAGATCCATCGCCAGCAGCTAATAATTTCTTATATTCTGGTATTCAAAATTGTATCAGGACGCTGACCGACCTAATTGCGTCGTCTGAGTGAGAAACATTACGTGACTATACCTAAAATTCAGAGTGTGTCTGACTTGGAGCATACACATTTTCCACTATTTGTATTGACCTCGCTATATTTTCCCTAATTTGTTTTGACCTCGCTATATTGTCCCTAATTTGTTTTGACCTCGCTATATTTTCCCAAATTCTATGACGGTTTTCATTGAGAACCAATTATTTTCCAGTCATGTTACAATAATCACAATAAAAGTTTTAATTATAGAGAAAATGCACCTCAAATTAATATTGTTATCTCAGCTTGTTGATCAATTAACTTGCCTACTTAGCTCTTATTTTACTATCTCGCCAATGCAAGGGTTTGTAAAAAAGATACTTAAGCGCGAACCAAACAACAATAATAAAAATATAAAAACAGTATAAACTTCGAAAGATGAGATTTCACAAAAGAAAATGCAAGCACATATTAGCTTTACTATGACAGTCAGTAGTGCTGTACAATGTAGCTAAAAAAACAAACAAACAACAACAATAAACAAAACCATAATCAATCAAAATTGTTTTCACACCACCTGTAGGGTAGGGATCTTGGCCCTAAAATCTACTATCAGGTGCACATTGGTATGAGGAAAACGAAAGGATGTTGGATCAAACCATGTAGACAGTTCATTGCTTTAAATGTAAACGAAGTTGGGAAATTAGTAGGTCTAAGTGGAATGTATAGCGGTAAGGATGATAATACCTTAGATTGAAGGATTATATAGACAAAGATTGTTTATCCAGGCAATCAACACAATAAACACTTTTAACATCCAATAAGTGATGATCTGATTTAGTGACATAAAATTCACGCAACTCCATCATCTGAGAGGAGTCATTGATTGAAGCCGATTATAATTTAAGCCATAATTTCCTTACATTCTAAACTTGTCTGCCAAAATTTTCCATTAAAATTCTTTTTAGACATCTTTTCTACTCCGGTAAATCACCATTTGATTCACAACGAAGTTAAACTACGATACAAATACTGACTTTTATGTCAAATCATCAGCTTCCGTTCCTAACATTGCACTTCCAAGTTTGAAAGCACGCGCTAACTTGAACAATTCTGACTGGTTACCTTCAATGTACGAGCTGGGGTTCCCTACGGGAAATGTGTAGCACCTAAAGTGACATGCATCTTAGTAATTTTTATTTCGTTATAGTGAAATATATTTCGATTTAGCGAAAATTATATTTCGGTATTTCCAAATATTTTTTCAATACTATTTCTTTTTTAAACTAAATATTGTTTCATTATTTCTAAATAATATTTCGTTCTTTTGAAATGATATTTCGTCTCAAAGAAATAATATTTGGAAATAACAAATTAATATGTTCTTATTTCGAAATATTATTTAGTTTAAACAAAATAATATCTGAATGTAAGGAACTAATATTTCTAAGTAGGGAAATAATATTAGTTTTTTCGAAATAATATTTAATTTCAATTATATTTCTGTTTTTTATATAAAGACAATTCACTCAATCTTTGCCAATCAAAACCGAAGACCGCCCAAACGTTCTGCAGGCGTGCAGGGGGAGTTTAACTGGGAGGAGTGTGGGTTGATTAAGGAGGTTGTAGCACCCACTCCTTCCCTCCAACCCACCCATTCCTGTTGAAAATTGTTAATTGTTACCCAGTTCTTTTTAAAATCTGACTTCACGAGGTTTCATTGAATTGAGACAGATGTACTTGTTTCTATTGTTAGTACCTGGTCAAGCCTAAATTGCTTTATTTAATGATTAACAATATCGGCTAATTAGAAATGAAATGTCTGTAGTGGTCATATTGGCCCTCAGACACTAGAGTAAGCGGTCAGAGGTAAAAACAATCAACACACTAGATAAAAAACACACGTCGGTGGTCTCGATAAAATACACAAAATACTAGCTCTGTACGAGCTATTTTAACGACATAAATAGACAGTAAACCAGTGTCTGCCATGAGAATCAAAATCTGTAGTTTGTCATTTTAATTCATTCTTCCATTTAGGACAATGTTACTTTACTAATAGAATTTTAGTCTGTATGCCTATCTGCAAATGGCGACGACCAGTGCAATCCGGGTATTTTATCCCTCAGAAACAATCGCTCGATCGATGAATGGAGTTACAAATATACACCAGACAGGGATCTTACAAGAGGATTCATGATAATATGGAGGGAAAGTATATATGGAGAGAGAATATTATCGTACAGGTTCTATATTTGAAAGTTTTCTTAAACAATTAAAAACTATTCTCTAACCTCTGTGATACTCCTCTCTCTCTCTCTCTCTCTCTCTCTCTCTCTCTCTCTCTCTCTCTCTCTCTCTCTCTCTTTATATATATATATATATATATATATATATATATATATATATATATATATATATATATATATATATATATATATATATATATATATCATACACACTATACATTTGAAACAATTTCTGAATTCAAAATACTGTCAGTTTAAATCGGATTTTACAGCAGGTATCTTTGAAATGACTGATCAATTTACCATTACATTTTATGAAGCTCCGCTGAAAAACATTTCATTTATGAAGTTATTGACCGCGTGCATAAGTCCATAGAATACAAACAATCTGTAGTCAACCTGACGATGCCAATACAGTAAAACCATATGGTCTTTGGCGTCTAATATTGTCAATAGCTTAATTTAAAGGGAAAACAATATAGAATAAAAACATACATAAATACACACATACACAATGATACATACATACATACATACATACATACATACATACATACATACATACATACATACATACATACATACATACATACATACATACATACATACATACATGCATGCATGCATGCATGCATGCATGCATGCATGCATACATACATGCATAGAAAATTTGTCGTTTTGGATTTGCTTTGTTTGGCTTGCGTCGGATAATGGTATGACATCAGTATCATTTTTCTGGCAGCAGCGACGGAGATGTCATTTATCATATTCAGGTAGTGTTTTTCAAGAGTGTAAAATTATCATAAGACACATCATATTACTGTGGGCAGGCTGGACATTGTGATTCCTCTACAAAAACATTTAGCGTCTTTTCTTTATTTTCATTTTCATTTGTTTTTTAATTAAAATTATTTTATTTTTTTCCCTTTGACAACCACAAGATCTACTTGCATTGTTCATCTCTAAAACAATCCCTTTAAAACAAGTATCTAAGTGTTAGAAATATGAAAGAAACAAAAAAATGGTTTATCTCAGATGAAATCTCAAATGAATGATTTTAGCTAGAGAAATCATGACACAAGGCTTGAACAGATGGCACTCTAGACGGGTGGCACAAATACCCTAGTACAGGAGTGTGCTCCAGATTCACGAATGCTTATTTGCACGACTATGTTTCATCCCTTATGGGGGGATGTGCGCTTAGTCCAGAGGGTATGGGGGTTAGTGCGTGCAGCAAGGCGATTGGTGCCGTATCCCGCGGACCTGGGTTCGAATCTCATTATGGAACAAATTAAAATTTCTCTAACCTGTCCGATAATATTTTTTCTCCATTTATAATTTCACTTTATATTATCACGCATCCTTCCGTAGGATACACATATATCACTTTCCGCTCTGTCTGATGTTATCTGCAACTATATATATATATATATATATATATATATATATATATATATATATATATATATATATATATATATATATCCGTGTGTGTGTGTGCATACAGGGAAGAAACAACTTACATACACAAAACATACACTAACACAAAAGCCGAGGGAAAACCTGAACAATTGCATATTTGAATAACAGGTGAAATATTCAAACAAGAGTTAAATAATGGAGAAACGAATAAAGAAACAATAACAACGACCGATAAACGGTCTTAAAATGAGTAACTGCATGCCCATTTTGTATCGTAAGGTTAGAGAAAACCGTTGAGAATGGATATTATTTTCTTTAGATTTCTTTCTCAGATTAGCAATATATATATATATATATATATATATATATATATATATATATATATATATATATATATATATATATATATATATATATATATACGCACACTCTCTCTCTCTCTCCCAGTAATTGCTAACATATTCTCAGCTTCCACGCACACCCTAAATGCCACTGATGACATGTAAGGATATTCCACTGATGACATGTCAGGATATGCCACTGGTTACATGTCAGGATATGCCATTGATAACATGTCAGGATATGACACTGATCGTGTTTTGCCTAGCCAAATGCGTTGACTTCGATTTACTGACAAGTGAAAGATAATGGACAAGTTTAGAATGTGTGAAAAATATAGAAACAGTGCTATAAAATTACAACAGAAATGTTGCCACGTAGTCAAAATATGGATCATAGCGGAAGTTTCATTGCACATTAGTTTTTGCTACTTGAAAGATTCTAAACTTAAAAATTAACTTGATTGTACAGAATGAATAGAACTAATTTTATACATATTTTTAATGAATAGACATATAAATACATAACTTCTGCACCCACCCCATCTGCCTGACCGCCAGCTGATGTTCGCCCTTTCATTTTTCCGCTGTCCAATATGCTTTCATACAATGAGAGAGAGAGAGAGAGAGAGAGAGAGAGAGAGAGAGAGAGAGAGAGAGAGAGAGAGAGAGAGAGAGAGAATATGCAAAATGTACAGTAGACATCTTTTCCGTACTAAACTGATTCTATATTAAATTATATTTATCAATTTCTTTGTCTCTTTCGATATATTTCAGTTTATTTCTCCCGGTCTATCTATGTATCTATCTTCGTGTATATTATTTTTTTTTCTTTAAAGTATTTAAAATTTTAGTTTTAGTTAATGAACCACTGTTAAAGAAAAGTTAATTTTTCTGGACATATTTTAGCAATAAAATTCTACTTAGTTAATATCCCCGATACAACACTGTGATACTTGTTGACATTTAATAATCAGAAGTCAATTATTAAATGCGATAAGGACTGTATCTCTCAGGGAATGGGCCGATCCTTTTTAAAAGACTGAAATGTTAGCGTCGCCTGTTTAAGATTATGGAGGCCTTCATGAACTATCAAGAAAAATATAATATTCATCTAAACGTTAGTTTCGAAATAGTGAAATAATATTTCGTTTAAACGAAACAGCATTTCGAAATAATTGAATAATGTTTCGTTTGATCGAATTATCAAAAAAGAATCAAATAATACTTCAATTAGACGAAATATTTCCTTATTTCGAAAAAAACGAAATAATATTGGGAAATAACGAAATCATGTTTTCGAAAAAACGAAATATTATATAGTTTAATTAAAATACATTTCGTTATAACGAAATAAAAATAAATATTTGCACGTATGTCACTTAAGGAACTCCGAAGAAAATGATAGATTTCACAAAACCGGTGTTTATCTTGGATGATTTGCACGTGATGGGTCTGATTTATTTCTTAACTATTTTGAGAATAAAGTTTCCGTAAATTCCTCAAGTTGAACAATGCTTTGCAACTGTTTCATTCTTTGTAAAGCTGTGTTTTAGTGAGCATTTCCCACCAATGTGAAGTATTAATGACAATGGTATTATATAAAAAGAATGGCTCTTCTTGCATAATACCGTATGTACTCGCATATAAATTAAGTTAAAATACAAACAACATATACCCTGATCTGCCATCGCATAATACGCCGGCAGATCAGGGTCTATGTTGTTTGTTCTACTGATTAGTCATTACAAACTGGATAGACCCAGATCTGCCGGCGCATTATGTGACGGCAGATCTGGGTCTATGCAGTTTGCAGTTGGTATTGCCTTATACGCGAGTATATACTGTAATACCCAATAACAAGAGCACGCAAAGCCTAACTTACAAAATTATAATTGTATAAGATATTCCGTTTCAAATATTTTATTTCTATAATTAAAAAACAAAAACAAAACCAAACCTCACAAAAACAAACAGCAAAAACAAATAATTATATATGTATTACCAATCAACTACAAGCTGTGATTCCAGTTTTTGTGTCATGTGAATTGCAGAGGATATTTGCAGGCACTGGCGTCAGCACGGTCTCTCATCCATTCGTGTCAAAATATGCAACAGATAAATAAATAAATAAATAAGTAAATAAATTGTATCAAATATCTAATTATTATGCAGTATCAAGCATTCAAACAGAGACACAATATGAAAGAAGAGAGTGGGAATAAGATTCTGTTCTCGCTGACGCTAATATAACCCGAGTGTTAGGGAATAGAAAATCATAGTTGCAAATTTTAATGTAACAAAACATAATGATGACTTGATGATTTAGTTTACAAACTTTTGATGCAATTGATTAATTATGAAAAGGAGATGAGTAAATGATTGCATTACTCTGTGATACTCAGGCAGCATAACAGTTATTCGAGTGAGTAAGAGAGGTAACTCTACTTGTTTGGAGAATGATAAATCCAGTATGTATGATTTCTCTTCTTTCTTGTCGAGTTGGAAAATATATGTTCTGCTTTTGATCACATTAAATAGTTTTCACTGATTAATCATCATGATTTGGTTTCTAAGTGATATTTCTTTTAATATGTGACTGTACCATTCTTCAATACTGACCGGAGGTGACAATTATTTCCAGATGTGATGGTACCAATCTTCTATACTGACTGAAAGGTGACATTTATTTCCAGATGTGACGGTACCATTCTTCCATACTGACTAGCGTTATTTACATTAATATACCCATATCATAATTTTTACACGAGAAACACGCGTAACACCCCTCATGACGTCACAAAAAGTATGTCTTGTCGAGGAAAGGGGTAACGACCGAAGCATCGGAATGTATTCCAAAAGTCATTTCAGTACATCTGCGGATTGGTCAATATATATATGAGCCGGTTCACGGGAACACCGGCCCTGTGACTTAAATTTCCATATTTTCCTTTCTGCGTTTTTTGATAGATTATTGTTTTGAAAGCATAATAATATAAATTTTAGCATCACAGAGTGTAAATTTTTTGTTTATATACGGGCTCGAGAGCTAATCCATACGTTTTTAACAATGCAACGTCATGACGTTAAGGTACCTTTACATAAACTGTAACGAAATATTTGAACTGGTTACGTAAATAAACCCATTTGCAATTTTTCATTTAAACTCATTTCATGGCGTGAAATGATCTTTTGTTATTTAATACTGAAAAATGTTAGTCAACTGGGTTCAATATTTTTAATGGAGTTAATAATATTGGCATGTGTATCTTTACAATGTGTTAAGTTGGGGATTGGATATGATATTAGAGTTGTGATATATGCTTCTGTGAAACTTGACCTTGTTTTCAAATTAACATAATCAAATGACAACAATAAATATATGGTGATGCCAAAATTGTATTTCAGCATAGTCTGACACAGTGGCGGCGCGAGGGTTCAAGGCGCCCAGGGGCAATGTTCTTTAGTGGCGCCCCTACTTTGCAACAGAGAACAGTTTGTATGTCAGTTGCCAACCTCCACCCCCGCCCCAATCTACGCCCCGGTTTTACAGCTAAAAAAAAAAAAAGGTCACGACGGCCCCCATCTCCTGGGGGCCATTGCCCCCCCACCCCCCAACCCGTCGCGCTGCCACTGGTCTGACATAAAGTATATGAAGAATAACAATAAGATCCTCACTCCTCTGAATGTCTTGGACATGTGATGTCCTGATAGCAGGGCCTGACAAATCCCCTCACATTCTTAAACAAATACTCTTGATTATTTCCGTGGGACCAGGGAACTACTCCGTTTGTCTTCATGTGTTTCATTAGATTTTTAAAGCACGTCTTCCTATGTCGAACACAAATAAAAACGTTCGTCTTGCAAACAATTTTCCCTGCGAACTTGTACCTGTATCGAAGTCTCCCTTTCCCTTGGCTTGTCTCCATCACTGACATCCGACAATGCACCCATTATGTACAATCCCTTCAAACCCTTTTGAATTTCTCTCATGTTTAAAATGTCGTCATAAATGACCTTTTTCTTCTGAATGGCAATAACAATTGTTTAGCAACCGCAACTCTTTGTGATAGAATTGCCCACTATCCTTAAACTGATCTCTATTCTATTTTTTTTAAATGTCTACGTCGTCAGATTCATTATCAATGGCTTCCTCGTCACTGTCAGATTCTTCTTCGTCAGGTTTCAAATTATCCACATTATCAAGAAATCTTCTTGCCCTTTCCTCTAGGTCTATTGTATTGTATGGAACAGCCTCTAGGTCTATTGCATTTATAAGGCACTGCCTCTAGGTCTATTGCATTTATAAGGCACTGCCTCTAGGTCTATTGCATTTATAAGGCACTGCCTCTAGGTCTATTGTATTTATATGGCACAGCCTCTAGGTCTATTGTATTTATAAGGCACTGCCTCTAGGTCTATTGCATTTATAAGGCACTGCCTCTAGGTCTATAGTATTGTATGGAACAGCCTCTAGGTCTATTGTATTTATAAGGCACTGCCTCTAGGTCTATTGCATTTATAAGGCACAGCCTCTAGGTCTATTGTATTGATAGGAACAGCCTCTACGTCTATTGTATTTATAAGGCACTGCCTCTAGGTCTATTGCATTTATAAGGCACAGCCTCTAGGTCTATTGTATTGTATGGAACAGCCTCTAGGTCTGTTGTATTTATAAGGCACTGCCTCTAGGTCTATTGTATTTATAAGGCACTGCCTCTAGGTCTATTGTATTTATAAGGCACTGCCTCTAGGTCTATTGTATTTATATGGGACAGCAGCATCGCCCGATACTAGCGAGGAAGAATGGGATGTAGGTGTGGCAACCATACCAAAGTGTTCCTCAGATATATATTCCAATTCCTATTAAAATAATAAACGCAAATGACACTTAATACACAAAAGGTTTTAGCAAATAATTATATATATAAAAAAAAACATTATTTACTATGCAGTTATTAATTTGTTTTCATTTTATTTGAATTTGTGGTCGTATATATTTTCCCAAAATGCTTGACAATTTTTAATGTAAATAAATAGATCATATTTTGACTACTTCTCATTAGATAATAAAGACAATACTGATTTACATCATATGATTCACCCGAATGTGCCCGCTAAAATACCCGCTGAAACAAAACCACAACAAGTTTATGTTCATGGGTTATGGAATTGTTTGCACTGCATTACATAGTTACTTCAGTTTGATATAGTAATTTTTTTGTTGTTTTCATTTAAATAATGGTAAATTACACTAGTGAATTAGTCATGTAGTCATTTTAAATAGTTTTTTGAAATTGCGTTTTTCTGTTTCTTCTTATTTTTATAATTAAACCTTCTAATTATTTTTAGGATTTAATTCTACAAACTTTCATTTGCGTAAGAAGCTTTATTTTAAAATCAAAGATAAGCAATGTTATTTTATCATCTTCTATTCTTTTAAAATTAAAATTTTTTAAACTTAAAATTAAGTTTAAGGAAGAAGGAAACATTTGGGGCAAAAAATAAATAGCGACAATGGGATTTGAAGCGGATTCGCTCGGATAATCATGTAAAATATTAAAACTTACTGCTTCAGATGATATATTTTTGCCCAACATAACTCTTGCACCCACTTTACACTCTTTTGCGGAACTAAATGTATAATTTTTTTTTCAAAGGTCAAAGTAAGTACAAGTGATAACAAAATTTATGAAATAATTATTAGCTTTTATATTTTTCAATTTGCTAAGGAAATATAGGACATTTTTCTCAAAATATTATTTGCATTCATATATTTTATGTTTAGATTCACTTGTCAAGCAGCAAAGAATAATATAATTGATCAGTTACGATAAATACATAAATAATTATATTAATTACATTTCTTCATTTTGTCATTGTTTTGAAAATTTTATTTAATATTAGGGACTAACTTAAAATACATTATCATCTCCAAAATCCATGACAACTTGCAAAGAGTTTCTCTTGAAACCAGTTACAGTCACTCTTGAAAATGGCAAATCACTTCCGCGCAATCGTGACGTACGAAAATCTGACGTCATACTTGGGGGGGGGGGGGGGGCACCGTTTCTAGCTCAATGTCATAAGGCCGGTTTTCGCATGAATTGGCTTATACAGATGAGACACATCCACGATTAAAGGTACCTTCGGGCATTCTTATGATTATTATTTTTACATATTTAGAAGGAACTTTGGTCAAGGTTTAAAATACATTTTGCTTCGCGGGAGGACGACCTCAAGTTGTCGAGCTATTAAGAATAAAGTTTTCTCACCTCTGAAGTTCGTTCATAGACGGGTGACGTCACAGTCATATGCCTATTAAAAAGTGCCGATCTATATTTATTAACAAAGGATCCACGGCAATCTGTGATCTGCAGAGGTAGATAGCTTGATTGTTTATATTTCATGTAGACTGATTTGCTCATTTAGTCTCTATGAAACATCGCTGTCGACTCTCATTTAATAACAATAATTTTTTTTTACATCAGATACAAAAGTGGCATGGGAAAAAAATTGTCTAACAGAAACTACATGAGTGAGTTGATGCATAATAATTAACCGACATTAAGATTAATAATTGAGCTTACCACCTCCCCAAGTCACACAATTCCATGGTAGATCATTGGTTCTGAAATATGGGCTGGCAGCGCCGCCCCATGTTTAGGACTGCACATTTGGACTTTTCAACAGGTTATTGGCTCTGATGTCACTCTTCGTAATGAGATCAAACGTCATCGATCGAGTGATGTTAGAGACTCGGATTAAGCGTCACGACGTTATCATCCAAAGGTCACAGTTTTAATCCGACCCAGCTAACCACCTCTGAAAGGCACACGCTTCCATGCTGACTCTTTAGTTATGAAATATAGGTTTGCAAGCGCCGCGCCGTGTGTGGGACGAAATTTTTTGACTTTTCAACAGGCAATTGGCTCTGACGTCACTCTTTGTAATGAGATAGATATGTTATGATCAAACGTCATCGATCGAGTGATATCAGACGTTTGATATGTTACGGATAGAGTGACGTCATAGATTCGGATCAGATGTCAAAATGAGTAGATGTTAAAGAAGTATTTTGCCCCCACCTCTGTTAGCGTGGGTGGTGAGATGGTTGGGGACCCAGTTGGAACGACTGTAAACCGGCTGTAGGGCCCCGTTTGTTGGAACGACAACGACTGTCAGCCGGTTTGGTGGCCCCGTTAGAACGACTGTTAGACTGCGGCCTTACCAGGCTTGGATCAGCCGTCGGCGTCTAGTCGAATGTCAAACCTTGTGCCCGGCCCGCGCTCTGAGTGAAAGCAAGGCGATGGCATCGCTGCCAGCCATAAAAAGCTGCCGGGGCTGCCCTGAGGCTCGCACAGGCTGATTTAACCTACCAGTTCGAAAAGAGCTTTTTACTTATCATAAAACCAGCCAAGGCCACCGCCGAGGCCACTACTCGGGCTGCAAAGGCTGACGAGAACGACCCGAGAGGAGCTCAGAAGCGTAAAGCATGCTGTACAAGACAGCAGGGTTGAAACAGCATCGGCGTTGGAAAGGCTCCTCGAATACATATGTCATGCCTTGCCAAAGCCGCCCCCACCAGAGTACATGTAAAAAATGCTCACAGAGCCCCAGAGGTCCAACGACAGTATATCATGGATACAGATGCTGTTGCTGCCGCGACAAAGATACCTAAAAACTGTCATACGATGATGTTGTTGCCGGCAGACCGTCATGCAACTCCAAAGTACCTAGAAGTTAATTGACTAAAGTGCCTCGAGAGATAACTAGAAAAAAGCAGACGAGTGGCGGCCAAGTTCAATCAGTTTATGATAAATGCTCTCGCCTACAAGGAAAAACTTGAAGCCAAAATGACACTACCAGTAAGACAAAGGCCAAGCAAAGAACCCAGCACACTCCCCGAAAGGCCAAGTAAAGATGACTAGACTTTGAAGCTGAACCACCACCCCAAGACAAAAGCAAGGTCCATACAGGCAAAGGTCTATCCGTGAGTGCGGGCACAAAGAACAAACACCAGAGTAAGCGCAATGGCAAAAGCATTTACTGCTCGACAGCAACCGGAAGACATGCATTTAACAATGCTAGCACGATTCTCCGCTACAGCGGTCCGGACGATCTGACCAAACGCCTTGAAATCTGCCGCTGTATTTTCTGATTAATGGCGTCTATTTCATAGTCACTCATTGGTAGGCTTACGGTCTTCCAGGTGGCGCCATTGTCGGAGGAAATCACAAAGGTACTGTTGGTCGGAACGCTGCAAAAAAGCTGGGAGTGGATGTTGGGCCAGATATAGTAGACTCAGACAGAAGTCAGCGCAATCTAGAGTCTTTTCGGGTCGGCAACACGTCTCTCGAGCTAGATAAGGAGGCTAGCGTCATCTGTCAACGCCTGCTTAGGGATGATAAAATGGACGATGCTATATTTAGAGCGCTAATTAAAGTGCTTCATGACGAGGTTTATGACTCATGATAGTGTACTGTCGAATAGGCAATGGACACAAATGATACAATTGTAAAAAAATATTAAAACAGATAGGCAAGGACGTATCGGTCCACCTTTCAGACCATTTAAGAGCATACTGTCCTCCGGATCACACGTATGGTGTCAGCGAGCTCATAAAAGCCGGCGTTTGACGTCATTATTCAGACGCCAGTTGAGGCCCCCAGTGGACGCGACCTCGAGATTGCGCTGACTTCTGTCCGAGTCTACTATAGCTGGCCCAACATCAACTCCCGGCCTTTTGGAAGCGTCCCGACCAACAGTACCTTTGTGATTTCCTCCGACAATGGCACCACCTGGAAGACCATAAACCTACCAATGAGTGACTATGAAAAAGACGCCATTAATCAGAAAATACAGCGGTAGATTATAGTCCTGAAGGGCTACGTCACCAAAATTAGCATTGTTGCCAATGAGACAACCCTTTACGCAGCAATAGGTGTCAGTTCCGCCGTCTACCATGTCAACATCGCAAACTCAAGCCTGCGTCAGCTGTTGGGATTGCCCGCCACGGTCTACCGCGCAAACGCCATTCTCGGGGCTATAACTTCGTGCCCGGCATAGTGCATAGTGCAGATCACCACCACTATCTCTGTAATCTTACATGCGATGCCGTGGGCGGCTCCTACGTGGATTTAAGCACTAGCGATATAGCTAGTCCTGGCTACGTACTATATAGCTTTACTCTGAACCAAAGTCCAGGTCGGCTTCTGGCATTTGCGACACGCCTGCCCGTCTACTTCTCTTGCCACAGTCCCAGCATCAATAAACTACGTTTTACGCTGACCGACCAGGATGGTAACCTGCTCGATCTCCGTGACGACACGCTCACCATTGGAATCTATAAGTATATTAGAGGCTGAAAAGCTTCACTTATCCTTCAGCTTGCAGTCGTCTGCAGCGGGAACCGCAGTTAACAACGAGGGCTCTGCAACGCATCGTACTAGTACGAGTTGTTGGCGACCACCGGCCGCCACAGCACTGGCCAAAGCCGGCAGCCATGGCCGTTGCCTCGCGTGCCGTCGATGCGATCAAAGACGGCCGTTGTAAGTCAGGCAAAAGAAGTGCTCTGGAAGCGTTACGTTATCGTCTCAGCAAGCAGGCTCTGCCATTGGCCAACACTATGGCACCCGAAACACGCGCTGCTGTAAACGAGGTGGCCCACCATAGAGTCGCTGCCCTAGTTCGACCTACAGCTGCAAACTTTCTACCCTCCAAAGCCTTTATCGAGGTTGTCGGCAAACTCACAAAAGAAGACGGGACATACTACACCGCAGCAGACAAGGTGTCATTATCGATATTGGTGTGATGACGCTGGTCGGCAGAGCCCGCTATCTCATCAGTAACAAATAAGCTGTGTCCTGCCTGGATAACGTCGATGTTACCACGACCATTCTGGGCCTTGATCGTTATAGTGACGGCTACACTCGCAGCGATGGCCAATCGATGATGTTCACGAAGGACGCAACAGACCACACCGACATGCACTCACAAAACTCGCCCTTTGGATACCAGCTGTAACGTTGTCGCTGAATGCGGAGACCAACCTGCATAACTTTATGCAGGGAAGCATGGCAACCCCGGCCTTTCAGGCCATAACCACAGGCGCAGGGGAAAGCACAATCAACGGACAGTTATCCTGGCTAATCAGCGTCCAGCAGGGTATCACCGCACATCGGCACATATTCGTTGCCTTTCAGGACGTGGTGCGGCTGAAAGTCAAAATGACCATCTGTTCAGCAGGAGTAGCAATAACAAGATTTTCATTGTGACCATGTTAGATGTCAAATTAACACCATTTTAATTTAGGCATCCCCGCCAACCTCTCAGAAAGTGTTGGGTTGGGGGGAGGGGGATGTACAAAAAGTGTATTTTTAGGTCCCAAAAGGGATTAATTCACGTGACCCACAAAAAGCGATGTTGTACAATTGAGATAAAGTTACTTACTCGTACAAGGTTATAGAAAATATGTGGAAATTCAAATTTGAATTTAAAAAATGGCATACTTGTTTCCATTTAGGCATTTAATACACTTGCAAGCAATAGTTCCTAGACTTAGCATTGTTAAATATCATCACCACACACATAAACACACTTGCCCACACTCACATAATTACAACCACACAGACATCAAATTAAAAAAAATACACAAAGTTTCTGTCTTTTAAATCCATTAGACAGTGGAATACAGTCTTAATTAGATGCAGTCTTTGCTGCTCTTTGTAGTTCAATAGGGGGTTTGAAGGTAATGCAAGTGTCATTTGTGTTCATCTTTGCACTCATTAGAGACTGGATGGTACTGTTACCTTATTTGTAATTGTATTACACACCGAACTATATTCCACAGCTGACAGGTAAGCCCAGCAATAAATATAGGATAGATGCCATAACTGGTTGGATGATGTGACTAGTAATGCAAAGACCTTTCTCAGAAACAACATTTCATAAAATCGGGCTTTGTTCTTTCTTTGTAGGCGACAACTAACTTTGACATACAAGAACTAAATCAATAATAATTATCAGTGTCATGTGTACTTTACTTCTGTCACTCTTTTGTGTGTCATAAATAAAATATTGCTCACACAATAAGCATGCTTAACAAGAGATCCAAGTGAGCTCAAGATTTCTCATCTGCCAGACATCATGTTATGACAACAATTGTTTCAAGATTTCTGTGGCTTTCTGTCTTCATTCATATTTGATGGCACACCAGTATAATTTATCCAATGTTGAAGGGCCCCTATGTCAGGATGTTCTATGCCAAAGTTGGTCAAAAACTGTTGATTTCTGAGATAAATTTGCACATTGGTAATTTTTTTTGTCTTTTAGTAGTGGATTGAATTATTTGTACAAATCTGAATGCCTCTGTGCCATTATGCTTTCTGTTAAATTTGAGAAGAAGCCATTTTACAGGTTCTTCTATTTTTAGTAACATTGGTCATATCTGTTAGTGGATCGTTATAATTTATCAGGATGCTTTCTGTCAAATATGATCAAATTCTCTTCAGTGGTTTTGGAAAAGTCTTCATTTAAAGGTTTTTCTAATTTTAGTAACAGTGGCTTTTCTAATTTTAGCAACAATGGCTGTTCTGAAGGCAGGCATAATTTGTACAAACTTGAAAGGCTTTCCTGCCAGGATTCTTTCTATCAAATATAATTAAATACTGTTGATTTGCTTCTAAAAGAAGCCAGTTAAGAAGTTTTTACTAATTATAGTACAGATGACCATACTGGATGGTGGATCAAGTGTAAATTAGCATCCGAGGACAGATGCACAACACATGATTAGCACATGGATGCAGGTCATACCATAAACTCGCTTGCCAGTACAGTAAAAATCTGCAGGAGAAAAGTAATTTGTCAATATGCACATCTTTAGGTGATGACCATAACATTTACCAAGTTTCTTGAAGATGCATTAAAAATGTGAGAGTAGTGTTCACAAGATTCTGTCATACACTATATTCAGATGCAAGTCAAAAAGGCAACAGCTCTTAAAATAAATTGTGGCAGCAAAGTGATTTGTTGAAGGTGATAACCATAATATTTACCAAGTTTGATGGTAATCCATAAACATAAGGCTGAAGTGGACCTGATATCACTTACCTGGGTAACTGACATATATAAGCATGTCAAAGCAAATTCATATATGTATTGAACTTGTGGAGTGGAAAGAAAAGTTTGAGCACCTAGTTGCCACATTGTCTGTTAAACCTAAAAAATGCAAGTTTCTGAAATCATGCTAAAAAAAATTGGATTGGTCAGTCAGAATAGGAATTTTAAACTTACTGTTACCCCTTTCAATTACTAAAATTGCATGACCTGATTTTATTCCTTTGAGAAAAAACCATGTCAATATTACTCAAAAACAATATGTAATATAATAGTTATATATGCAATCTCTATATAATTACTTAAATAATTTGCATTTGTCTGATATAACTTGCTGTAATTTGAACTGACCATGATTAAAGAACAGCATACATAGGTAGCCATTATTTAATCTGTATTCATATATTGTTCAGTAATAACAAGGTTTTTAAATTAACTGCTGTAGTGGACATACTGGATGTCAGATTGGCACCATTTTCATTTAGGAACAACCAGATGCGATAAGAAGTCTTTTAGTGAAAACCCCATGTTGATATGAGCATCAATTTAGGAAGAGTAGCAATACAATTTTCAAGATGGCTGATGTAGTGGCCATATTGGATGTGTGAACAGGACCATTCTGGAAGAGCAACGATAACAAGATTTTCAAGGTCCCGCTGTAGTGGCTATATTGGACATCATATTGGTACCATTTCCATTTAGGTCAAACTAGACATTGTAATAAGTCTTTTAGTGAAATCCCTGTGTTGATATGATCATCCATTCATAAGGAGTAGTGATAACAAGATTATCAAGATGGCCACTGCAGTGGCCATATTGGATCTGCAAGCAGCACCGATGTCATTTAAGACCAACAAGAAACCATAAGAAGTCTTCTGGTGGAAACCCCCATGTCAATATAACTTTTCATTTAGGAGGAATAGTAATAACAAAATTTTCAATATTGGACACCAAATTGGCACCATTTTCATTTAGGACCAACTAGAAATCATAAAAAGTATTTTAGTGAAAACCCCATGTTGATATGACCATCCATTCAGAAGGAGTTGCGCTACGAGTATTACGGTGACCACTGTGGTGGCCATATTTGAAATCCGAGCAGCACAACTTTCATTGAGGACTGACTAGAACACAGGTTGAATGTGTGTGTAATGTTTCATGGCAATTGCTGGCAGATGTACAATGGACAATGCATGAGACATAATCTATGCAGGGGCATATCATAAGGGCCATGCGAGCTAAAAATCAAAGAGTGTTTATGGAAGTATGATGCTTTTTAATATGAATGCAAGTATACCACATTTTTTACTGTTATCATCAATCATTTTGGTTTAGCCTTTTTCACATTCCATAAATATATAAATATTCCACATTTTTTAATTGTAAATTTTATAATGAAGTTGTATTTCAAATGACATGAATTAGATTTTGTTCATTTGCACAGCATGCACTCAGTATATACCTTATAATAACGTACTATGTTATAATACATACAAATTATATTTGAACATATTACATTAATGTCTGTGTCAATGCCTAAATACAAATAAATTATTAATTGGGCATTCATACATGTAACATGGGTAATATTCATTACTAGGTTGACTAACACTGTACAACTTGAACACAGTCAATCTTGGTACTATTGTTCTGGAAATAAGAAAACTAAAATCTAGTTATACACATTTGACTTTTCTAACTATATGTCTATAAATTGGGGCAAATGTTTAATTGACTCAATGCACCTATCATAGCACATGGTTTTAGGGACTAGAATACACTGAAAAATATGCAACACATACAAACAATTTCTTGAACAGGTTTTTAATTCTTGAATGAAGGAACACAAGTAAACTAAATTTTACATTTGTAACAGTAATATTTGATTCTATTTGTGACAAAACAAGCAACTACATTTGAGTTTTCATAATATTTCTGGTACAAGATTGTCTCATTGTAAACTACAGGTCAACACAGATCTGATGGCACATTGCTTAATAAAATAGAGGAGTCCAAGTATTTACCAACTGCAGACTTGAGTTGCAAACAAAATGAAAACAGAAAATCTCATTCATTCATGAACATCAAAGCTGCATTACAACTTGCTTGTGAACTCAGCGGTATAGAATAATCGATCTGAGCAGTCTAAACACTTGCAACTTAGAATTGCTTTGTAGTTCAGGGGTAGCATATGTTGAAGGGACTACCCTGTTTCTGGGCCACTCCATTTTATTGTAGTGCAGGGGTAGCATATATGTTGAAGGGACTAACCTGTTTCTGGGCCAATCCATTTTTTTGTCTACATATTAATATTTTTGCAGACCCCTTACATGCCATCAGATCTGGGTTTACCCACAAGATGAAAAACTTCTTTCTAAATGATATCTACTAATACTGGCCAAATATTTATCCATTTTATCCATTAACCATGCAACTAAAGTCACCATTCACAAGAAATTAATGACTGTTTTCACTCTCTTTACTTTTCTCTCCAAATGATAAAATTAAAATGGCTAAACAACTGGTAGGCTTGATTTTTTCCAACAAACTGTAATGATCAGTAATAAACAATGAAATTGCAATCATTTACAACTTTCCTGAGTGTTTTCCTGAAGTTAATGAACTTTAAAAACATCAAACATTTTAGCAGTATTTATATCAGGAGATTATTTTAATATGTTTAATATTTATTTCTAATTTGTAATGGTAACATGTACAATCAGTACAAAATTAGACATTAAGGATTAAAATGGAAGAATGTTTGAGGTTTTCATACCATTGTAATGAAATAAAACATTAAAAAGCTACTTTAAATAACTAAACAAAAGGAATATATGACAATATACAAGTAACTTAAAAAATAAAACAAATACAAAAAAAAAATTCATGAACAGTTGTATAAACTTCCATCAAAGAATGCTTGGTACATTTTCTGATGTTAAAAATAACTTCCATAATAGAGGACTTTCATACTGTCTGTGCACGTTGCTCTGCTCATATCAATGTGTACAAAGAACACAGGAGGATAAAATAAAACCAGATGAAGTAGATTAAATAAAATAAAGACTTGTGTTATTGTCTCCAAGTTCCCTAATCAGTGGAGATTAGCAGCTTGTTAGCTATGTTGAAAGTTTATAATGTGTGTGTCCGAAGGCCACTGGCTAAGAAAATAATTGTTTTATGGCTTGATCTAATGAAAACACTAAATAAAACCTCCATTTAAATCTAACATCCATTCATTCTTGTAATTTACATCTTGCAAACCTTGTATTTCTCTTCCTGGTTTTATTACAGTTAAAATGTCCATTGGAAAATGAAGTGCCATTTTGTGAACAAAACAAGCAAGTTTTCTATTTGACCTTTTAATCGTACACTCCTGTAATGGTCATTTTTATCCACTTGTTTATTCTTATTTGTGTTATCACTCATTTGTGTCTAAATTCACATATTTCATAATTCTCCTATTCAAGTATTGTTTGTCTGTTCATTAATTCATTCATTCGTCTATTCTTTCACTTACCCATTTGTCTGCATCTATGTTTGTTCATCAATTTCTTTGTGCATTCCTTTCAATTATAAGACTGATTGTTGAAACTGAAAAAATGAATCCATTCGATTTTTAACTGCAGTCTAAATAATAATTATTTTTATAAAACTCATCACAGGCTATTAATTAAAGTGATACAAGCACAGGCTATTAATTAAAGTGATACAGGCACAGGCTTATAATTAAACTGATAAAGTTATAGTGGAAACATTACTGAACATTATTAGAATTTTTTTATGGAAAACAAAATGCTCAAGAAATTAGAGAATCTAAAAAAAAAAATTACTTTTTTTATAGGTAATTTTGAACATAATACGCTCTCTCATAGAGGTCTCTCTGCAACAGAAATGTATATCCTGACCATCAATGTCCTATATTTTGTCTATGAGAATATGATAAAAATGTTTGTATTAAGATTTGTCTTTTATTCCTGGTGAGAAAATCACTTTTTACATTTTTGAGTAGGTGGTCAAGAATATTTACAAGGCCTTACAACAGTTTGACAAATTCATTCTACTTTTAGGAATTAATCTAAAATTTAATTGTTTTCTACAAAGATTATTATTCTAATACAATTTATGGTCACTTTACTCAATTGATAAAAAGTGTTTCTTATAAAAGCTTGAATGGCAATATGGTCAAACTTTCCTAACAAGTATATCTTACATGAAATAACAGTGATGCATGCAAAGTCATGCTGTTCATCAGATGAATGATTATTTTTTCAAATGTGCTTTGCATGATTGACATGAGATGAAAAAACGTTTACCTCAGTTTGTTGAAACAATGCAAGTGAACACAAAAAGATCTGTACTTTTTTTTAAAAGTGATGAAGTAAATCTATCATTTTAGTTGCGCAGTTGCAGGCTAAAAATATAATTTCTCTTCAGCTGCTTACAACATTGAATCAATCTCTATTTGTTTCCAAGTTTATTTGCTAAAAAAATTCTTTCTTGTTGTTTCTCTAATTCACTCAACAGTATTAACTGAAAAATGCCACTTCAAATGCAAATACCACATTTTCATGTCTTCTCATGCGAAGAGTGATCAGGAGGAGAAAACAATCTAAAAGTCCTCTATTATGTCAATACCATACCATAGAACAGTCCAGAAAGTTTACCAAGCTTTAAACAATGTCATACCTTCACCATCCTTACAACATAAAAACATAAATACATTATTAGATACATATTGTTATTATAATGCATATATTTTATCAGTAAATAACCAAGACAAATACAGACATTAACATGCTTATATGACTGTACAGTATAGTGTTATTTTTACCAGACTGTAAAGAGTACAGTATAGTTATTTTTACCGGACTGTAAAGAGTACAGTATAGTGTTATTTTTACCAGACTGTAAAGAGTACAGTAGTGTTATTTTTACCAGACTGTAAAGAGTACAGTATAGTGTTATTTATACCAGACTGTAAAGAGTACAGTAGTGTTATATTTACCAGACTGTAAAGAGTACAGTATAGTGTTATTTATACCAGCCTGTAAAGAGTACAGTAGTGTTATATTTACCAGACTGTAAAGAGTACAGTATAGTGTTATTTATACCAGCCTGTAAAGAGTACAGTAGTGTTATATTTACCAGACTGTAAAGAGTACAGTATAGTGTTATTTATACCAGCCTGTAAAGAGTACAGTAGTGTTATTTTTACCAGACTGTAAAGAGTACAGTATAGTGTTATTTATACCAGACTGTAAAGAGTACAGTAGTGTTATTTTTACCAGACTGTAAAGAGTACAGTATAGTGTTATTTTTACCAGACTGTAAATTGTACAGTAGTGTTATATTTACCAGACTGTAAAGAGTACAGTATAGTGTTATTTTTACTGGACTGTAAAGAGTACAGCATAAGGTATTACTTTTACAGTGTGTAATAAATACCTGTTATAAGGTCTATTTATAACACTGATCCAGTACGAATCCTCAGTATTACCTCAAATCCATACTTAAAAATTTAGAACAAATACAAATAGAAAATGAAACTCGTAAGCATGCAAATATCATGCATCTAAATTGATGACATTTTGTACCTGTCCAGGAATTCTACCTAATTCATTCACTTTTCAAAACTATGAGAAACTAGACATGGAAGCAATTACAAATATCCACACATTTTATTACCTAGAACAGTATGACTTTTGGACTAATGATGAAGACTAACCAGATGGTTGATATAGATCACAGTGCACTACTTTTGAAATGGCAGTGGTCTACTCACATGCATGAATATATCAAGTTTCAAGACTGTACAAGGAACAGTGTGCAAGAAACTGACCCAAATATAAAAGATGTTATATGGTAACTGGTACATATATGGTAACTGGTACATAAAAAGGAGGCAACGGTGACCTATATTGAAAACCTGATAAAGTACTCCTTAGAATGCATGCACATGTCAAGTTTTGAGACTTTAAGAGCAACAGTGTCGTAAAATCTGACCAATATCACTGAAGCTCAAAAGGCAGATTGCAGTGACCTACATATAACATGGTGCTAGAGTATTGTTCATGCTGTATGTAGATATCAAGTTTCATGGCTGTACAAGCAACAGTTTCTGAGAAACTGCCCTAAACACAAATTTCACTCACATCATGAGAACTTCTCATGTTTGGCTAGCAATGAAATCCTACATTTCATAATATCACTGAAAATTATAATAAAAATGTATCTTTTGTATATCTTCACAAGTGCTATGTAAACTTGTTCTTACTGAATATTGCACCTTTAAGCAATTCCCTATTTGGACAAAGTTTGAGAAACAAGAAAACCATTTTCAGATCATAAGCAATTGAAGACTGACTTGAATTATTAAAGCATTAGTACATACCATAATACCAGATAGAAAATATTAATTTTGGTACAAGTCATAGTTAAGATCACTAATAATAAGCTGTGGATATACTAAGTCCCTTGATTGAATCGGTGATTTCAGTCTGCATATCAAAGAGTGACATGTCACATGGCAAGAAACCACCAACTTTCAAGGAATGAAGTCTGCGACTCCAGTCTGGTTTCTTCCCCATCTCCAGCAAAGCTGATGTAATTTTTTCTTTCAGGTCATCTGATATGAAAGACAAGAAAAAAAAGTGACTATTAGACTCCACTTCTCTATTTTGGTACCTCTAAGGTACTGCCAGAAAGCACTATGTTTCTGCACTTTCCTGAATTTACCTTTTTCTCCCTTTATCAAAAATCTAGATGTAACATATATACTTGGTACTCTCTAGATCTAACATATATACTTGGTACTCTCTAGATCTAACATATATACTTGGTACTCTCTAGATCTAACATTTATACTTGTACTCTCTAGATCTAACATATATACTTGGTACTCTCTGGATCTAACATATATACTTGGTACTCTCTAGATCTAACATATATACTTGGTACTCTAGATCTAAGATATATACTGGGTACTCTCTAGATCTAACATATATGCTTGGTACTCTCTAGATCTAACATATATACTTGGTACTCCCTAGATCTAACATTATACATTTGGTACTCTCTAGATCTAACATTATTTATTTGGTACTCTCTACAGCACTGTTGTTGGTTAAAGGTCTTCTTAACGAACAACTTGGGTCAATCACTGACCTTGGTCAGGGTCAATCCCAGACATAAAATTGTTGGGAACATTACCCATATAAAAACAAGAAAACTGCCAACAGCAGTATGGTCTGATCGTAAACCATGAAATATGTATTCACTGTGACCTAGTTTTCAATGAAGGTTGTAGTAGTCCTCATGATACAATTACATAAAAAGTATTGCAACTCCATAGGCAATAGTGCCTATGAGCTAGCTGCAAAGGTTAACACAAACCACTGGACTGTGAAATACAAGTCACATTGATCTAATTTTCACTGAAAGTTGTAGTAATCCCATGACACATCTAAATACCAGCTTATGTAACTCCATGAGCAATACAGTACCACCTGTCTTGAGAGACCTGGTTCTTAAAGCACTGATTTATTGATTATATAGTTACGACCTGTCATGATACCACCTGTCTTGAGAGACCATACTTTTTTGCCAAAAGGTGTGGTCTTTCAAGACAGTTTCTACCGTAGTATCTGAGAAAACAATCTAAACATAAACCCCAAACTCCGTGTTGACATTGGAGAGCTCGACTTCCAAGCAGACACAAAGAATCCATTAAGCTGGAATTCCTTTGCAATCTGATAAAAAAAAGTCAAAGGAATTTTCTAAATGTAAGGGAAAAATTAGCTGCAATAAACAAAGGTTGGGCTTGCAAATACAATGTGCAATTATTGGCCATTTAGTTGATCTTTGGGTGCAACTTTTTAGAAACATGAATCCAATAGTTGTGATTTCTAGAATAGACCTAACCTTGGATTTGGTAACCTCCTTTTGCACATGTTGCAGCCATGCAGTAAACTGGGGCAATAAAGGTGCATAGCCACTGTGTTACTACTGCACTGTACAACTGATAATTATTTATTAAATTCTTCATATATATTTAGTATATACACTTCTTGATCCATACCAAAGGTAATGGCATGCACCTTTCTGATCTAAACTGATCTATACACAAGGCAATGGCATGCACCTTTCAGATCTATACTGATCTATACCCAAGGTAATTGCATGTACCTTCCTGTCCCCATACCAAAGGTAACGGCATGCACCTTCCTGTCCCATACCAACAGGAATGACATGCACCATCCTGCTTCATACAGGGCCCTGGGTGGCCAAGTGGTCGAAAGGACTTGCCTTTACAGATCACTCACACATCTCACCTCTGTCCGCATGAGTTTAGAGTCTCAGCACAACCATTGCGGTTTTACCGTGCGTTGGTAGTTCTTCCTCCAACAAATATGTTAAAAGACCAGGTTCATTGAAATCACTTGTATTTCATGAGCAGAAATCTTCACGAGTCATACTTTATCCTGTAAGAGTTCAGAGTATGCCAATCTAGTAACTCCCTTTAGTCAAGAGGTGAGTGATATTGGGCTTTAGTTTAGCTTTCCAGCCTTAAACAGTAGGAAAAGCCTTTTATGGCTGCTGCAGACATTATCTATGCACTCAGGGCGCATAGCAAGTCCTGCAGCTTCCCCTCTCTTGACAGGCTGAACAAGAAGACAGAGAGCAGATAGTTTTTTTGGGCTGCCTATCAATGGAAACCTGGAGGTTGCTGTTGTTGCTGAGAATTACCCCTGTGGTCTTTCTGTCAGTGATCATCCCTCCTCTGGTACACCCCCTGATGGGGTCATGCAGAGATATGGGTTGGTAAAGAAAGCTTAAGAGGCAACTCCTGTGCCACCTGCTTTCTGACTTCCTCAATTTGACCCTCAAACATATGGGGGGAACCGAAGGGGAGGGAGCAGAGCGTCACTGCACAGTGGGGTTTAAGAGAAGATTACAGCAGTGCATCTCTTCTTATTAAATCGAGGTTACAAGAGGCGATTAGCATGTTTGCCATTGAGTGGTGAGCTGCCCTAATGACTATCTTGGCGATATGGCATACCAATTCCCAGACATGGTCACTTCTGGCCTTCTCAGCTAGGTAAAAGACAGCAGGTCAAGCAGGGAGGATGTTGACATGACATTCCTAACCAATCCAGACATGGTGTTAAACACCTGTCTGTCCACTTTATAACAGAGTGGGGTAGGTATATTGATGGCAGTAATATCCTTGTCTGGGTTAGGTACATCCAAATGATAAACATTGGTATGTGATTTGTACCAGTGTGGTGAGAATGTTGTAGGCAACTGACTCGCCAAAAGGAAGGCCCTCAAATTACTGGGGTCGCTAATTTTATCCAAGAGAGGCCGGTAATTTCTGCAAACTTTGACAGTTGTGGTAAAATTCTCAAGGACGGATGTTCCTCATCTTCACCAGCATCCACTGAGGTCTTGACCTTGCACATAGTACTGACTAATGATGGAGGAAGGCATTCCAACGGAGGCAGAATTCTGTATATCTCTTTGATTGTTAACTTAAAACTGAATTCCATTCTTTCCATGGTTCAATTAGAATGTTCACGCAAGTCTGTGCTGTCCCACTGTCGACCAGGGGGATGTCCTCCTCCTGTATGCTCTGCATCCAGACCTATAGCATTCAGTAGTGATGATGCCAAATTGTCACCTAGCATAAAAAATGTTCTACCTGTCAGATAGGCTAGTAGGCCAGCTGAGTCATGTCCAGCATGGAGTATGGGAAATGCTGGTCTGGCATGGTAGGTTGGGCCAGGTTGGATGAATAGATCCAATTGTGATGTTGGTTCGCCATGTACTGGTATCATGGATATGGTTAGTCTGGATGGTCGGCCAGCCTGCCAGTTTTGTCTGCTGGGCATAGGATGCTGTTGCTATAGGAACTGTCCAAGTGCTGTTCACCAGCCTGAGATGACAGACTCATGACTGCCAAAACCACATATTGATTGTCCAGATGGCTGGACCTGTTGGATGGCAGCCAGGGCAGTGTACGGTGAATGATATATACTTGTGGGCTGGTCCAGCCGGCAAAGTCCAAAGGTAATCCCACTTGCCCAGCTTCAATGTTCCTAAGACCATGCACAGACAGGGATAGTAACTTGTGCCCAATTGGCTGCCAAACTGTGTAAAATATGGCCCTAGTTTTGTCCAACTCACTTGTTGACATTCCAGACAATCTTGTTGACATTCCAGACAATAGAGCTTACTGTAGTATGTGTACCATACTGGATTCCAATGGAGCTGGAGTGGATTCACTTGGTGTGACTTTGACTGGATCTGAAGTGATAATCACTGTAGATGCTGTTTTAGGTATTTTCATTAGGGGTGGGGTTGGCACCTTAACGTTACCCATAAAACTGGTCAACGATTCCGAATTCATATGAATGCTTAATACTTCATGTTCGGAAGATTCATAGCATGCCATACTTTTGCAGCTCTTCAATTGCCTTTTCAATATATTGGACCAAATGTCTTCTGCCCACCTTGCACACAGGCTACATGGGTGTGGGAAAGAACATTTTGTGCAGGCAAGGCATGTCTCATGGTTGTCCTCCATGACTTTAAAGAGTCTGCAATTATTGCGCTAGATTGACATCTCTGTAATGAAAAAGAGAAGAAACAAATAAGTGGATACAACAAATATACAAATTGTTCAAATAGGCAAACTCACATTACCAAGATGACCTAAGAAGTGTAATAAACTGAAATTTAACAGTCCAATACAAATACACCAGTGAAAACTTGAGTACTACCGATAGATATTACTCAGACAATAATGATGGGAAACAAAATTTGTCAATACAAATAAATTCACCAGGAAAAATGCAAATATTGTATACACCAGGTATATCAACTTTTTGAATTACTACACCATTGAAAAATGTTGGAAGGACAAAACTGATTATAAATTGCAATGGATTCTTCAGAGGCACTGTTCACAGTTGCAACTGAAAGTTCAAATGGTAAACATTTGGAATACAAGCAGCCACCTAGCAGGAACAAGGGGAGTTGATCTGTAAAAGTTACTTCTCTTTGTCTACATCATATATAGATGGAAAGATGTCTTTTTGTCTTTCAGGGATGGCTGGATTTGCATTTAGCAGAGAGCAATTTCCTAATGTTAATGTGATCAGGTAATTATATGATGGAGAAACCATATATCATGATAAGTCTATTGGTGAAAAACCCATGTCATTATGACCATCCATTCTGCAAGAGTAGTGATAACAAGATTTTCAAGACAGCTATATTAGTAGCCATACTTATCTGCATCATTTTCATTTAGAATGAACTAGACACCATAACAAGTGTGTGCTGGTGAAAACCCCATGTTGATATGACTTTCCATTTAGGACAAGTAGTGTCACCAATATTTTCAAGATGGCCATCACACTGGATGTCAGATTGGTTCCATTTTCATTTGGGGTGCAACTAGATATGATAAGAAGTCTTTCTGTGAAAAAATCCATGTCAATATGACGTTTGGTTCAGAAAAAGTAAGGATAACCAGATTTTCAAGATGACTGCCATGGTGAATATATTGGATTATCAGATTAGCACCAGTTTAATTATGACCAACAAGACACTACAAAACCTGGTGAAAATCCCATGTTGTGGCCATATTGGATGTCAGATCAACATCAGTTTCATTTGGGAGAAAAGTAGACATCATAAGAAGCCTTTTGATGAAAACCCTATGTCTATACAACTTTCTGTTCATTAGGAGTAGCAGTAACAAGATTTTCAAGCCCAATGACATGGTGGCCATATTGGATATCAGATCCGCACTATTTTCATTTAAGAGCAACTGGAGATGATAATAAGTCTTTACTGAAACCCCATGTTGATATGACCATTCATTCAGAAGGATTAGCAATAACAAGATTTTCAACATGGGGGGTGTGGCAGCTATACTATATGTGCAAGCAGCACAATTTTCATTTAGAACCAACATGACCTTAGAATGAATGTATGTGTAAAGCTTCAAGTCATTCCTCCATGTACTTTAGGAGAAGAAGTGATAAAAATGTTGTGCTAATGGAGAGACTAATGATAGACAACAGGCCATCCCATAAACTCTTGTGGTCAATCAGAATACCTATATATTTTTTTAAACTAGAGACCATTTTGAGCTTCTAAATTACGTAAAGTTCATGCCTTTTACAATCAAGTTCACACACAATTTTCTGGGAAGAATCCTGCTCCTAATCTTTCCTTACTAATGACTAAAAAAAAGGAGACAGACAGAGAGCGATAGAAAAAGTTGAACATTGTTAACAGTAGTAGTTTATGGGTAAAGGGAATAGTTTGCAATTTTTGGAGTTATCTCCCTTAGATTATAAAGAACCTAATTCGAATGGAGCCTATCTTTTCAATGTGAATCAATAAAACAGCTTCTATTTAGCAAGACTTGCAAGCCCTTTGTGTTCCAGTGAGCCATGTGACAGAACTGTCTACTGTGGCAAATGACTTTATTTATTGAACAGTGTGCACATGATTCTATGACACAGAGTTTACACAGTTGGAAAAATCTATTTGACAGAATTGGAGATGCTTTTGATTCAACAACATATAATGTTAATTCACAATTTTTGTGGGATACATGCTTTCATGCTGCCATGATTTTATCTAAAGAGGAGATATCCCCCTTTTCACCAAAATAAGGGGGAAGCAGAAGAAAAGAAAGGGGGGGGGGGCAACCATAGTTTATTATTTACCTAACACTTCATATCCTTCTCTCTTTCTTCCTGATCCACTCTAGTAGAGCTCTACTGAAATCAAAATCCTCATGAGATGTTCTCTCTAGTTGTATAAGCATTAATCTGTTGATTGTTTCTGAGCTTAATCTGTGCCTTATCTGTGCATGAATATTGTTCTGTGCTGAGAATCCCCTTTTCAGTCTGCTGTCTGAAGGGGCATATGCATAGCTAGCTAAGCCAGCTTCAACAAGCTGGAAAACTGTTCTTTATGCTTATTATGTACAATTTTCCACAGCTCATAGGTATTGTCTCTTGGATATCTCGGCTCAAAAATAAGATTTTTCACACATTAACTCAAAGTTTCACTTTCTTGAATCAGTGTTTTTTGCTGACTACTATAATGCCAGATTTCTTATCTGTTCCATAATCCTGTATTAAGATTCTAAGTCCATTAATACCATTGTCTCCTGTTTGCTCAGAAATGAGTCATCTAAGGCCAAGTACTTGTAAACATGTTGCAACAGATATATTTTCCTGAGGAAATCTCTGCTTTATTTCATGTTTTAAGCCTTCAATTTTATCTTTTCTAATTGCTTCAAATTCTGATTTCACAGAATTTATATCCTTTTCCTCTGCACCAAGTTTAATACCTTGCAATGTCATGGTCACATTTTTCTATCCTTGTCCTTCTCAGTTGTTAGTTTGTTCTGCAATTCTTCCTGATAAATATTCTTTCCAGACTTAGTCCTGTCAGCAATTACAATAAATCCATCAAGTGCTGGTTGAAGAGCTCAGATGTCAAGTTGTGTCTTCCGAAAAACCATATTTAAGGCATCAAGTAATAGAATCAAGCTCATGAGAAGATACAGTACCAGAACAAACTTGTAGCTGGTGAGCTAGTTCCTTACATTTCTTACTGTCACTTTTGTGCTTTTCAAAGTAAGTGACTAGTGGTTTCCAAGACTGGAAAACGGCTTACAGGGTGCTACAAAAGGCCATCCACCTTATTTCATAAATTTCTTTCACTGAGTACTGAGGTGAATTAAGACCATCTTGCATTTTCTTCAATTCCAGAGTCATTAAAGAAGATTTACTAAAATACTGAAACAAGTCTTTACCTCTTGAAATATTTCTTTTAGGTAATTTACTTTTTCAGCAGCTTTGGCTAAACATAAGTTAAGTCTGTGTGCCATACAATGAACAGCAATACAATGAGGGTTCATCTGTTTTAATTCTTGTTGCTACACCACTTTTAGACCATGTCATGACTGATGCTCCATCACTCCCAAAGGCGATTACCTCTTCCACGGAAATGCCCATATCTTGAAGAAATTTGGATAACAATTCAAACAAGACCCATGCTATTGTATTAACTTCCTTCACTTCAAGGTTATCAAGAAACAATGTTTCTGCATCTAAAATGCCACTGACAACTTTGTTATAAAGAACAAGTTTTTTCTTCACAGATATGTCTGTACTTTCATCTATCATTATTGCGACAAATTCACTTTCTTACAATATTTGTCTATGTCGGCCTGTATAACCTCAGCCCAAACTTGTACAGATTCTTCTCCAGAGCTTTGGGACTCATATGTGGCATTGTTACCAACATTAAGAGATGAAAGTGCATCACACCTGTTTGCTTGTTGCAATAGAGAAGGGTACTTTGAAATGGGAAAATGTTTCAAAGGCAGTAAAATATGCAGTCCTCATTGCACGTACAATTCTTTGTTTAAAACATTGAAGGCAGCATCTCTGTTTCATGGGATTTGTGGTTGCTAGGAACCAATAATTTAAATACCCAATGAATAATGATACTTATGCAGAAACAAGAGAACACTTTCCCCAGTCCATGAATAAGTACCGACAAAACTGAAATGTTTTTAAAAACAAAACCCCAACAATTTATTCCACAAAAATAAATGAGTTCTCAATATTGATTTATTCACACTAAATATTCATATAACACTGTTAAATATTCCCACTGAGAAGGCAAGTCCCACTATTACATATTCCCACTAATAGCCAAGTACCACTATTTAATATGATTCCAACTGAGAAGCTAAGTCCCACTATTAATTATTTCCACTGAGAACCCATGTGTAAGGACAACCTTGACAAAGCAAGCAGAGAAAGGATCAGTAAAGCTCAAACTAATGAAATTACCACCTCTTTGTGCAATTGTAGATAATATGCTGTGCCTTCATATTAAGTGCTTATTGTACATCAAATTTACTTTTGATAAGACTTGCACAAATTTCAATGGCTTAAGTGATCTTATGTCAGTTGGGTGAAAACTGTCTTACCTGGTAGCCTAGTATTGAAGACAATGGGATAAGAAGGACAGGGTCCCAGAGAAGTCAAAACCACAAACTTCTTTTGCTGATCAGGATTCTGGCTGAAGAAACTTGTCAAGACATTTGAGTCTACACAAGCAGCATCCACTACATGGTCCAGGATCATCTTAATGGAGTTTAGATGAGAACCTAAAGATAAATGTAATACAGTGAAGAGAAGAATTGTTCCCATATTTAAAATCATACATGTGTGTGTGTGTGTATATATGGAGTTTAGATGAGAACCTGAAGATAAATGTAATACAGTGAAGAATTGTTCCCATATTTAAAATTAAAACAAAAAGATACATGTGTGTGTGTGTGTGTGCCATTTTCTCTTTTCTCACATGGGGGAGACCCTGCTTTACTTTAGGAAACATTATTTTTCCCCCCTTGCTATTTTTCCAATTTTCTGTTTGTGTCACAATGTGTGTGTGTGTGTGTGTCTCTCTCTCTCTCTCTCTCTCTCTCTCTCTCTCTCTCTCTCTCTATATATATATATATATATATATATATATATATATATATATATATATCCCCAGGGGACAAAAAAGAAAACTACACAGACACACACACATAATGACAAGTGTAGAACAATAAAAAACATTTTAGATTTTGGCACAAAGAAGCAAAAATATTTAGAATAATTAAGAGGGGAGGAAACAAAGTTTCAAGTTTCTCTGTTGCAACCAAAAGCAAGGTCCTCTTCATAGGTAAAAAAGAACACACACACACACAGACACTGAGTTATATGTGCAGAACAATAAATATTTACATTTTGGCACAGTGAAGCAAAAATATCCAGAACCATGTCATTATACAATATCTGTGCTGATAATTTGCATTCCCATTTTGTTTCTGTCAAAACTTCTTGGGATGTGACACCTTTCAAAACCTAGGTCATTCGATATATATATCTATATATATATATATATATATATATATATATATATATATATATATATATATATATATATATATATATATATATATATATATATATATATATATATATATATCTATATATCTCTCTATCTCTATATCTATATATCTATATATATATATATATATATATATATATATATATATATATATATATATATATATATATATATATATATTCAAACCTAAAAGTCTGACATGAGTATGGGTTATATTGGATTTCTATGCTTTACAAATAAAATCCTTTTCAAGGGTGTTTACAGCTGAAGATTAAACAAGATATGTGGTCACCAATGCACATAGTAGCAGGCTGCCACTATCCCTTAAAAGGTAAAAAGAAGAAACAGAGGAGGAGAATGATATAAAATGGAATAGAAAGGACGAGATTGCTTGGTGTTATAGGAACTATGCTGAAGCAACTATTTATAATTTCAACAGCGCACCGGATGGAGAAAAAGACAGAAACTGACTAGGTAGAGATAAGAAACTAAGTAAGTGTGTGGTTAAGTAAATTTGAGAGTGAAAGAAAGAATTAATCAAGAATAAATATAGTTATGATGCAGGGGGTGCTCTATGGATAGTCAGCTTCTGGAATTACTGCTTCCTATCTCCGCACTCAGGAACAAGATGTCCCCACCACAATCACAGGATAGAGAAATTGAGACGCAAGGTGGGGAGATTAAATATAAATTATAGCGAGACAAGAAAATAAGATTATAGCCGACAAGGATGAACTCTACTCTGCTACTGATGTTCCACAATTCTGCCTAATGCTCAATGTTTCAATGTAGAAAAAGATGACAGAAAGCTTGAGATAAGAAGAAATAGGATAGAGAGAAGGAATAAACAGAACAAAACATATTACTGATGCCACATACAAAAGCACTGTAACAATGGTGATTTGCCACACTGGACCATCCTAGCCTAACGTTGGCTTCTAAAGTAACATACAAAGTCTCAAAGAATGTGTATTGGGAAATGAAAACAATTATAACAAGTAAATTTAAGAAAAAATTCATTAACATTTCTAAATGAAAAGACTTGTATATTGTATTAATACATGGTAACCTACTTGAGATCCATGATGTTGTGTAATATTTTGAATAATCAACAGAATCTAGTGAATTATATATCAAAAATGTATTTTTCCTTTTCTGCAAGAACTCAAATGGAAAAGAAAATATGAATTTTTTCAAATACAAACTTTCGTTATTTTAACCATATTGTTCTTGAAAAATTACAACAGAATTGCTGTAACTATACCAGGACTTACCAAAACTCACTGACATGAAAATCTTTGAATTTAAATACATTCCAACACTGAATTATCTAAAAGCAAAGATAAGGATGGGGAGGGGTGCATAATACCTGCTCAAAACAAATATTTTCAAAAAAACTGTGATAACTTTGAAATAAATTTTAAACAAATTCTTACAAATCCTAAATATAAAGTACAAGAAAAGTATTTGCTATATTAATACTTTTGTGAGACTGTGTAAAAGTACACATCACTGCTAACTCTAGCAATCTGCTATTTCTGGATCAATGATATTTCTATCTGTGTGAAGTTGAGATTGTGAGGGTGTGAATAAATAGAATTTAACAGTTTCTCTAAACCCAATTCTAATTATATTCCAAATATTAATTGATTACAACAATTATTCTCCAAAGAAATTTTTCCTGTTATTATATTTCCTTCATGTGCTCCTTCTGATGTTCACAGGTGTAAATATTTGATAACACTGACTACAACTCTGATCTGCAGGGATGTAACTAAAATATTACCTGCCAGTTGAGCTTTATAGACCCAGTTCCCAACCACAGAACCAACTGCTTAACTAAACCACAGAACCAAGAAAGATGAACAGCATCATGACTGATTTTATATAAAAATTGAACTTTTACTGATTTTATAATACTAAAACATGGTAACTATGAAGATTTCTTATTAGTATCACCTACAAGATAAAATAACAGCAATTACTGCATGTATGTTAAGATTTCGAGCATGCGATTACAGTAATTGATGAGCACATTTTGAGCAGATCGCACATGGTGAGGTTCCCCAAAGGAAAAATTAAGTTACTATCTCTACAATCAAAGGCTGTTACCTGTTCAAGAGGACAATGCTATATAAAGGACAAATTTATTATATTTATTATTTCAATCAGTAAAAACATTTGCTTCAAGTTTCATATTTTATGTATAAATACAGTGTGTCAGTAGATGCAGGATGCATCAAAATTACAGAAAACACTCTGTATAGCCATTTCCCAAACCAAAGTAACTTAAATTTCCCACAAGTGGCGCTGTAAGCAGTACCACTACTGGTAAGTATTACATGCACTCAGTACACAATTATTTCTCTATATAGTCTCTACATGTTTCCCAGCACTTTACTTTCTAATGCGTCCATATCCAAATAAATGATATGCTAAAAATACTCTAAAAACAGATTGGACAACATTTGTAATAACATGTTTCCCAGCACTTTACTTTCCAATGCATCCATATCCAAATAATTGATATGCTAAAAATACTCTAAAAACAGATTGGACAACATTTGTAATAACTGGAAGCCCAGACCTATCAGGGAAACATTTTTTTATCAGAATAGAAAAGACTTTTATCAGTGATGAAACAAATACTGCTTCAAAGTTTCAATTAGTTACAGATTTTTTTCTGACATTACTATTTAAAAACAGCTAGGAAAATCACAATGGCCCAATGTCCAAAATTCAAGTAAATTCAAAGTTTAATAGTTATTTAAAATAAATACTTCGAATAAACTGTAATTAGTTATAAGTAGTAAAAGAATTTACAAATTACTATAAATCAGACCTGCAGAGGTATGGAAAATTCAAGTACCTTATACTAAATTTAGATTTAGGTACAGTTCCCTGGCTGAACAACTTTTTTTTTTTTAAATGTTTCAACTTGGAATTTTCTTACTTATACTTCAAATAAACCAGCAATCTGGATGCACAAGGTTGGAGAAAAGAGCATGAACTCATTTTTTTCATCTACACAACATATATATATATATCTTCAAAATACAATAAATCAAAGGTATATTCCACACACATAATATCTCAAATTGGTTGGTACACACACACACACATTTTTTGAGAGACATCAAAATTACATGTTGTTCTGGTGAAAACATATAGCGTTTCTATAGCGACCTATTTACCCATAGTTGTATTCTAAAAGTCTGTTTCTACAGGTAATACACAAAAAGAAGAAAATTCTATCAGCTTTTATTGCTTTGGGCTTGCTTTTTTATTATTCATACCTAAGTTCTGACAGCGATTAGATTAGATAGATAGATAGATAGATTAGATAGATATATTAGATAGATAGATAGATAGATAGATAGATAGATAGATAGATAGATAGATAGATAGAATGCTTGTTTAGATATGGCCTTGTTTTCAAAGTACTGCAACATATGGCTGTCACCTATGTTTATTATAGAATTCATCAAGATACACAAGAAGCATCTATATAGCTTTAAACTTTGTGCCCAATCCTTTTTAATGAGGAATATACCTATTGATTTATTGCATTCTGAATTTACATACTTCATTTTATTGTTATTATTATTATTAAATTGCAGCAATATCTCAAATTGGTTGGCATGACCAACTGCAATAGAGTTCTTTTGTGACTTTACTTTCACTTTCATCGCTAGTGTGTCATCACAAGGGTACTTCCCTGAAGAACTTGATCATGCATGCTCATGTGCAATTTGCAAGTTAAGGATTGCTGAACAAGAGAAGATAACTCATGTTTTGGAAATTTTTAGCAGCAATCACATTAGTACCACTCGATATATTTAACCAATGATGCATAACCCTATAAGAATTCTGCTCAAGGTTTAATCAGACAAATTAGAGAACAATATCTATATTTTGACAACCCTGACAGCTGAAATAGAATTTGTATCATGTACCTGACACCAGAATGTTTCCAAAGAAGCTCGAGTTGAACCCCATTTTCTTGAGATGATCCAAGACGATCAGGTTACCACATAAGGAAATTTCCTTGTCATATGCCCACTTGTGTCCCCTCAAGTCATGGAATTCCTTGTATTTAGCTCTAGGAAGATAAATGAGAAAATGTTAAAGGTCACACATTCCATCATTTATAATCCTCTGAAAGATTTTCATCATGTTCCCATTATATTTTGCATCAGTCATCGTCAACAGACAGGACCTTCATTATAGGTAAAGATTTATAACAAAGATTCCATAACACACTATGCCCTTCCCACAAGAAGCATTATAATGAACATGTCAGACAAGATTTATAACAAAGATTCCATAACACACTATACTCTTCCCACAAGAAGCGTTACAATGAACATGTCAGACAAGTTTTATAACAAAGATTCCATAACACACTTTGCCCTTCCCACAAGAAGTGTTACAATGAACATGTCAGACAAGTTATAACAAAGATTCCATAACACACTATACTCTTCCCACAAGAAGCGTTACAATGAACATGTCAGACAAGTTTTATAACAAAGATTCCATAACACACTATACTCTTCCCACAAGAAGCGTTACAATGAACATGTCAGACAAGTTTTATAACAAAGATTCCATAACACACTATACCCTTCCCACAAGAAGCGTTACAATGAACATGTCAGACAAGTTTGGTGCTTTATGGCACAGCAACACAAGTATGTTATTTAGTGCCAAGGCAATTGGAATAAAGTGCCTTGCCCAAGGAGACCATGATAACTGACCCAGGCGATGGTAGGATTTGAACCTGCACCCTTTCAGTCGTGAGTCCGGCATGCTAACCACTGAGCCACTATGGCTCCTCTTGTTACAATGAATGCTTTGTAACTTTCAACAGCTATAGCACAAACTCTCAAAATTTTTCATGATGATGTTGACAAAGCCCTATGCCATTGAAAAACTCCTATGCCATTGCAAAAGTCCTAATGGACTGGAAATAGTTCTAAAGATGTTGACAAAGCCTGTGCCATTGAAAAAGTCCTATGCCATTGAAAAAGTCCAAAAGGACTGGGAATAGTTCTAAAGATGTTGACAAAGCCTGTGCTATTGGAAAAAGTAGTAATGGACTCGGAACAGTGCTATATTATATGTCACATAACTTTCAAACTTGTCAACACAAAATCTTAACTGAGTAAGTTGTGAAATATTGATGTTCATGTCCTTTTTAATGATCATAAACAAATGCCAGTATCTCTCTAAATGCATGCAATCTAAAATAAATGTGTAAAGTCTTTTCTTCTCTTAATCTCTCAATAGAGAATTTATTAAAACATTCATAAAATATTTTGATAGAAAGTATTTAAGTAATTACATGGGCTGAAAAAATAGTGTACCAAGGTCTAGGATAAAGTCATTTCCTACACATACATGCCAATTTTTCCAGTTTATAATCCACTGGACCATCCAATCAGAGACAATTTCGGGCATAACCTCATCCAATGAATCCCTAATCCAAAAATGTTATGGCTTAGACCTTCTGATTTCCAATAAATTTATCAATACCCGACTGTATGTACATACTGAACAAAAAATGCTAGACTGGTTTTCAATTAGAGCACTTGAACACATTTTATAGTATAGTGCTGTAATATCTATGTCAAAAGTCTACTCTACTCTCATATGACCCAATATACAGTGGGAGGTTATGTGAACTTGTGAAATTCACCAGTGATGGACTCATCATGAATCTATTTAAGTGGGTTTTTTTCTTCCCCCATCTCAAATTAGCCAATCACTGACAGTAAATAACAGCAGAGCTGAAAAGCAGAGATGCAGTCAAATTTCATGATTTAGTTTTTTTTTTAAATCAAAGGTTGGGGCTCATTTTACAACTTTTTGTTTTAAATTTATATATTAGAATCACCATTGTCTGAACAAATTACAATGCTTAATGATATGAAGTTATATTTCATCATATACATGTGTCTAAAATTGATAATATAAAATAGATAAATATTTTTGCAAGACCATTCATTGCTGTTTGTGGACCTGCTGCAACAATGCAACAAGTCCAGGACTTGCCACTAACCAGGGCCCACTGGTCCTGGGTCATATTTCCAATCCCTGCAAGTACCTTTAATGAATATATTCTATTGAAATTATGTACTGTTCAAAGTACTACACAGCTGTCAAACTATATTATGGGTGGTAACCAATCTGAGTCTAATCATTTTCTCTTAGGATTAAATCTTGAATTCTGTCCATTTACAACATAGCTTTTACTTTTTTCATGGCCAATAAAGCTAGATACAGAACAATGTCTATAATTAGCATCACAAACTATTCTTAGTAATGAAGAGTAGACAGCATGCCACAAGCTTGAAAGGACTCATCCAAGCCAAAAACATAAATGACTTTCAGAAACTTTAACATTAGATTTCAAAATTTTGATCAGTAGATTAGCTCCTAAATCAGTGGGATTTCTTATTGACATAAATTTTATGCATTTTAAGGTGACTGAAAACAAAACAAGCACATTTTTTTCTTATAATACATGTATGTACTCTCTTCATATTATAATAAAACAACAAGTTCTGAATATCAATCAGATTCTGATAGCAATGTTACAATAATAATTACTTAATACGAGTCAGGGTATTGTCAATTAAATGAAAAAAGAAAGAGTTGGATATCTCACAGTTCACTGCAAAGATCTGTATAAAACTCACAAGTATTTTTAGTTTCCTTCACAAGTTTACTGCCTGGTGCCCACTGATGACATTCACTGTGATTATCAAGTTTCAGACTTAACAGGCATTCAATAGTTTTCTGGTCCAGATTTTCCCCAATGTGATGGTGTCTGGTGACATAATTTCTTCCCCCATATACAATCTTAAAATACACTTTGTATGACACACACAATGCAAACTTTGGACCTTTGCTACTTGTCTGCACTGACTTAAACTCCAAGCATTGTTGAACTTCTTGTAATATTTTTTTATTATTAGTAGTAGTAGTATTGGGAGAAAGTGTGGCACATTTCATCATTCTGACATGAATTGACTAAAAAGAGATAAGAGCTTCTCTTAAATATTCCTTTTAAAACATCTTGAAAAACACAATAACAATTAAACAACATGAAATATAAAAATCATTTTTTGGATTTTCTCTCCTTTTAATCTCACCTCCACCAAAGATAGGCAGATTTTTAATCAGAGGCTCACAAACCATCATGGACCACCTTTGATCTCTTTATTATTTTTAACACCTCAACAAATATCCTGCCTTTGGACATCAACTCCTAAAATTACAACAATAAGGCAATCAATATACAGCCTGTTGTGTAGACATGTCAGCTGTTGTGTAATAATTCTTAATCAGATTAATAATCACTCAGCACGAATCACTGCACTGGTCATTACACTGGTGGAATAGTTTTGGACCCCAGGAGACTGGTTATGACTAGTTTCTGTATTGTGTGGATAGAATGTGTAAAATACCAGGTTTTTTTCCCAATTTAAAAAAAAAAATTCAGTTTTTAGAAGTGGTAGATTTAAACTATAAAACCGTATGTGTGGTAGATGGCCTTTAAAATGAAATAGTATTTTTGTTCTACCGCCAGTAGAATCACATGTATCCATGGTTGATAAAGCCACTACCATCTGTCTGTTGCCTGAAATGTAGTACCTATGTGTCACCCAGTTGCACACTATACAACAGGTGGGCCAAGTGGGCCTGATATTGCTCACCTGGGTAAGCAAATTCATACATGCAGTGAAACTTGAGTGGAAAGAAAAGTTTGAAGCTCTTGGTTGCTACATTGTCTACTGGGCCTATCTGGAAAATTAGATTAATTAGTTGGAATAAAAGATTTTAAAACTCATTTTACCCCCACATTTAACAAAAGTGAACATTAGTTGCATGATCCAATTTTATTCCTCCGAGAAAAGACGTTAGTATTTCTCAACGACATGATGTTTTATGATAGTTAGATGTACACTCTCTATATAATTACTAAAATAATCTGTGTCTGTCTGATAATTTTGAACTCATGTTGATTAGTAAACGGCATGCAAAGTTAGTCATTATTGAATCATGCTTTTCAATCTATGTCCAGTAGGTGCTAACAAATATTAGGAGACATAGTAAATGTCTAAATGAGCGTAATCTCTAATACTGTTACCTATGAATGTAATGAATGAAGTCTGGTCACAACATTCAGGCAATCTGGAATTTTCTTGTTATTTATTTTTTTTAATTCTGTTTTATGATCCGAAAATTTCTAGGGTTAGCAACAGGAAAATTGGATGATATGTGTATTTAGGTGAATGACAGTAATTAAATCAGTGATTCAGGTGAAAAGCATATTGGGTTATTGATTACATTTCTGTGATTCAGGTGAAAAGGATATTGGGTTATTGATTATATTTTTAATTAAAGACCAAAAGTACCAAATATAAATCTAAAATAAGGTGTGGCTAATAACATTTAATATGTGAAATGCAATAAAATAATGAATATACATTGGATAGCATAAAAGCAACACATATCTCAAGCATATTAAGATGGAAATACCATTTTAAGGTGTTAGTGACTTCTATGCTTTCTTAGGCAATGAGGTTACTAGTGTGCATCAGAAATACACAACTCTGCAAATTCATTTCCATCATTATGTAAAAATTATACAATATTAGTTTCCTTCAGACTTTTTTTTATTTGTTTGTTGTATTTCCAAGTAATATTTTTCTTCAACTTTAAATTACAAATTATTCAAGTCAATACCTAAGGTATATTATTTATCTAATTCATCGAACTTGCTGTATTGAAATTCATGTATCGAGTATTATAAAATTGTGTTTTTTCCCAGTTTTAAAAGCTTTTCCAAGGGGATGAACTCACTTCACACCCCCAAACTTGTGATTCTCAATACACCTGATCCTAGGTTACTTCTCTTGCTTTTAAGTTGCAAAATGCTATTTTGGCTTTGGTAGTAAGGTAAGCTAATGAGATGCAATATTACCTCATTAATATGCACGGATCCAAGGTCCTGATCATATAAGTAAATACTTCAAGTTTGACCAAAATCTGATTAGAAATATGGATATCAATAGCATAGGGGTAACAATCTCAGAATATGATGCAAGATCACCTAATTAGTATGCATGAATTTATCTCATTATCAAACTCATCCGAGATCTTAATGATGTATGCATATATTCCAAGCTTGATCAAATGCACCCTGCAGCGTGGTAACAAGCTCAAGACTAAGACTACACTGCATCTAATTTGTTTTTACTTCTAAACTGTTTTTGTTGAATGAGCAATAAATAAATTACTTGCCTTTACAAAACTGTACATTTATCCAAAAGATGCCATTATCTGGTGAACTGTTCAGTAGACAAAGATTTTGAAGTCCATAAACTGCATATCTATAACCCCCACAAAAGTTCTGTAGAATGCATCCTCACCTGTAAATGCTTATGATTCTGCTTATGCAGAATATCAAAGTACAGACTTTAGACACATACTAATATTCTACCAAAGTTACAGTTGAATACAACCACTGATGTAGACATGTAGTAATATTCTACCAAAGTTACAGTTGAATACATCCACTGATGTAGACATGTACTAATATTCTACCAAAGTTACAGTTGAATACAACCACTGATGTAGACATGTTGTAATATTCTACCAAAGTTAGTTGAATACAACCACTGATGCAGACACGTAGTAATATTGTACCAAAGTTACAGTTGAATACAACCACTGATGTAGACATGTAGTAATATTCTACCAAAGTTACAGTTGAATACAACCACCGATGCAGACACATAGTAATATTGTACCAAAGTTACAGCTGAATACAACCACTGATGTGTACATGTAGTAATATTATACCAAAGTTACAGTTGAATACAACCACCGATGCAGACACGTAGTAATATTGTACCAAAGTTACAGTTGAATACAACCACTGATGTGTACATGTAGTAATATTGTACCAAAGTTACAGTTGAATACAACCACCGATGCAGACACGTAGTAATATTGTACCAAAGTTACAGTTGAATACAACCACTGATGTAGACATGTAGTAATATTCTACCAAAGTTACAGTTGAATACATCCACTGATGCAGACATGTAGTAATATTCTACCAAAGTTACAGTTGAATACATCCACTGATGCAGACATGTAGTAATATTCTACCAAAGTTACAGTTGAATACATCCACTGATGCAGACATGTAGTAATATTCTACCAAAGTTACAGTTGAATACATCCACTGATGCAGACATGTAGTAATATTCTACCAAAGTTACAGTTGAATACAATCACTGATGTGTACATGTAGTAATATTCTACCAAAGTTACAGTTGAATACAACCACTGATGTAGACACGTAGTAATATTCTACCAAAGTTACAGTTGAATACATCCACTGATGCAGACATGTAGTAATATTCTACCAAAGTTACAGTTGAATACAACCACTGATGTAGACATGTTGTAATATTCTACCAAAGTTACAGTTGAATACATCCACTGATGCAGACATGTAGTAATATTGTACCAAAGTTACAGTTGAATACAACCACTGATGTGTACATGTAGTAATATTGTACCAAAGTTACAGTTGAATACAACCACCGATGCAGACACGTAGTAATATTGTACCAAAGTTACAGTTGAATACAACCACTGATGTAGACATGTAGTAATATTGTACCAAAGTTACAGTTGAATACATCCACTGATGCAGACATGTAGTAATATTCTACCAAAGTTACAGTTGAATACAACCACTGATGTAGACATGTAGTAATATTCTACCAAAGTTACAGTTGAATACATCCACTGATGCAGACACGTAGTAATATTGTACCAAAGTTACAGTTGAATACAACCACTGATGTGTACATGTAGTAATATTGTACCAAAGTTACAGTTGAATACAACCACCGATGTAGACATGTAGTAATATTCTACCAAAGTTACAGTTGAATACATCCACTGATGCAGACATGTAGTAATATTCTACCAAAGTTACAGTTGAATACAACCACTGATGTAGACATGTTGTAATATTCTACCAAAGTTACAGTTGAATACATCCACTGATGCAGACATGTAGTAATATTCTACCAAAGTTACAGTTGAATACAACCACCGATGTAGACATGTAGTAATATTCTACCAAAGTTACAGTTGAATACATCCACTGATGCAGACATGTAGTAATATTCTACCAAAGTTAAAGTTGAATACAACCACTGATGTAGACATGTTGTAATATTGTACCAAAGTTACAGTTGAATACAACCACGGATATAGACATGTTGAAATATCTACCACCGTTACAGTTGAATACATCCACTGATGTAGACATGTTGTAATATCAACCACAGTTACAGATGAATACAACCACTGATGCAGACATGTTGAAATATCTACCACCGTTACAGTTGAATACATCCACTGATGTCGACATCTTGTAATATCTACCACCGTTACAGATGAATACATCCACTGATGTAGACATGTTGTAATATTGTACCAAAGTTACAGTTGAATACAATCACTGATGTGTACATGTAGTAATATTCTACCAAAGTTACAGTTGAATACAACAACTGATGTGTACATGTAGTAATATTGTACCAAAGTTACAGTTGAATACAACCAGCGATGCAGACACGTAGTAATATTGTACCAAAGTTACAGTTGAATACAACCACTGATGTAGACATGTAGTAATATTCTACCAAAGTTACAGTTGAATACATCCACTGATGCAGACATGTAGTAATATTCTACCAAAGTTACAGTTGAATACAACCACTGATGTAGACATGTTGTAATATTGTACCAAAGTTACAGTTGAATACATCCAATGATGCAGACACGTAGTAATATTGTACCAAAGCTACAGTTGAATACAACCACTGATGTGTACATGTAGTAATATTGTACCAAAGTTACAGTTGAATACAACCACCGATGCAGACACGTAGTAATATTGTACCAAAGTTACAGTTGAATACAACCACTGATGTAGACATGTAGTAATATTCTACCAAAGTTACAGTTGAATACATCCACTGATGCAGACATGTAGTAATATTCTACCAAAGTTACAGCTGAATACAACCACTGATGTGTACATGTAGTAATATTGTACCAAAGTTACAGTTGAATACAACCAGCGATGCAGACACGTAGTAATATTGTACCAAAGTTACAGTTGAATACAACCACTGATGTAGACATGTAGTAATATTCTACCAAAGTTACAGTTGAATACATCCACTGATGCAGACATGTAGTAATATTCTACCAAAGTTACAGTTGAATACAACCACTGATGTAGACATGTTGTAATATTCTACCAAAGTTACAGTTGAATACATCCACTGATGCAGACATGTAGTAATTTTCTACCAAAGTTACAGTTGAATACAACCACCGATGTAGACATGTTGTAATATTCTACCAAAGTTACAGTTGAATACATCCACTGATGCAGACATGTAGTAATATTCTACCAAAGTTAAAGTTGAATACAACCACTGATGTAGACATGTAGTAATATTCTACCAAAGTTACAGTTGAATACAACCACGGATGTAGACATGTTGAAATATCTACCACTGTTACAGTTGAATACATCCACTGATGTAGACATGTTGTAATATCAACCACAGTTACAGATGAATACAACCACTGATGCAGACATGTTGAAATATCTACCACCGTTACAGTTGAATACATCCACTGATGTAGACATGTTGTAATATCTACCACCGTTACAGATGAATACATCCACTGATGTAGACACGTTGTAATATTGTACCAAAGTTACAGTTGAATACAACCACTGATGTGTACATGTAGTAATATTCTACCAAAGTTACAGTTGAATACATCCACTGATGCAGACATGTAGTAATATTCTACCAAAGTTACAGTTGAATACAATCACTGATGTGTACATGTAGTAATATTGTACCAAAGTTACAGTTGAATACAACCACCGATGCAGACACGTAGTAATATTGTACCAAAGTTACAGTTGAATACAACCACTGATGTGTACATGTAGTAATATTGTACCAAAGTTACAGTTGAATACAACCAGCGATGCAGACACGTAGTAATATTGTACCAAAGTTACAGTTGAATACAACCACTGATGTAGACATGTAGTAATATTCTACCAAAGTTACAGTTGAATACATCCACTGATGCAGACATGTAGTAATATTCTACCAAAGTTACAGTTGAATACAACCACTGATGCAGACATGTTGTAATATTCTACCAAAGTTACAGTTGAATACATCCACTGATGCAGACACGTAGTAATATTGTACCAAAGTTACAGTTGAATACAACCACTGATGTGTACATGTAGTAATATTGTACCAAAGTTACAGTTGAATACAACCACCGATGCAGACACGTAGTAATATTGTACCAAAGTTACAGTTGAATACAACCACTGATGTAGACATGTAGTAATATTCTACCAAAGTTACAGTTGAATACATCCACTGATGCAGACATGTAGTAATATTCTACCAAAGTTACAGTTGAATACAACCACTGATGTAGACATGTTGTAATATCTACCAAAGTTACAGTTGAATACAACCACTGATGTAGACATGTAGTAATATTCTACCAAAGTTACAGTTGAATACAACCACTGATGTAGACATGTTGAAATATCTACCACCGTTACAGTTGAATACATCCACTGATGTAGACATGTTGTAATATCAACCACAGTTACAGATGAATACAACCACTGATGTACACATGTTGAAATATCTACCACCGTTACAGTTGAATACATCCACTGATGTCGACATGTTGTAATATCTACCACCGTTACAGATGAATACAACCACTGATGTAGACATGTTGTAATATCTACCAGTTACAGATGAATACATCCACTGATGTAGACATGTTGTAATATTGTACCAAAGTTACAGTTGAATACAACCACTGATGTAGACATGTAGTAATTTTCTGCCAAAGTTAGTTGAATATGGTCATTGATACTGACATGTAGTAATATCTACCAAAGTTACAGATGACAAAAATCACTGATGTAGACATGTAATAATATTTGACAAAGTTACTGATGAATACAACCACTGATGCAGACATGTTGTAATATTCTACCAAAGTTACAGACTATAACCACTGATGTAGACATGTAGTAATAGTAATATCTACCAAAGTTACCGATGAATACAACCATCGATGTAGATATGTAGTAATATCTACCAAAGTTACCGATGAATACAACCACTGATGTAGATATGTAGTAATATCTACCAAAGTTACCGATGAATACAACCATTGATGTAGATATGTAGTAATAATATCTACCAAAGTTGCAGATGAATACAACCACTGATGTAGACACGTAATATTACACCAAAGTTACAGATGACTAAAATCACTGATGTAGACATGTAGTAATATTCTACCAAAATTAGAGATGACTACAACCACTGAAGGCACATGATTTTGAACACTGTAACACAGTACCTTAACACTGCTGATGCCACCATTGCCTTCAATGTTGGAAATGTGATTATTTATTTCTTGCCAATCACTAACAGGTGACACAATAAAATTATCTTCTCAACCAAACTCTTCTAAAGTGTAACCTTGTTTGTTTAAATTTCTCATCATGATATATGTCTTTTGATCACAAGCTTCTGTCCATGAAGCCAAAGATTAAATATCTGGAATTAATGCCATCCCGCATCCATCATCAAGAGTAAAACTCCTCCCCCAAAACAAGGCCGAAGCCTGCATATCAAGCCCATGATCAGAGCATTGCTGAAACACTTTAACCCAAACTATAACAAATTGTTCATAAGAACAACACTACCACCACAAGAAAAGTGACTGCTGTATCTCACTTCCCACTGAAATGGGCTCAACACAAAAATCCCAACAGTTCTAACATGGCACCTCGCCTGTGAATGGTATCATAACACTGCTTTCTGCTTATGCAGAGGAGACAGGAAACCCTGGTATACATCAAGGAAGAAACTTTTGGGATGTAAAAGTACAGAGAGTTTCAGTCGAATAAATTATTTGATATAGAATGTATACGACTTTCACAAACTGTAACTTAATTAATCTGAATTATTAATGCCATTTACAGGCAAGGCAAAGTGTATTGTTATAAGAGAGCAAGAATTGTGCATGCTCCTCCATACTCATCTTCCTTGCGGATGATGACGTCGCCGAAGTAGATTGGTCTGCCACTATTTTTGGAATGTAGATGATACGTGGCTGCATTGCAAACTTCAATGTGTTTGTTGCCATGCTTCAGCTGTCTCAGGAAAGCAGTGCTGGACATGAAACCTAACAAGCAGAAAAAACTTAGATATCATACCAATGTTTGAATCAAATCAATGTATAATTAATAAAATGTATATTCATTTACATAAATGAAAAGTGGGATAATAAAATCTCAGTGTTAAGGGTTTGCTTTGGTACTTTATGGCACAGCAACACAAGTAGGTTATTTAGTGCCAAGGCAACTGGTGTAAAGTGTCTTGCACAAGGACATGCCCCAATAGCTGACCCAGGCTAATCCTATGGTAGAATTGGAACCTGCACCTTTTTGGTCACTTTGGCATGCCAACTAATATGCCAGCATGGCCCAGTGATAATATATATGCAGACATAAATTCCTGACAAAGATACAAAAATTCTGCGATTATTTGACCAGAAGTTTAAATGATATCTTACTAATGACCAAATTAACAGAGAGTGAGTCCTTCTTGTAATGGTTGCTATGAACATGCATAATAAAGTTGAACCACAAATTTATGAATTTTTAAACCCGATATGTGCACCGTCTGTACTCGTGTGTAAGCCAGGTCCAAATGCAAACAACATAGACAATGATCTGCCATCGCATAATGTGCTGGCAGATCAGGATCTATGTTGTTTGTTCTATTGATTAGTCCTTACAAACTGCATAGACCCAGATCTGCTGGCGCATTATGCGATGGCAGATCTGGGTCTATGCAGTTTGCAGTTGGTATGGGCTTATATGCAAGTATAAACGGTATAACCAAATTTAGTTGCCTTCTTAGTACCTTATGTAAAATTGCACAGAATATTACCAATACAGTCAGCAATGACTTTAAAACCAGTCTTTTAGAAGCTGATCCTGAAAATATCAGTCGTTATAACCTACAAAACTATCACAAATAATGCATCTAGTCGTGCTGATTTTCTCTCACCATCCAGATAGTCTTTCTGCATGAAAGTAGCAGTAAAAAGGACATAAAAAAGGAAAAAGATGACTATCTCAATTATAGTAAAATAATTTCTTACATGTATGTTTTTTTAATCAAAACACTTGCAACAGGCAAAGCTTTGAAACTTTTAAAGTATCAATGATATACCAGTAGCAGAAATTTTTTAACTAATCAGTGATAGAAAGCTTCCTAATTTGTTTTCTCCAAAACTTGGTCTGCTAGTAAGTATACTTTACAGACTAGTTGTAAGTGTGAATCAAATTATCATTGCAATAAAGCAGTACTTTTCAATTCATACTACTTGTGACACATGCAGACCTCCACACGAGATATCTATTATGCAAGATAAATACCTCTTTTCCATGCATTCTATATGGAGATGAAACAGGTTTATGTTAAAGTGAACAGTACCATCTTTATCTCTGTTTTCAGATGCCAAAAAATAATGATCTTTTTTCACAACAAAAAACTCAAGAAAAAAGAAAATAATAATAATTTTCAGCAAAACTGTCTGAAGCCTTTGATTGGGCTGACTACGCCCCCCCCCACCCCCACCCCCCCCACCTCCACCCGAAGTGTTCAGACAGTTTTTCAAAAAAATTATTTTCTTTGTTCGTCAGCTTTTCATAGTTTACAACTATTTTTGCTTCAAGATTCACAGCTAGTTTCATTTCAGAAGTCAGCCGATTAACATTTTGTTTATGATGTTGATACAGATAATAAAATTCTTTTGTATTTTATCTCATTTATGCAAATGTTGTTGTTTCTAAATGAGAAAATACCCAAATCAAAACAGCAGTTTGTCTATGTCAGTGAAGTTGGAGTTGTCAGAGCAGCCTTTAATAACAATCACACTGTGTACAAGATTAACCTATTCCAGCTTAATTGGTATACTGAACATAAATTGTCAAGGACTATTAAAGCCTTCATATAAAAAATCCAATAAACATTGCTCCCTTTATTCAAATATCCTCACTTGTAGTCCCAAGTATGGCCCACTATGCTGTGCACCACCATTCTTATACACACTGAATAATTAGCCAACAACAATCATGCTGTAACAGACCATTGATAAAGTGGCATGCACTGTCAATATGAGGTGCGAGTATAATTGCAGTACCATATATACTTTTGTATAATCAAATACCAACTACAAACTGCATAGACCCAGATATACCGTCGCATAATGCGCTGGCAGATCTGGGTCTATGCAGTTTGTAAGGACTAATCAATAGAACAAACAACACAGACCCTGATCTCCCGGTGCATTATGCGATGGCAGATCAGGGTCTATGTTGTTTACATTTGGACCTGGCTTATACACGAGTATATATGGTATTATTATTACAAAATAAAACTTCATGCTTACATCTGCATGCATTGGCTAGTAATCAGCAGGGTGAATATTAATAATATTTGAGCATCATGGTCTGAAACTCTCTTTCTCTCTCACATCTCTCTTTCTTATTTGAATGTTAAAGAAGAAACATTTTTCAATGACAAATGTAAAACTAAGGCAAAATGAAAATGCCACATTTTGTCAGTGTGCTGAAGGTTCCTTTGTTTTGGACAAGCCCAATGGGTAACTCACTTAGAATATGGGAGGGACCCGATGCAGATTTAGAGTGGCCTTGGGCTATCCAATTTGGTTAGCTCTGTTATTATCGCCATTTTCCAGCAAACTAAACTCAACTGGGTTGATATTTATTTGTCATAAAGTGATTGAAATCTCCAACATGCCAGGTTTGGTTCGGTTTTATGGGTTTAACGCCACTTTTCAGCACATGATAGGCTATACATGGCGGCCAGTATATCTGGTGGAGGAAGAACACAGGAAAATCCCGGGAAGAACCACCGACCCACGGGAAGCTATTGGCAAGTTTTCTCACATAACCACATTGTCCGAGCCCAAGACTCGAACCCACGCGGACAGAGGTGAGATGTCAGTGATCTGTAAAGGTGAGCGCTTTAGACCACTCGACCACCCAGGGCTCCAACACGTAATGGTTCACAAGTTCTTGTCATACTAGTATTAAATGGCACACTTCCTCCTGATTACCTCATTTTTGCACACTTTGCACATAGCTGGTTCAGTCCTCCTACCTACAGAATCATTAAAATAATGGTGTTCCACAATTAAATTCCTGAACCAGTCAAAGTGACTTGGCTCACTGACATTTCGAGTCCCAACTTTTATAGGTAATAAAAAAATTCATTTTGAAAGTAATTAAGAGTGTCCCAAGACTTACCGTAATTACAGTAAACTTAAATATACATGCATAGTGGCATCACTGTATGGCTGTTGTTTTCTATAGTAATCACAGTACTAATTGAGCTCCTATAGTAAATCTATGAAAACACCATGATATTAAAAATCCAATAACTTTACATTTCTGTACACTCATGATAAAACCTATATTTCTCAGTATAGACACATCCTTGATGCAAGCTTCTGTGTAGAGAAAACCATACAAGTCGTGGCATTTTTTTGATCTACATGTGTTTTCAATTCCCCACCTAAAGAATCAGGTGCTTATTTCAGTAATGGGTTTTCCAAAGTCAAGTCTGTAAAAGGACTGAAATTCCATCTATAAAACATTGTCTCTATTTTTCTCAGTTACAAATAGGATAAACTCTCAAAAGATTCTTTTTACTAAAATTTTACTTTTCATTATCAACCAATCATGGCCAGCCAAACCCATATATACTTAAATTTCAGGTTCACCCATTTCTAGACTGGTTTCCATTCTTCCATATAATTAGTACAGTGAGCCCTGAAAGGCCAGTGGATACATACATTGCTATTATCCTTAGCCAAGACCATAAACTTAGTTACTGTTTACAGAGCAAATTTCTCTTTGACCAACATACAAGTGAAATTAATCTGTAAGTGGTGACCTGTCGTCAGTGAGTAGGATTTACACTTTGATAAAATAAACAATGGAAATTTTGTTTAAAACAAACACAAAACCAGTGTGAAATACACATGTATATTGACAACTTACATTTTTGTTACCTTTGTGTAATAAAATCCATAATGCATAAAGTACATGCATATAAAAAATCCATCAATTCGAGTATAGGTCACATGTTAGAATATTCATGTATCAGTCACATCCTGTTAAAAAACACATGTATAAAACAATGGTAGTCCTCGTTTGATCTATATCCCATTGTCAACCAAACAAGTGTGACTAAGCAATTCACTATGATTATCATTGTAGCCAGTAGCATGTGGCTGTATAGTTGTTTTTGACATGCTACATGTACTTAAATTGGCCTAGATTTTGGTCAGCCTAAGCAACAAATGTAATCATCTTACTGAGGTACCAAGGGGATGAGGCTATTCACAGGGAAATGAAAACCTGTCAACAAGATATGAATTCTCTCTGATCACAAAACATTTAATGACATCTTTTAAAAAAAGGCTTAATTAAGCACAGGTAGAATTTGCATTTTACGCTGCTGTTGGTAGCCATCGTAAGCATAAATAAAATTACTTTTCTTCCTGCAGAAAAGGAAACTTTCCCGGCACAATAAACGTGTTTCAATCACTGTTAAATTTGGAAAATGCAACAATCGATCAGATTCCATTGCTTTTAATCAAGTTTAATGATGACTTCATTTGATGAAGGGTGCATTGCTTTTTTTGAAGATTGTAGCTGGCTTGCTTTGATGATGGGTACATGCATTATTGAAGTTGCCGCGAAAAGGCCAACTTTCGCTGACCAAACAAATGCCTGTTTGTTAATCTGATGGCAACATTAAAGCTTGGCGGCAACATCAAATAATTTGTAGAACAAAGTATGGGTCAGAACTGGCAACTTGTCAGCATAAATGGTCTGAAAACAAAGGATTTGTTCAAGCTGGGACCTAGGGCTTCTGTTTACATTTAATTTTTTTTTTATCTCGATGTCAATATAAGCATGACAAATTTGGATAACCAATAGATCAGGGGACTAGGACTTTGCTTTTTTGTCGACATACGCGGTTTGTTGATATAAGTGGGTAGGACTGTACAAGCATTTTCCACCCATCTAAGATTTACCTCTCTTAAGTTGGAGTAGCAGATAAATGATAATACATTTCACTTCAACCATTGCTCCGTTGTGTGTTACAGATAAACGGAAACTGAATTAATGAAAGCTATTTTGAATTTATATTCTAAGAAACCTAATTAAAAAGAGACAGAAACAAAAGGTCCAAATTATGTATTGAAAATAACAAAAAAATGTTGAGCACGAGTTTTTCAAGAATAAAAAAAAAACATGCAGACTTTGCAAAAAAAATTGATACAGTAAGGACAAAGATTTTTAATGCATTTTTCCATTCCTGATTTTCCAATTTTTAATTGCTAATATCTTGCATTTACTGAACATGTACAAATGTAATAACACTAAAATGCCTGCATGCTGTCATCTTCTAGTTACCTATATCCACCTCATCTTCAGTGAAAGGGTTAATCCTGTCTAGTGGTGGACCATCAAAACGGGATTCATATACCAAACTTGCTTCCAGTCCTGTCACCTGTTCAAGGTAGTCCCTTATCATTTCAAAGAGTTCAACTGGAATACCTGGTGACATGTATGTAATTAACCGCAGATGCTTTTTTGTCTCAGTTCCTGGCATTGTGAAAAATGTGCCTGATTAAAAAGAAAGAGATCCATTTTAAAATAATTTAAAAGCTATAGATATGCAGGATTAAGCAAATCCCATGGCCTGACGTCTCGGACTATTAATTTTCGAAGTCGGGCAAGTAAAATTTTCAAAGTCGCTAGTCTGGGACAAGTGATTTTTTCCTATTTAAAAAAAAGTAGGGCAAGTGCTTATTTCCATGTCATAATCACTTTATCTACCTTTATCTGGCCATTCAAGCCCTCCAGGTGTACTAAATTCTTGATTCTACCTCTCTCCATATATTTATTAACATCCTGTATCACACCTGCTGGTGGTCACTGATAACTGTTGCATGACATGTGCACATTTTATTCTCGCTTGACCGCATATTGGGCCAATCAAAACGCGTGAAACAAAACAAAGTCAGTATGAATAATTAGCAGTGTTTTAAACGGCTGCGTTATGTTGTGTTTACTCAAACCAGATCGTCAAGAACGACTCATTGTAGGTTTTTAATCCAGTGAGTCAATATAATTAAATTAATGAAAGGCCCTTTACCAACATTTGTGTCTGTTCCCTCTATAAACTTATTAAATGGCATTGATGATTCTTTAAACTGCTCAGCCCTGACATGATTTTAATGGCTTCTAGTCATTTCGGCCCAAAACCAGTTCATCCCGGGTAGGTTTGGCCGGTCAATATGGCCCGCTATTTCAACCGGGTCAATTTGGCCAACATATGCGGATCGTTTCAGCCCACTATACTTTGATACAGACAGTATATAAAGAGCTCGTGTACATTTAAGCAAAAAGAGAACCTGAATGCGTAATTTATCTAGTTATAAAATATGTAAATACTCAATAGAATATTAAATAACATTTGCTCATGTGCATACATGCCTTGTTTGTAATGTTTTTAATAAATTAATTAATTCAATTACAATTGGTTAAGTAGATGTTTCTCAGTGTTCATTGTTTAGTATCATCAGCATTATTATCGGATTGATTAATATATGTAACTGAGTGCAAAATGGTGATTTATTTTATTCAATAAACTACTGTTATATCTTTCCATCTTAGAGATGAGTCTTAGATAAGATTGACAAAATCTCACTCGATATGATTAGTTGCCGAATGCATATGTATGTGTGTGTCTTATAATTACAATGGGTATATTTATGACAGTTTTCCATGTTTATTGCTGTTCATATTTAAGAAGTAAATAGTTATTATATATATAATATATATAATAAATTTGTTATAGTTCTTTTGATTTTAATGAAAAAATTAGTGTTTATTTGTAAAGGTGTAATTGCAAAAGGTTTTCTCATAGTTTTATGAGGAAGGGAGGTGATAGGATTTATATTAAAATCGTCCTCTTAGATCAACACAAACAAGATTGGTTATCTGTTTAAGAGGAAAAACTCACAAATTTGTAACCTATTTTAAAATTAGTATTCAAATATGAAGTATATTTATTTAAAAAATTGTACTTACCTATCTTAAAATTTTAGACCTCAATCTATAAATTACACGTTGAAAATGGTCAAAGTAATAGGAATCCATATGAAGAAAGACAATGTACCGAATGTCAGAATAACATTTTGGGTAACGATTTTCATTACCCTGATAATCCATGCTTTCTCTCTCATTTTTTCTGTCTCTTCCCTTCTTAATACACCATGATGGATGAACTTTAATTGTACTTGATTCATGTGCCTATATGTATGACCTGAGTATGACTCTTTTTCCAATAAAGTTTTTGTTAAGTTCTATTTTTTTCTGTAACACACATCTTTCATTTATACAAATTGTCATATTTGTATCCTTAACAGGACCATTGCAATAAACATATATCAAAGTCTTAAATACAACTAAAAGAAGACAATGCCACTAATCCAATTTGAAAGAAAGAATAAAGGCCACCCATATGTAATGTTTGTAATGCTTATTGTTCCTTTACAAAAAGGTGCAAATATCATCTTTGATCCCTAATTGGACAACTAATGAAATGCACAAATAGTTGCGGTCTCGTTAAGTTAATAGCCTTTAATAAGAATTTTGTAAAATACATGTAAATTGATGCTTGTTAACGACAAAAAGTTGTGCCTATTTAAACTGAGGTAAAAAAAACATTATTTCCGTATCTACTGTGAGTTCTTGCTAGGATTTTGTACTTAGCTTAACTGCCTTTAATGTAAATAACTTATATTTTAATATATACATTTTTTTCACCATGAATAGTTTGTGGATTGCGTGTAATTCTGTGGTTCGACCACAGCATCACGGGATCATGTGTGACTCATGTTCGCGATGGCAGCATCGCACAGGTGGCATGGGTAAATTACCTATATTATTATTATTATTATTATTATCAATACTAGTAGTATCAAATTAAATGAATGACTCGTGGAAAGTGGCTGCATGGCATTACCTTTCCTCCCTCACCAGCATTTGCAGCCTGTCTTTAACATGCTTTAGGGGAAGGCTAACATGGAAGAACTGAAACATCTGGTTGATTACATGATGGAGTACTGGTTTCAATCAACGGTATTTCCGACATCACCGCTCAGTGTGTTCAGTCTAGCAATATGAACGAACAAAGATGTCGAAGGCAATTGTTGTTTCGTGCAACCAGTCTGATATATTTCAAATCAAGATAAGATATTATTTACAATGTATTGACACATCACCTGTCATGTTGATTTATATGCATTGAAGAGCTCCAAAGGTAAGAGGTCAATTCAAAGTAAAACAGTCTCCATATAGAAAGAATTATAATAGTTGCATGTGTAAATATTTCATCTTTTATGTACATGTATGTTATATAAAAGTTTATATCTACTGTAAATTGAGACCTAATAGAGTCTTGCCTTTTGTTTTTTCTTTTTTTCCAACAATATTGTATATATTTCCAGGTTGGCACAGAAGAATTAATAATAGGACAAACATGAACACACTAGGGTTTTAAGTTCTAGTGCCCTTTCTGCACAGCGAAGCAAACTTTGTAAACACACAGATGCACTGTGTACATGATGCTCTCTACACTAGGAACAATCAACTGAAATACTACAAGCTGCATGCAAGACTGAACATATTGTGGGACCAATATAAAGCTGGGGATCTGCGGACAAATGAACTGTTTAGGTAGACAGCAGCTATTTATGGGAACCTGTTGTTTTCAATATCTACTGATATGTGTTGTGTTATACTGTGCATTATTTGTATTAAAAACTTTGTTATGATTTATTACAACATGAATAAAATTTTATTAACACAGTTGTATTCTTAGCTGTTTAATTTTCCAATTATTGATCTTGTACCTAAACATCTCTCTCTCTTCCAGAATGGTATTCAAACAGTTTAGCAAATTGATGGTAAGATGATCTCACTATTGTTGTTTGCAATTAAATTAATTAAGGGCATACTGATCAAACAAAGTATTAAACAGACAGTAATAATATGTGTAATTATAGCGGCATCAATCAATTCAGTGTTAGTAATTTGCATACAATTAAATTATACATTAGGAATTGAGAGAAAACAAATAACATACAGTGCTTTATGCAAAGATTACTAACATATATTTCATTATTGCCAGAGATAGCACCACCATTTTCATTAAATTATCATTTTCATTATTATAATTAATATGAGGTACACAAAATCAGCAGAATGTAGACATATGATACTGTATTGAATTAAATCATAAATATTTGACAGGATCACATTTTCATTTATGTTATATAAATGTTATTTAGTACTGTCAGAATATAGTCTAAAATACAGTATAACAATAAGTTCTACATAAAATCTAACAAAAGCATTCATTTACTGAGACCAATATATATTTATGAAAATATGTTACTGCATGGGCCCTGTTTTCACAAAAAATTTTCACTGTTAGTAATTGTATATTTTCTCAATAAAATAAAGTAAACTATTTCAATTTCGCTCAAAAGGTGAATAAGCTGCTTTGAAAATATTTAACTATTAAATTGGTAATGCAAGATAAACGGTTTTACATTATTTCATTTGATTTGTATACAGAACAATCCCATCATCTCACGTAATATCGAGGGTTTTTGTTTCCTTAAATGCAGTTTTTGAACTGCTCAACATACCGGGGAATAATAAGAAATATCCACTGGCAATGCGGGTGGGGGGGGGTGCGCGGGGGGGGGGGGGGGGCGCAAAGAGGCGGCCCAAATTCCCACTTTACATTAATTTGATGTGGGCCCACTCTAAATGTTTGTGGGGGTCCTACAATTTTAAGTTATGCTACTGGAAATATCATATTTGAAACAACTGTAAATGTCACATTTAAATCTAAGAGTACTGCTAATAATATCAGCCTGTAATTTGCTCTGAATTAGCCTGGTCCGAATCAGCCACTTTAATTTATTTTTTTTCTCCCATAAAAATACATTGTGAGTTGATATGCCACTATGATCACTGGCACTTTGTTGCTCAACGTTATACTATTCCAATGAAAACATCTTTATTAAACAAGCACAGTATTTAATAAAACGTATATGGGGCGAAACGAACCGGGCGAATGTAATCTTTGAGGCGAATCGACCCGCGACGAACTGGTTTTGGGTAGAAATGACCTGTCCTCGGTTGAAAATATATATAAAATCGCATTTTTTTTCGTAAAAAATCTTGTTTTCAATGTCAGTATGGGATCTAAATAATTTCGTTCGGTCCCTGGTATCATGATGCTTAGTCCCACAATGTAAGACGTCAACCCGGACATTTATGATCGAGACGACCCGTCCATATCAATAAATTTCAGGGTCACCGTCTTACATTTTAGAACAACGCGAGGCTAGGATACCAAAACCTAATATTAAATAACTCAACATACTTCTATGATTGAACTTACCCTCATCTGCCGCTAGAAATCAATGTTTATAGCATGCGCGTGTCTGCCATGCACAGAAATACTCGGCGAGTAAGCTGTATCGTTGACTAGTCAGCTGTGAATTACCTTGAAAGTCAAGGCCGGTGGTGGTGTGGTCTAAACTAGTGTGACCCGCACCCGCACCAAAATTTCCCGTGTCAACAACACATTATATCGTAATTAAACATAAAATAATATGATATTTTGTAGGATTGCAGTTAAATATGTATAGTTTAAGAAAATATATTACTTTTTAATTGCAATTATTTTTTCTCGTATTTTACCTCGAATAATGTGTTTTCTGGGGAATAAAATTTGTAACCCACATATACAAATTTAGTACTGATGTCCCGAATCACGATATTATATAAGTTTTCTTTGTTTCTATACACATATTAAAGTAGAAACGGTAGTTTAAATACATGTATTTTGTACTTCATAAGTTTTGTCTGGTTTATAGTTTGCCCTTGAAACTATATGTAGTTCGTCCCTGCTGAGCAAATGGCGCTGTAGATGCCATTCTCTGAACGAAATAATCTGGGTCGGTGAAATGGGTTGCGGGCATTGCTCAGTAACAATCTTAATTCTGTCGATAATAACTTCTGCTTTGACATTTACTGTCCGAATAAAGCTGCTTGCTCCTTTGGTGAATGCTGACTGAGACCTTGGAACATTACCAGATATCAAGATGACAGCTCTAAAAGAAAAATTATAAAGCCGAACTTTTCTCACTTTTGTACAAAATCGTTCGATTTTAAAAAATAATTTGAAATTATGCCGAAAGAACAAAATATTTGGTCGAATACGTGCTGTTTCTTCTACAAGAGAATATGTACTACAATGTTATCTCTTAATCAATTATCATATCATAATCACTTAATATAATCATGTAATCACAAGCAGCCTAACTTAACCAATCAGCGCAAATTATATTGATCCAAATATAGACTAATACATACCTGTCAACTTGTACGGGAATCCCATAATTTGTACGGTTTTTGGGGGGATTTTGCAGTGTACGGCCGTACAGGCATTTTGTACGGTTTTTTAATATTTAAAAAAAAAAAAAAAAAATCTCAGCGATTTTCGCCAAGATCGGGATTCGACGGGGATTTTTATTTTCTTCATGAGATACAACGAGAACAGAACGTGAATCGCTTGAACCAACTATCAGATTACCGAAATATTGATGTTTTTCACTTGCCGATTTGAGACTTTTATTTCTTTATTCAAGCATGGAATTCTGCCCCATTACTGGTCGACTGAAAATAAGGTTATCAGTAGGCGTAGTACCGTATTTACGGCATGTTTTCGGAACATCAGAAAACGCAGCCAAACATGTATTAGAGCCACGATTTTATGTGCATTTTCCAAAAGAACCGCCATATTAGTAATCTATCAATCCACGGTTTAATCCTCTGCTAATCAGTGATCATTAAAATCTATCTACAAACGCTCGCAAACGTTATTATAGTGTAATTAAGATATGAATACAAACTAAATAAAAAGATTTTGGAATTATGATTCTGAAGATATTTATTAGAGAAACATTTTAGTATCGAGAGTAGAAATACATGTATGAAGGCTAGTCTTAAAGCAACAAGAGTGAGAGGCTCCATATTGGGGGTTTGTGTTGTTCGCAAGCCTAGGAAGGGTAAAAATAACAAGCAAGTTGCAATATACGAGTCAGCGTGATTAATATGTTGATATTTTTAAAAATAAATGTGATCTATATGTTGTGGTTCTCTCTTCTTTTTTTTTTCTTTTTTTTTCCCCACCTAGCCGAGGGTAACTTCAAAGTAAGCAGAGCTTGCCGACTCGAAACAATCGACTGCTCAAAGATTGTTTTGATGCAAGTCGGCGATTTCAGGGTGTCTAGGTGATAATTGTAAATAACATAACTTGTGGGATTTCTTTCACAGGTGTGTTTGGAAATAAAAGGCAGCCATCTGGATTTCGTTAAAAGAGCATTCGATGTACCGAACATATAGCACCCACAATCAATATTTATCATCTACAAAGAGGTTTATTACCTGTAGAACAATAACTATGTTTAACCCGTGGTACAGAATGCCTCAGGGATAATGGGTTTGTTTTGTTTTTCATACCTGTCAACTTGTACGGGAATCCCGTCATTTGTACGGTAGTAGTATAGGGTGAGTAAATAGGGTCACGATTTTAGGGGGTGGCACTATAGGGTCAAGCAGGAATCGAACAGGTGTGTTGGCACTTGGGGGTCAAGCGGGAATGGAACAGGGATGTTGGCACTTGGGGGTCAAACGGAAAAGAAACGGGAAAAGGAGAAAAAAAATATAAGTATGGCAATCATGGAAAAATTAATCTTTTCTTGAAAAATGGGTGGCCCTAAAAAGGGCCGTTGGTTTTTTTTAGTTAGCATCTTAGAGGTGAGGACACCTCCCAGGTCTGGTTCGACAAGCGGGACAGCTCCTCCTCCTCCAGGAGTCTAGACTCCTCCTACAGCGCTTCTTCAGGATAAATGGAGGATGGACCGCTTCTGGTTCCCAATTTTCTTCCTCCTTCTCCTCCTTCTCCTCCACTATCCTGTGATCTTCCTCCTCCATCATCGGATGAGGCTGGATAGGCTCCTTCTTCTCCTCCTTCTCCTCCACTATCCTGTGATCTTCCTCCTCCATCGGATGAGGCTGGATAGGCTCCTTCTTCTCCCTTTTTTCTTCCTCCCTCTTGGCTACTACCCCTAGGAGGTGCCACGCCACCTCTAGATGCATTCTAATTTGTTGGATGATTTCACTGGTATTCTTCATCTTGACAAGTGAACGAGTAGTTTTAACTTGGGAAGGCGCCGCTTTATATGCTAGAAGTGTGGACGTGAAGAAAAACATCCCTTTCACCTTAAAAAAAAAACATGACTTACACTACCCCCGCGTCTGACGTCATCTCTATAACGTCATTCAAGGCTTCGCGGATTTGACACTCCATTACCAAAAAAAATAAAAATAACACAGACCCAGGGCGCGGACTTAAAAGAAAGTTTTTTTTCTTGATAAAATTTTTTTAATCAAACACACACCACACCATCCATTTTTTTTAACAAACACACACCACACCATCCATTTTTTTTTAAACAAACACACACCACACCATCCATTTTTTTTAAAAATCAAACACAAACACAGATCACACTCTCCTTTTTTTATATTTTTTATCCAACACACAAACACACTATACAAACTTTTTTTAGAGGGAAAGGATTTGTTTGGAGTGGGAAAAAAAAAACAAACAAAACAAACATACCATCATACGCACCGCTTTATATGCTAGAAGCGCGGACGCGATGGAAAAACATGGTTCAGATCGATAGTGTAGGGACAGAGTTGTGGGTGACTTCAGATCGATAGAAAGAGAGAGATAGAGCATATTTATTTTTTTGGCAAATTCAATAAAAAACCACACAACACCATTTTTTCAAAAATCAACATTTTTAATGAACAAGAAGCTTCTTGCAAACATAAAAATTCAAAAGCTAACAACTAACAAGATGAAACAATAGTAACGTATTTACAGGGTAAAAAACTAACAACTAACAAGATGAAACAACAGTAACGTATTTACAGGGCAAAAAACTGACAACTAACAACTAACAACATTAAACAACAGGAACGTATTTACAGGCTGGACAACGTTAGGAAGATACAAATTTAACTTACAATCATTAGATTCTCGATGTACACAACGTTTCTGAGCTAAAGACAAGAGATAACCATCATGTTCACAAAACCATCTTTCTATTTTATCATTTTTTCTAGAGTACACACATTCAAACGAAGTCAGTATGTGGATAAGTTCTCAATTCACACAGTACTTTTTCCTTGAAAATGTCTGTCAAGTAATACAATGAACTACGGCGGGCAACCTCTGTATTCTGTCGCAGGAAAGCTTCGAGGCGTTCGGTCTCCAGAGGAGTGAGTGGAGGTGAAGAAGAATTCTGCAAGTCTTTATACCACTTTCTCAAAATAGGTCTTTCTGGGAATCTACCCCAGGCGTCCTCCAAATATTCGTCCAACTTTTCTTCTTTACTCATTATTAAAAAAAAATTTCTATTTTCATCACACGCATAATAGAATTCATTTCTGTGTATTTGTGTGATTTCTTCAGCTACCTTCTTAGCAAAACAGGAGACTAAATGTTGTTCTTGTTCTGGCCATCTTGGCATCATGACTATAGTGACTTCTTCTTCTTCTTCTTTTTGAGGTTCTGAATGAATCACTTCGTCATCATCAGTGGTAGCTTGTGACTGCTGCTGTGCTTCACAACATCCCTCCTCTTCTATCTTCATACGTTTTTCGTGTTGCATCTTTTTTTTTTTTCTTCTTCTAATAGTCTAGAATCACTTCTCTCAAACTGTTGATCTCTAGAGTATTATCAAATTCTACATACAAGACGACGTTCATCGTGTCGGGTAGAGGATCTTTAAACTGAAGTTCCACACGAAGTGGGCCTGATTTTATAGGGTGGAAATATCCTTCGTCGCTGCTTTGGTCAGGAGTGAAATCAAATCCCCACAACGCATACCCTCCTGCATAATCGTCGTACGAAATGCCGTGGCTGGTGTTGGTGCCTAACTGTCCTGTGGCTTCAAACAGGCTCAGGTAAGATCCAAGTAATTTTTCTGGGCGTCGCCAAAGTTAGGTTCAAAAGGTCTGGTACACAACGTTTGCCATCTCGACTGACTTCTATCTTGGAGACGTTGTAGTGTTTAAACTCGAACGGATTCTGATTGTGGACTCCGTTGAGGGCTGCATTACTGACGATGCAAATCAGCAAACGTTTGGGGAGCTGTCCTTGGAAGACGTGATCTTCGACTTTGGATCGGAGTCCAGCGGCAATGGTAAATGTTTTCACTTCCACTCGTCGCACAGGATACTTGGCAGTGGTTCTGCTCAACGTTTGACTGATGTCGTTGGCTACTTTTGGTAAGACTTCCACACGTCGCACGTAAAGTCTGGCTTCTTGGATGCTGGTTTTCCACTAGTTAGCATGAGCCATCAAATGGAAAGCGGGACTACTGCGATTCAGTCTCAGGCGTACATCTACTCCGTTCAACAAATACTTGTCTTGCAACCACATGTCCAAATGCAAACGATCCATCAATTCTAAACTGCGTCTGATTTTCTTTTGACGGTCGTTAAATCCCACATTGTGCGGATCTGCTGGAATTATAGTTTTATCAACGGCTTGCGTCGCCGGCACTGACACCGCTGTGTCGTTGAACTTTTCCTAGGTGTCAGGTTTCCAGACCACCGAAGCATCCAGATGAGTGTTCTTGGGTTCTTTTCCGTACGTCAAGAGATTTTCCAAGTAAGCACGGTAAGGGTAAGGATCCAAACTGCTGCTGACCAGTTTGTTATTCAAGTACAAATCTACTTCGGTGAACAAAGAATGCATGAAATTATTGACGGGTGCCACTCGATCACCGTCCCCAGGAAGGCTACTGTCCGCCGTTTTGATCACTTTGAGTTTCAGGTACAAGTAGCTGTTATTCAGATCGATGTAATCTTCGGTTTGTCCTTTGATTTCAAATTCGATAGGAGCTGAATCCGTCAAAGACGATACAGGATGAAATTCCACCCATTGGGATTCTTGCATCGTCATCATGGTGGGAGGCATGGTAAACATATCCAGTTCTGACTTGGTACATTCGCAAGAATCTCGGTGCATCATTTTCAATGGCTTTTAGTAATCAAACACGTCTAATTCTCTGACGGTTCTTCTTTTCTTATTCTTTTTTGGAACACCACCGTGTGTTTTATGAACTCTGAAGGGATTTCGACGTCGTCTCTTTCTACCTTGTCCTTGCTGTGAAGTGGAGGAAGAAGTAATGCCAGGGCCTGAAGCGTGAAGTGAATTTATAGGACTCTCTCGAAGACCTAAAAGATCTTTGCCAGTGGTCATCAACACATTTTTGCCTGCTCTCATAAAGGCTTCTTTAGGATTTTGTTTGTCGATGAGGACATTTTGCAAAAATTCTTTTCCTTGCGTCAAAGCGGCATCTTTTAAGGCATGGAATCCTCGAGTCACCATCGGTTTCAAAATAGGGGCTACCGTCTGAAAAGCCGATTTTAACATATCTCCTAACCATGTCCTCGTTGTCGAACCACTCCTCGGTACACTGGATACATTTTGTTTTACAATGCGTTAGAGAACTTTTTCGAAAATGTAGTTTCACCGTGACTTTTCCTTTGTCAATGAATGGCACACTTTGTCCCAAATCTCCTTTTATACTAATGTTGACACTGTCAAAATACGATTTACTGACTGGAAGATAATGAGGGTGTACAAATTCACGTTGAAGGTGAAACGTGTTTCCACCTTCTTCGTACGCACCAGCTCTAGTATCCACTTTGAAAGGAATGACTCTCAGTAAGGGAGCAGCTGTGTGTCCCACCACGTTGTACTCTACCACATCGGAGTACACAAACATTAAATTCAGTCCAACGTTCAATTCGATAGGTGTGCGAAAAGCATGTTCGAATTCTACGTTGCTTGCGACTTTTTTATTAGGATACTTTTTATTTCCACCCAAAATAGCATACAATCCAGGAGAAAAAAGTGATGGTTAAGGGTGTTTTCTCCTCCACGGCTAAGCCTTTGTCTTTCTCGCCAATGAGTTCCCCCTTCTCTTTGAAAAATTGCAAGACGAAACGGCGTGCCACATCATGGTAAGCGATTCGCACCCATTTTTGGGCACTGTTTAAGGCTTTGCCAAATTGGGCTACGAAGATGGTGTCAATGGTGTCCACCAAATATTTAGCACTAAAATAATACCCCACAGGAATTCTCATGGTATACTGCGACAAGACAGGAGATTTAGGATCTACTACCCTTTTTTTGACTCGTAAAGTATTGGATCATTTTTTTCCAACTCATTTTGCATTTTGGTGTTCAAGATTTCCACGATAAAAGTGTTTTGACCTTCGTCGATGTTCATGATTTGCGTAGGATGAATGATTTCTACCAAAGCCACTTCCCAATGAGCGTCGTGATCCAATTGGATGGACTGAGGTAATTTGGCCGTGAAACAACATAAGGTGTTGTTGGGAAACACATCCATAGAACTGTCACTGGGTAAAGTTAAATAAAATTGGTCATTCATAGTAGGTCCAAAGTTGTTTTGCTATCCGAGGAGTCACTCAAGTTCAAAGGATGTTCAAATGGTTCCAAAAGAGGAGTGGTATTATGGTGACTGGAAGAAGGTGGACTGGCGTTGGTCGTACTACCGTTGTGGTGACTGTTGTCCGTCGTCGTCGTAAATTTCAAAGAGGGACTGGGTAAAAGATAACCGATGCAACTGCTAAGTAAAATGGTCCACAATTGTTTGTCCCCTTGTTGCAAACTCAAATTGGCAATAGCTGCTCCGATGACCACAATACACCACAAAGATTTGGCAGAAAAAGACGATTTGATTTTTAGGCACACGTTCTCCGCACCACACCCAGAGCGGTTGTTGTTGTAATTCTTCAAGAGAGGAACTCTGCGAAGGAGTTGAGGTCGTGGTTGTGTTGAATGGCATGTTAGGTTACTTCTTCTTCTTCTTTTTATAGTCGACGACTTGAGAAGCGGCAATCCAAGAATCAAAACTAAGAGGATATCCTTTCCAACGTACTTTGACTTCTTCTACTCGACGTTTGCCTACTTTGCGTGTTCTTTGTTCGAGAATGCTTTCGATGTCGTACAAGGCGTCTTCTTTTTTGGTCACTCGTTGTAACTCAGGCAAGTAAAATGTTCCTTTGAGCACTTCACCGTGCATGTCTTCCAATTTATAGACGGGAGGATCGCGTCCACGCACGGGTGTAGTGACACGAAACAATTCGGTGGTCCAGTTGGGTAAATAACCTTTGTCAAAAGTGCGTTTGGTTTTTTTCGATGCGAACCCAATCTCCCGTCTTCAACTCCAGCAAGGTTTTTTTCTGAGCTGGTCTGCTCCTCTGGGGTATACCAAACAATCGATCAAACACGGTCACTTCGTTTTCAGGGCTGACCTCTTCGGGGGCACATCCGATGCTTCGATGGTACGATTGATTGTACGCTTTGACCAAACGGGGTAACACGTCGATGTACTTGAGAGTGTGTTGATGTGTAAAATATTTCCACATGCGTTCTTTCAAAGTTCTTTGAAAACGTTCCACGATACTGGCTTTGGTTTCAGGATTTTAGGTGGTAAAAAAATGAATCTGTCTTTGTTTCAATTCTTTTTGAAAAGCTTGGTTTAGAAATTCGGTGCCTTTGTCAGTTTGCCATCGTAAAGGGTGACGACCACTTTGTTTCAAGACCAATTTTAAGGCACGTACCAATTCGGTACTGCTTTTAGATGTCAAAGGCACGACCCAAGCAAATTTGGAAAACACGTCGATGACACAAAACAAATATTTGTGACCACGATTGTAGGTTGCCAAATGAGAGACGTCAGCTAAATCGGCTTGCCATCGATGATCGATGCCTTCCACTTGGGTTGGACTTCTAGAAAATTTTCGTCGAATGGGTTTGTGTAACGTGTACGTCGATTGTTCTTGTAACCATCGTCGTACTTCGGGCAAACGTACACTTTTCAATTTACTTTTAGCAGCTCGATATATTTTTTAACTCCTCCGTAACCAGCAGCATGGCCAGGATTGTAATAAAGGCTGGCTAACAGTTTCTCCATGATTGATCAATAAGTTACCCCACTGTTGATGCTACTACTACTTTGAGTGTCGTGAGGTTTGGACGAAGCGGCTTGAAGCGTTCGACGAGCCACAGGAGTGGGCAGTGAAGAAGGGGTAATGATGGTAGGTTTCTTCTTGGTGGTGTCTTTTTTCACTTCAGTCTTGCTGTCTTTCTTTTTTTCTTCTGCTGAAGAAAGAGTGGACATCATCTTTTTAACCCAAGCTTTCATGGGCTTCTCGATGAGGGGTAGGAGAGGGTGTCAACAAGGAAGCAGCTATTTGACTAGGTATGCCAGCAGTCGGAGTTTGAAACACTTCTCGGGGCTCGTCTTCTTCTGTTGTCCCCGTGGCGGTGTCTGTTTTAGTGGTGGTGGTGGTAACTTTAGGTTCGCTTTTCATCAGGGTTTTGAAATCTCTCAGAGTGGGTGGAGCTGTTTCGTCGACAGCTTTTGGGCGAAAGAGTTGCAGACGTTGTAAGAGTTGACCGTACCGTTGCGATTTTTCTGTTTCTGACAAATCGCTTCGTTCCATCAGCGTTTGTAATTCTTGTTGCAACTGTGACATTTCGTTGAGATTAGGATTGGGTGGTAAATGAAGTATCGTTGTTCGTTGTTGTTAGGCACTAAAGTCAGTTTTCGTCCTTCCATTTCATCCAAAGGTACAAAAATGTGTGGGTCTTTCCAGAGAAGGGTGTCCCTTTTTATCTTCTTTTTTTTATCGCATGACACCTCCTAAAAGTAGTCCAGCAATCGTTCCTAACAAAGGACCCGCTATTTTTAACAACGGTCCTACAGCATAGGTAGAAATCCTCCTCGTTGCACCAACATTTTTTTCTTTTGCTGGAGAGGTATTTTCTTTTTTGACCATTTGGCGAAGAACGTTCCGATGTTTACCTAATTTTTGTTTCTGTATCTTGGACAAAGGTACCGTTCCTTTCAAGACGTTCAAACAACATTCACACACGGTATCGATGATTTCTTTGGGGGCTGTTTGAATGAGTTGTTTTCGCATGGGAGGATTGGATTTGGTCAGGACGGACAAAACATCCCAATGTTTAGCCAGACGAGGTGGAAGTCCTCCTTTTTTGGTGGTTTTGCTTTTCTTCTTTTGATGGTGGTGTGCACGTTTGGGAGTCATCTTCTTTAGTCGGTTAGAAAACAAGTCTGAAGTCTCTGGCTGGTCACCCTTCTATTGTATACTGGAACACGTCTCCACTGATTGTCTGTACGACGTACCAACTTCACGACAGGCATCACTCGACGTTGAGGCGTTTTCAACGGACTAAAATCGTCTCAATTCTTCTTTGGATAAATCCACTAAACTTTGTAAGATGCCGGTTCTCTCTTGGACTTTGGTTTTAGGGGATGGTACTTTGTTCGCCGCTGCTGCATGGCCAAATCAGCCGATGTCGTCGAGGGTCCCGAAGTGGGTGACTTTCGAAATGGTTTTCCATTTTTGCATCAAATTAGGAAACACTTGTCTTAAGTCCGGTTTGGCAGGCATCATCGTGAAGGGTGGTGAAGAAGTCGATGGGGACGAAGGAGAAGGAGACCTCGTCACGGTTGTTTGTCGTGGTGTCTTGCGGGTGTACGTTTGCGTCCTCGCCGCAGTACCTCTCTTGCGGCTCCTTGCAGTGGGGTGGCAGGTGTTTTTTTCTTGGCACGACTTTTCTTTTTCTGGTGGGTGGTTTTCTTCTTCTTTGGAACTTTTCTTCTTTTGGTTTTTGGGATTTTTTTTGGGGGGGGGGCATTAGGATCCCATTTCAAAAGTGAACGAATCATGACCCCTCCTAAAGAACCGCTACCCTCAGGGGTTAAAATGATTTGTTTTTTAGTCCGTGGATCATGTCTAGGATCGGCCAGTTGTGACAACGCCACTTTATGTTTTTGAAAAAAACGTTGAGTTTGATGAGGGATGTGAATGATGCCTTGCAGTAATTGACGTGCCGTCAAGTAAACCATCGTAATACTTCTTTGAGACTCGCTTCTAACAAACGGGCACGAACTTGTGCATCTTTTTTCGCGACTGATGCCATAACAAGGGCACGAATCAATTTGGCAGAAGGATGAGCTTGAAAGGAAGTCATCTCGAAGACTGTGAGACAGAAATGACGCGGTAGATGTTTTTATAGTTTTTTTTTTCAGAGAGTGGCTGAAGGGGACGTGTAAATGACAGGGCCACCTTCTTGACACCAGTGGTGAAACAATTGAGCACGAAATCTCAAATAGTCGGGAGTGGTAGGTTTTAAGTCGATGAGTAAATGCTCGTGAGGTGTTTGAGTGGCATCGCCGTACGCATAATTCAACCAAGGCATGCCTAACTGTTTGGGCTAACACTTTCACTTGAGATTTGTCTCTGGAGCTTTTAAACAGCACCACGTAATGAGCGTTAAGACTGATGGTCCGATGGGTTTTACTTTGTTGAAATAAATTTTGAGTAATGTAAATGATGCTGGCATTTCGATGGTGTCCTTTTCGTGTAAACCAAAGTTTAATTTCTTCTTCGTCTTCTCCTAACATGTCGTCGAAGATGACTAGATGTGTTTGACTCACGAAATGTCTTCTCCTTGACTTTCTTTCAATAACGTGTAAGACGATTGCCACTCTTTGTAACACCACACGATACGATGAGGTGGACGATCGAACAAATGAGATTTGTGTTCGATCAAATGTTTGACAAATTCGGTTTTGCCTGAACCACTCGGTCCAGCAATCAACATGTTAAAGGGATGGCGCAGATACAAAGCTTCCCAACTTTGACGATCTAACTTTTCGTCGATCATTTTGACCACAGAGGAAGTAGAAGAGGCAGAGGAAGAAGATGTAGCCATGACTGAGGTAGGAAGATTTTTGAGAAGAAGACAAAAGACCCAAGACATTTTATACGTTTTCATACACGTTTATTTTTTTGTTAAAAAAACAAAAAACAACCAACACAAAAACAACATATTTTTTACAAGTCATGATGGACAAAAATGCAAAACCGTTATAAAATGGTGAGGTACAACACATAAGGCTTACCACTAAAAGAATCAAAGTGTCAAAACATTATTTACAAGTCATGATGGACACAAAATGGTGAGGTACAACAATAAGGCTACCACTAAAAGAATCAAAGTGTCAAAACATATTTACAAGTCATGATGGACACAAAATGGTGAGGTACAAGATTAAGGCTACCACTAAAAGAATCAAAGTGTCAAAACATTTACAAGTCATGATGGACAAAAATGGTGAGGTACAAGATTAAGGCTACCACTAAAAGAATCAAAGTTCTGTATCCACAAGTCATTGTGAAAACTTAGTGACGTGTCAGGTTTTGGCAACTGTGGTACTTCTTGTAGCCAAGCATCGAAACCAAGATTTTTCCAGTTACGTACATCTTTCCAATGGTAAAGCATGTTTTTACTTCTTGAAATGGAATCTGTCACAGCAGTTACCCGTACTCTTCTAAGGCCACTAAAGGGCAAGTACTGACAGTGCGGAGACATCTAGCATGTTCGATGAAAGCCGTGTCCGGTAGGCTCCCAAAATTTTAAGTCTCACACACCGCAACTGAAAACACTGAACTTGATCTCCTTCTCCCAAGTAGATAAATCCGGCTCTGGCTAAATCTTTGGGAGTAGGTCCTTTTAAATTATTTAGGCCACCTCTCTTGGAACGTCTCGATGTCGCCGTTCAACACACTGAATAGCCAGGCAAAGCCACAGGTATCGTCAATTCTTTACTCCAGTAGGGATGGCATTCACAGGACGTTTAGTATTCCCTATAAAGAAGAAAGGGCGTTCTGCAGTCTTAGAGGGACGGTGAGGCACACGACCAGCATCGCTGATGTCACAGCATACGGAAGTCCGTCTCATCGCATGGACACCAGCATCATCGCATGCACCCGCATCGCACTCCAAGTTGTGATTGTTCTTGGAGGTTCAACAGCTAGTTTTCTCACTCGGTGGGTGAGTGACATGAGTATTCTTCTTCATCATCTTTTTTCTTCTTGCTCGTCAACGTTAAAAGTCCTATTGAAGGGGTTAGGCTTGGAAAGTGGGTACCTTTTTTTATACCGTAGATCGGTCGTGTCCGTAAGGTAAAGTGGTGTGGTCTGGAAGTCTCACTCGTTTCTGGTACACGATTCGGTACACTTTTCCAACAGGTCTTAGTGACGATTTTGGTGATTAGGTAACCGTACGATCTTGTGAGGTTCTAACGTTGGCACTCGAAAGTCTTCCACTTGTTCAGACAGCAAAGCATTTTTCAAAACCTCAAATGTGACCACGGCGGCTGGTTCGATAGTTTAGGGTCAATCCTTTCACTTTGCATTGGGGTGTGAAGTTGTCCTTGCGGGTCTCGGTATCGGTAGCCGTAATTTTTTTAGGACCGGCCACTGGCAAAACTCAGGATGGTGTCTTGAAGGGTGCGCGTCCGTCCAGGCTCCTAAACGATCTCCTTGGATGGTAGGGTGTGGGCAACCGGGCCTATGGATGTACATACAAATGTCGGTGTCAAAGTAGCAGGACACGATCTCCCAAGACTTCTAAAGCTTCGTCGTACAATTTCAGGCGAGCATGAGCTGTCACGTAGGCGGCAATGACCAACGTTGCTAAACTTGTCAGTTTGACAAACTTGGGTTCTTCTTCGAAATTGACTAAAGATCAAATCATCACGGACGATTTCGACGTGTTTGACTAGTAGACTTTTGTCGTCCACCAATTCAAAGTAGCGATAAGGATCCGGTCACGTATTCCGTCTTGGTTAAGATGGGTCGTTGGGCCATTTTTCCCCACAAGCAATTGAGCATCGACTTTGGCAAAACGATCTTTTTCCTTCGTTCTTTCCACGTCTTCCAAAGTGATGCCTTCGACGTCACGGTACTCTTCTTGTGAATCGGACTCGGTCTTCGGGAGTCTGACACCACGAGGGATAGCCGCTGGCTTCTTGTTTCAGTTTTAAAAATTGGTTGACGTACCCCCGAGAAAATGCCTGGATGATTCGTGGCGTCGTCCTTTTGGTATTGTGGCTGTGGTTAGAAAAGTGCCAGATTTCGTACACTTATCAACAAAAACGGTATCCTCGATCCAGTAGCTCGAAACAATTCGGCGCTGACACCACGTTTCCTTCCTGTCAATGAGCGTTCTCTTCTTCCTCTCGTGTGGTGACAGGGGGTGAGCTTGGTTAACATGGTTCGGCACACGTACGGCATAAAGGAAACATCAGTTTTTTCCTTGGCAAAGGTGAGGTAAGATGGGATGGATATACATAGTGGGTCGGAGGTAAAGACTTTACATTTTTGATTACATCCTTCGTATTGACGAAATGTGTTCCACGTCGATGTGTTCTGTGTCAAGATTTCTGGGTGTTTGGGCGTGTTTGGAAATATCGTTTGTAATTTGCACTCTCCCAAGGATACAAAGAACACACGTCGATGTAATTTTGAATTTCTTCTCCTTTGTTGGGATATCCCCGTTTCCCCCTACGTCGTACAGTTAAGCGAGTGGCAATTGATTCGTCCTCCAAATAAACTGTGGACGTGGATCCAAAGGTTCGATGTCGGTCAACAGTCGTAACTTTTCGGTGATGCACTTAAATTCAGGATCGAATTTTTTCAAACGTCGATCGTAGTCGTGCTCCCCACATTTCCAACCACTTGGTATCCTTGGACATTTCTAACTTGAGTCGTCCGTTTAAGGTAAGTCTGTTCGGTACAAGGCTTCCATGGTGACTCCCGTGAACGGATTTTTCAGGTTTCGGATCAGGAAAACAGGTAGGGCATATCCGTGAAACACCAAGCAACCCTGACATTCGGTACACCGGTGTTAGGGTTTTTCTAAAATCAAATCCAATCCACGGAATAAGATCAAATACTTCTTTTCTCCCCTCCTCCCTCCGTTTCTTCTGGCATGTTGTATTCCATTTATCTTCTTTTTTGGCACACAGTAATGGAGCCAACGCAAAAGCTTTGGCCGAAGTATTGACAAACTGGCACAGAAAAAAGAGAAGACGTGCTGGAGTCGAAAATGATGGCTAGTATTCGTTCTCGGGCCATGACAATTTTGGGTGTAGACTAAGGAACAGGCCTTTGTGGGTAGGGATGCACGCAATCTTTTCAAAGGATCGACGTCTCCGTGATTCTAGAAATAAACCATCGAAACTTTATTTTCCACAGCAAACGCCGTAAAAATGTCCAACACAATCGGATCGACAGTACTTGAGCAATTTCCGCGTTGAAAGGTCCAAATGGATCGGACTGGGTGAGCGCGGTACCAAGCCGGTGAAAGGCTTCTCCTCCGCTGTTTCGGGCTGCATTCCGTCCGGGGTCGTAATCAATGGAGGGTCAGGCAAATGAGGTAGGACGGCAATGTTGCATTAGTCTTCCGTGTTGAAGAAAGTGAGGAACAATAAGCCCTTTGGCCATTTTCTCTGTACCATGCCAAATGTTTTAAAGGCATATACGACTCAAAAGGGACAGGGCATGGCCCAAAATTAACTCACATGGAATCTTTGAATTTGACTTGGACCCACTTTCATAGTAGATGAGCTTTTTTTTTTTTCCATTCCAAGGTGACTTCAGGGCGATTCGGTACCTTGTCGCAAATAATAATTTTAAACAAAAACTGTCCATCGTATTCCCGAGAAATTGTGGAGCTATGACGGTCGCATAGCGGATGACCGAGTCTCCGTAACGTTTGAATGTCCCTCTTCCGCCTCCAAGTTATCGTCGAATGGGGTCTAAAATCCATTCAGCAAACATCAGACAAAGTGTTCAAGGACCCCGAAAGATTTTTTTCAACGTCCTCGCAGGAAATCCTCGACTACAAAGAGGAGAGTGAAAATGGATCGTTATCTTGAATGCACTTCCCTCACAAGCCCGATTGAGCCACGCAGTAAAATTAGGAATGGTTGAAATGCCTGTTTCTTGCATTCATCTCAAAATAAAAAAAGAAATGAAATTCCACTTTGTTTCTTGTTTCTTCTTTAAATTCATCTTCTCTGTCCTTTGTCCGTACTTTTGAATAAAACATCGATGATCATAATCCACCATCTGCTCGCAAATGTTACATCTTTTCCTTGCCGTACAAACGTGTCTCCTTGGGGTTCGTTTGGTACGAATCAGGTTTACCCCACACATGGAACACATTTTTCATGTAAGGTCGCAAGCACATTTTTTGTTGGTGCCCCACTTGTGTCTTGCGATGTTGTTCGTAACAAGAGGAACTGACAAAAGCGCCATCGACACGTCTGCACAATGGACGTGGTGTTGTCCCAGGAAGAGCATGGTTTGGTCCGCTAAACAACCCCCCGACAATCGCTCACCGGCCCATGAATGTGTCGCTCACCGATTGGTCAAGACCCTTGGTCGCATTTCTCGCAGGAATAGTATCCCGTTATCCTAGAAATCCTGTGATACTGGTGGATGGCAATCGAAATGTTCTTGGTGGTAAGACACGTGAAGGTATTTTCCTTGCGTGGAAATCGGGGGCCTCGAAACAGCATATCTTATCACGCGCTACTTTATCTTGAGGTGTACTTTCAAAGTGAAAGCCAGGAGCTAAGAACGTCTTGAAGTTGTTGCATTGTGAGAAATGGACACCAACACGGTGTCTTTGGGGATGCCCGAGCTTGTCGTACCAGGAGTTCTGCTTCTTTTTTCGGTTGTTTGGCCTCTGTCCCGATTGTCGAATGCTCTCCCAAGGTTTTTTTCCATTCTTTTGCTCTCGTTCTTGTTGGCATGCGTTTCGCCCCACCACGATGGCCCGAGCCAAACACATCTGGTCTTAGAGTATTAGTTCGATTTGGACGACACTGTTGTTTGGTACTGCGAAGATCGTCCCACCAAGAACGCTTTCCTATTTCGTTCAGCTTCCCTCGAGGAGGGGAAACGTGAGTCATGTAAAAGAGTAATAGCCTTTCCAGCTCGTGATGGTAAACTTGGTCGTTGGATTGTTGAACGTGTTCGATTTTGAGTCATGACTTTTGTCTGGTGTTAATTCCTGCCCTCACGGGGTGCTGAACTCGATCCAAACAGGGGACCTTCTCAAATTGTTGTGATGGATGGCCGGTCTCAATCGATCGTCTTCTTTGGCTCCGCATTGTCCGTTTCAATCAAGTTCTGTAAACACAGATCCCCTACAAATCTCTAAGATGAACCCCGCCGCTTTCTCCGGGAGGGCACTTCGGACTTGAAGTCTTTGAAGTGAACCGTGTGAGTGTAGGCCGTGGTTCTAAATATTTTCGAGAGGTTATTTTTTTTTTGCGTCTCTCTAATCCGATTAAGTAAATTTTTCCGGAGTCCCAACCACGGTAGGTTTTTTCTTGGTCCCAGGCCTTGGTGGTTGGTGGATATCTTTGGGCTGGGTTAGAAGTGGGTAATGTTTCAGGTATCAGTCACTCTCCTCATTTCGAGAAATTCGCTAGCATGGACTTAAGCTAGCACGTTCAGGTCCAGCGTTGTATTCACAGGCGGACACGGACAAGTCTTCGGTCGTGGCCTCTTCGTTTCTTCTTATCTTCTGTTTTTCTCATAGATATGGGCGGTGATCTTTTCATCTTGAAGTTTCAATTTCGAATCTGATTCAGTTTTTTCCACGACAGGGAAGCTATATATATATATATATATATAAATATATATATATATATATATATATATATATATATATAATATATATAATAATACCCTGGTCCTCCTACCGTAGGTTTGTGATTAATGGCTTTCTTTTACTTTAAATTTGCCCACAATGGAAATGTCTAGGAAGCAATAGAAAGATATGTGACGTTAATTTTGAAACTAGCACAGACTCTCAAACTTTACATGTGTCACGACACAAATGTCTATCCGATGTTTGCCATTTTCCAAACAACCCAAACTTGTAACTGTACCATAAATCGTAACGTCGTTCACAAGCCTCCAAATTCACAAGTTTTGAAAAAAAACGGCCCCTTAGATGAGTGTAGCCCTTCTCTCTCTCGACCTATGTGTGTGTATGTCAAAATGACTCAGTGACAACATTGTTTTTTTCAGTGTCAAAACCCGAGCCAATAATGTTACAGTTCTGTATTTAGCGTGGCGAGAAAAAATGTTACAGGACAAAAAACGAAGTCTTAACGTGATTTGCTAATTCCCTCTAGTCTGTCTGCACCGCAATCGTATAAAAACAGGGCCAAAGGCATTATTTTGGCCACACCTGCCTGTCTGGAATCTATAACAAAACACTTCGACACTCATTATAACTAATTTCATTGGCTACATATATTTTTCTTACCGCGTTTCGCTTTGAAAATTCGCCCTCAGTTGCCTATTGACACAGTGAGAAGAATAGACGTGTATTTTTTTCTGTGCCTGACCGTTAGTCACTCTTTACAAAATTAAAAGCTACACGCACAACCCCATCGTATATTTTTGGGATTCAATGGAAATTGTATCAGCCTTAAGTCTAAATACATCACGGAACGTTGGGATGTAATATTTTGTGAGAACATTTTTACATCTACGCTTTCAAAAGAAGGATTTTAGGAGACTATGTCGCCAATTCATTCTTGTGATATTTGAACCGAAAAGAGGATTTTTTGTTCCTATCGATGTGAATTTTTCTAAAATGGCATGGTTGGTGTATTTTTAAAATTTCATAAGGAAAATATACCATATGAAAAAACGTAAGTGTCGTGATTTTTTCAAAGCAGGAATAAAATCTCTTCTTTCTATCTCTCTCTCTCTCTCTCTCTCACTCCGCTCTCTCTCTCTCTCTCTCTCTCCGTCGTATTGTCAATTCTCTCTGTGTTCACAAAGTCACGAAGGCTGTATACAATGATTTCGATTGAAATTATCATGGTATCTGTTCCCGTTTTTAAGGTGCCTCTCCACAAATGTTGGTAGTAGTTCACAATGATTATGGTAAATGTGACGGTAGTTTTGTAAATGTTTCAGAAAACGTGCACCCCTTAAAAATTGTACAACGATTTTTTCTTCCGAAGGTCAATCGTTTGGATTATAAAAAATCTTGAAGTTTAGGTTGTTCTTTGTGGGCATTTCCAGGGATCTTAGCGGTGTTTTCCTATTTTGGCACTGCAATGTGTCACGAAAAATAATGCTAGATCTACCGGTTTCCGAAGGAAACCAAAAAAAAACAAAAACAAGCCACATAGCTTTAGGTGTAAGGAATGACTCGAGTAATGACCCATCCAATTCTGCACTCTATAACCCCGTCCTATTCTACACTCCTCATTCTTGAGTCCCAAACATGCGTTCAGTAAAACTGGAACAATGTATAGCCCTATTTTCAGCCATCCCTTTTTAGACTGCCAATCGAACGAGACGGAAGTGTTTTTACTGTTCTGGCCGTCTTCGGTTTTTGGGAACTGGTGTAACATTGTTTGTAGCCGCAAGGCGTGTGCAGCAAAAACAACCCATAACCTAATCTTAAATATTTGAAGAGGCATCCAACACAATGCTACTACAATCATTCGACAAGAAATATAACACTCACGTTTTTTAAAACCTGATGAGTGAAAAAAAAATTGCCAATGATCATTTTCTAGCACAGAATTTTTACCCTTGTCTTCAGAAACTCATTAGAAAGTGTTAACCTTCTCTCGGTTGTGAGGCAAAAAAAAAACAAACAAAAAAAAAAAAAAAAGTAATAAAAACAAAAAAAAAAAAAAAAAAAAAACCCTGAGCTTTTTTTTTTTTTTTGGAAATTATTACTACGTTCATTTGACAATATTTCATTGTATAACACTGCTCGACAATAGGTAAAGGTGTTTCGCGTTGGACTAGGTCAATTCAGTACGAAACGGCGTGTATGCGAGGGTAGTAAACTTTAGTCCTCTAATCAGCTTTTAGTAAGTCAAAGTTTTTGAAAATAATGTTGATCTTCGATATTGTATAAGAATGTTCAAGTGATGCCTACTTTCTGTGCACCCTAAGGCTTGTCGGACCAGACCTGGGAGGTGTCCACACCTCTGAGATGCTTAAAGAAAAAAATTTTTTAAGGTGAAAGGGATGTTGTCCTTCAACGTCCACACTTCTAGCATATAACGAAGAGCGGCGCCTTCCCAATTTAAAACTACCTCGTTCACTTGTCTAGATGAAGAATACCAGTGAAATCATCCAACAAATTAGAATGCATCTAGAGGTGGCTTAGCACCTCCTAGGGGTAGTAGCCAAGAGAGAGGAAGAAAAAAGGGAGAAGAAGGGACCTATCCAGCCTCAACCGATGGAGGAGGCAGATCACAGGAGAGTGGAGGCGAAGGGAGGAGAAGAAAGGAGCCTATCCAGCCTCATCCGATGATGGAGGAGGAAGCATCACAGGATAGTGGAGGAGAAGGAGGAGAAGGAGGAAGAAAATTGGGAACCAGAAGCGGTCCCTCCGCCATTTTATCCTGGAAGAAGGCGCTGTAGGAGGAGTCTAGACACCTGGAAGGAGGAGGAGCTGTCTCCGCTTGTCGGACCAGACCTGGGAGGTGTCCCTCACCTCGAAGAAGCTAACTAAAAAAAAACCCCCAACGGCCCTTTTTAGGGCCCACCCATTTTTCAAGAAAAAGATGAACTTTTTCCTAAATTCCCGTCTTGACCCCCAAGTGCCAACACACCTGTTCGAGTCCCGCTTGAACCTTTTAGTGCCACCCCCTAAAATCGTGATGACCCGATTTTACTCACACCCTATAACTTCTTACGGTTTTTTTTTTTGGTCTGGTGTAACCGGTGTATTGTCTCAGGAGGTTGAACAGGTATGCTAATATATACTAAACAACATAGTGAACGCACCTAGTCAAGCTTTTAATCTTAGGAGTTAAAATTTTAAATGCATTTGACTTTGGAATTACATAAGGAAATTTCTTTAATAGGTTACAAAGTTGTTACGGTATATGAATAATAATAATAATTAATGACTACACAGCGCTTAATCCTTTAAAAGCTCTAA